>CM053580.1:444478213-444577500 GCA_028627135.1 Pseudochirops cupreus | reverse complement strand
TTAGAAAGCTCTTTACAGACCTTAAAATATTTAAATACTAACTCCTAAGCAGTACACTGTCATGAGCTTTTACTCTTACCTTGTATATTGGACATTAGATATCTCTTGAACCAGATAGGGAGGATTAGGAACCAGATTCTATCAAGGTTTTACATTTTCCCAGAATTTTGGAATCTCATTGCCTAGGGTTTTTTTTTTTTAAAGAGGACAAATAGAAAATAAAGATCACTTTTTGATCATGTTTTAAAAAACTGAAAAAAAAAAAAAGACACCCGCATCCTGATGAAAGGCTTGCCGTCAGTTTGAAAGAAAATGGCAGCCAGACAAATTAGGGTGAGAAATCAGCGACCTGGAGAAGTGTGTGAAGAGAGCAGCTTGGCTGGAACGGCGGTCTTTTATGAGTTTTGTTTTGGTCACTTTTGTGGTCTTTTTTATTTGCTGTGCATTTGTATAACTTTGACTTGTGGAACAGAGGAGTTTTGGAGAGTCCGCTGCATGGGCGCGCTCCATCAAAAGTTGATGGTGATCTTGTTACTGTCCCGCCGTCCCCCCATTTTATTCTGTTTTCCATTTCACTCTCACGCCAATTTTAAAGGTATATTTATTTTTCTCCCTATATTTGGTGGGTTGAAAGCTAACTGGACACAAGGAATTAATTATTACTTAACTAAATTACATCATCCAAGAAGGGGTATTTGGCATAGTTCTGAAAGCCTAGGGGAGCTTAATATACTACTTTTTGTTTTTGTTTTTTTGGTGAAAGTAAAGAATTGCAAACAAAGTAGATGCCTATCCATTGAGGAGAGGCTAAACAAACTGTGGTACCAGATTGTAATGGAGTATTTCTATGCTTGTAAGAAATGAAGTGTGGGTGAATATAGAAAAGCACGGAAAGATCTATCTGAACTGATGCAGAGAGAATTAAGGAGAGCCAAAAGAATGATATACACTGTGACTATAACAGTGTAAATGGAAAAAACAGGCGCACACCAGAAAATCAAAAGTAAATGTTGCAAAATGATAAAAGATAAGCCTAGCATGAAAGAAGAGATAGGCTAGGATCCTCCCAACCCATCCCTTCACCTACTTGGGAGATCTGTAGGTGGTGGGTCACATCACCGTTTCACCTTTTGCAGTGTATTGATGGGTTATGCTGATTTATTTTTCCTTTAAAAATACTATCTGTTATATGCATCCTTTCTGGGAGGGAGACGCAAAATAAACTTTGGGAGAAAGCTTAGTTGTTAAATTTAAAAAAAAACAGACATTAAGAAAAAATTATTTTAAAAAAGCAAAACAAGTGGTGTGGGGTGGTGGTAGTGAAGCTTGTCATAGTTTGCTATGGACTCTACTGATTCTTTAAATTTCTTCTGTCGATAGTTTGAATTGCCAAAGACAGAAGAGATGTCCCCAGTTGTCACAGTTGCTGGGACATTTTGGAGAAGCTCTTTTCTTTCTAAGTAACTGGAGTTTTCTCTGAAATGGAACAATGTTCGCTGTCACCTTTTTGCTGTTTATAAGAGAGTAATATCACTTGTAATGGCTGCTAAGTAGAGGACAAAGTATAGTCAGATAAACCATCCTACTGATAACTGGAATCTTCCTGTGCCCTTGTAAAGACAATGCATGTGTACGTGAGAGAGAAACAGCAACATACACATACAGATATCTGCACATGTAGATTTGTGTGTAGATAGATGTATATATGTAATAAATATATGTATGTGTATGCATGCATACAGACATATTTGAGATATATTTTTATGTTTATGAGAGATCTGTATTTTAAGATTATATACTCACATCACACAAGGTTTCTTATCAGTGTGCGTGCGTGTGTGTGTATGTGTGTCTGTGTGTATTATTCTTTTTTTCTTCTCTCACAACTGAAATAATAAATTGAGAGCACAAGTGAGGATGGAAAAAAGGTAAGACTTACATTCTTTTCAAGGTCGTGAGTCACAGAGCAGTGTGGAGGACCCTGAAAGGGTGTTTGGTGGGAGTTTCCTGTCCTCCAGAGAGGCAGGGCTTAGCTGTGCACATGCCTGTGGAAGTGAGGTGACTCTGCTTTGAAAAGTTGGGGGCCCCCGATGGTGTCCGTGGGTGGCTGATATCCTTTGCGCCCACATATATGACATCTCTTCCCCTCTAACATTTTAACTCGGGAGATTTTTTTTTTCAGTTTGAATTGACCTATTTCTTTGAACTGTTTCCCTTTTTTTACATGCTCAAAAGTGAACTAAAAAAGTTTTGGATCTTCTGAAAAGGTGAAGGTGAGCCTTTTTGGCAGACAAATTTTTTTTTTTGGATGTTAACAAAGAAGAGCATTATTCTAGGTCTTTGATGCTGCTCTCTGGACCATGCCTAAAGCTATTTAATCCTATTAAATATGTTGATTTTAAACGTAAAGAGTTTTTGGTTTTGTTTAAGGGAGGGCCAAAGGCATAACTGAATGCCATGTTGCTACTTAATGTGAAAGACCAGAAGTTCTTCCAGTTTTTAGTGGTAACAGGCGAGCCTTCAGCTGCTGTGACCTTCCTTATTACTTGCCCTGTTTTATGTAATTGTTTAAACTACTCAGTGATTTGTTGAAAAAATTCCATGATTTTTGAAATAGGTAGGTCGAGAATAATTAGCTTTTTCATTAGGTCAGCTACCTTATGAAGAATTAGCCTTGGAATGAGAAGCCACCATATCCTTAAGGTGTTTGCAGTCTGACATGATTTCCACATGATCCTCTAGAGAAGTGATTCTTAACCTTGTTTCTTTCGGGAGTCGTCCCTTTTGCAGTCAGGACTATGGACTCCCACCTTAGAAGAATATTTTCATTTAGTTTTTATTTTGTTTTTTTCTCGAATCATGTGTAAACAAAAATTTTTGACTTTTTTTTTAATTTTGAGTTCCATGTTCTTTCCTTCCCTCCCTCCCCTCCTTAGCCCTTCCCCCACCTTGAGAAGGCAACCAGTTAGATACAGATTGTACATGTCTAGTCAGGCAAAACATTTTCATATTAACCATGTTGCAAAAAAAAAAAAAGGCACACTGAAAAACCCCAAGAATAATAATGTTTAAAAAAAATGCTTCAATCTGCATCCAGACACCATCATTTCCTCTTGTGGAGGTGGATAGCATTTTTCTTCGTAAGTTCTTTGAAATTGTCTTGGATCATTGTATTGATCAGAATAGCTAAGTCATTCAGAGTTGATTGTTGTAACAGTATTGCTGTTACTGTGCACAATGTTTCCTTGTTCTGCCCACTGTACTTTGCATCAGTTCATGTAAATCTTCGTGGGTAGAAGAATATTTTCAAATGAATAAAATAAAACATATAGGATTTATTTAAATAAATAGATCCAAGTTTGTGAATCTCTTGAAAATTATACATACTCCCTCGTTAGTCCACAGACCATGCATATTAAGGACCCCTTTTTCAGTGTGTATAATTCCATTATTTAATATGTTGCAGTGGAAAGAAGGCAGAAGATAGTTTGAAGATTTGCATTCCACTGACTTTTTTACTTTGTGAAATAGGGTAAATTACTCAGAGACTTACTTCATTTCTTTAGTAAAATAGTACTGGTGATCATGGCGGTGATGTCAAATAAATAGGTATGTATATAATTTTGTAAACCATGTGAGGTACATAAGACAAGTGTCATTATTGCCTCCTCTACCACTATTATTTTACTGAATATTTAAGGGTAATTTTTCAGACATCCACACACCTACACACATTTACAAAAAGTCACACACTATCTGTCTACATCTCTCTCTCTCTCTCTCTCTCTCTCTCTCTCTCTCTCTCTCTCTCTCTCTCCCCCCCCTCCCCTCCCCCTCCTCTCCCTCCCTCCCCTCCTCTCTCTCTTTCTATATCTATCTATCTATCTATCTATCTATCTATCTATCTATAATATGGGTTATAAACAGTGTATCATTCATCCAATTGCATGCTCTCAGTATCCATATTGTAAGGGTGTTTGTCTTAAAACAAGGCATTCCATCCTTCCCCATATGTATGTGTATATTTCTATTTTGTTACACTGTAAGAAAACCATTTCTACAAAAAGAGATCAGCACTGTGGTAGCCTGACTGGGAGGACTTCTAATTTAGATATATAATATAAAGACAGCTTGGAATAGTTGGAGTTGAGGCAAGATGATAATGTGGAAGTTTTGAAAGTACCAGGGGGTAAAACTCTATGTGAAGAAAAGTTTACATTCCTATACACTTTGGACAATATGTGTGTGTGTGTGTGAGAGAGAGAGAGAGAGAGAGAGAGAGAGAGAGAGAGAGAAAGAGAGAGAGAAAGAGAGAGAGAGAGATTTTTGATAGCCCTTTTGCTGCTAGAGAGAGTGAGAAAGAGAAAGAAACATTGAGAATCAACACAGGAAATGTAACCACTTTTGCCCTTTAGTACAGTCACATGTCTCCTAACCCACACATTTCATTCAGCTTCTCCATTCATTTAAAAGCATACTCAGTACTTTAAAATATTGAATGGAGGGAAAATACTGCCCCAGGCAAAAGAAAGTTGTAAAATGAATAGAGAAACATTAGTGGACTAATATCTATCAATAAATCTGACTCAGCGGCAGTCTTTAACTTTGGAAATGCATGTTCCCCCGTTGCTCAGTCTCTGCAGTGGGAAGGCTAATATTGGTGTGCTGTTAAGGAGTGAGTTGATTATACAGATACCATCTGTAGTCACTTCAGGTCATCAAGGTGGCTCTTGTTTATATAACTAATATTAGCAGCAGCAACAATAAATGATGTTTTGATGTTTTAAGTTTACAAAGTTTTTTCCTAATAAGTATGCTCACATAGAATGTTAAATGCTAGCCTTTGAGAGTAAATTTCTCTTTTCCAAGTATCATGAAAATATTTTATGTTCTTCCTTCTTAGTCTTAGGGGATTAATAGGGCAGGATGGAAATGGAGTTTGGGTTCCATTTTACCTCATCTTTCTTGGTGATTTCATTTGACCTTTTGCTCAGAGGTTATTTTTCTTTTAAAAGATATTTTATTCACATTTTTGCTTTTGCATCATCTAAAATTCTGTCTTTGCCTAGAGAACCATCCTTTCAACAACGAATTCTCTTAAGAAGTAAAGGAAGGGAACAAGAGAACTCTCCCACTCCCTTGCAAAACAAATCAATTCATCAAAAGAATCTGACAATATGTGCGGTGTTACCACCCCTGTGGATCCCTGACCTCTTTGACTCAAGGAAGAGAAGAGGTGTCTTCTCATTTCTCTTCTTTGGGACCAAGTTATATTCCCCAGTGTCCCTCCATCTTCCCTCTGGGGAGAGCTATCCCCATATATAACTTTTTTTTTAAATGAAAAAGAGATGAAAAAAGGGAAAAATCAATATAATTGGCAAATTTATCAAAATGTCTGAAAATACATGCAAGGTACTCTTACACTCATGTATTTCCCACATCTGCAAAGGGATGAGGGGGAGGGCCTCTTCTTTGCTGTCTTCTGCTGAGCCTTTGTAATTTTGCAACGTGTGTATGCATGTGTGTGTGTGTAGGGGCATTCTTTCCATTTACCTTGTTGTGGTCATCGTGTACATTGCTTTTCTGCGTTTATCATATTTGTCATTTCTTATAGCATATGCCACAGGCTTTTTAGCCATTCTCCCAGCAGTGGACATCTACTTTCTTTCCAAAATTTTTCTGTCACAAAAAGTGCAGTTGTAAATATTTTGCAGCTGTAAAAATTTTCTTCTTGTGAATAGCTTCTCAGGACTGTAAATCCAGTACTGGAATCTCTGGGTCAGAGGGTAAGGACATTTCAGTCTTGTTCTTATAATTCAAAATTTATTTCCACAATGGTTTTTACTGATTTACAGCATCACCCAACAATGCAAAAATGCAAAACATCTTGGTGCATACAGTGTCTTTTCTTTTTCTCAGTGCCCAATAAATATGTGACTAAAGGAAAGATGCCCATTCTTTCTGCTGTTATTTGATAGGGTGATTTAAATAGTCAGCAGGATATTTAGTGCTAATAATTGCGCCATCCCAGTTTTAATTAGCACTGACATAGCTCTTTAAGATTTGCAAAATGCTTTACATTTATTGTCTTCTTTGGTCCTCACAACACCCCTGTGTACAGTCATAACAAGAATCCAAGGGATGGTCATTGGGGCAGTTACACTGAGAATAACAATTATCATTTATAGGGCACATTAAAGTTTACAAAATGCTTTATAAATATCATCTCAATTTATCTTTACAACAATCTGGGGAGGTAGATACTATTATTATACCCATTTTACTGATGAGGAAACTGAGGCACAGAGAGGTTAAGTTTGCCTAGACTCACACAGCTAGGAAGTGGTTGAGGTGAGATTTGAACTCGGGATTCCTCACTCTAAATGTTAAACCCCATCCTTTGTATCACCTAGCTACCGAATAAAATAAAATGACAGTAACACTTTGTACCAGTTGAACTACCATTATTATCATATTCATGATAACTAGCATTATTACAGCACCTACTAGTTGCCAGCCTTGGTGATGCAGTGTATGGAGCTCTGGGCCTGGAGTCAGGAAGACCTGAGTTGAAATCGGGCCTCAGAAACCTACTAGCGATGTGACCCTGGGCAAGTCCCTTGACATGTGTTTTCATTTGATCCTTACAACAACCGTGGAAAGTTGCCACTGTTATTATCACCATTTAGCAGCTGAGGCACATGAGGCAAATGGAGCCATAAAGCTAGTAAGTGTCTGAGTTCAGATTTGAACTCGGGTCTTCCTGATGCCAGGATCGGCACTTTTATCTCCTGTGACATCTAGCTGCCTCTATTAATATTAAGCACTGTGCAAATCTCCATTTTTATCTTTAAGTGATTTTACTAAAGTCATTCTAAGGAAGCTGAGTCCCAGAAAATCCCAGAAAGTTTTTAGAATGAGTGAGCTCTTCCTTCCTTCAGCCTGGATCGATGAGGTTAGCTTTTGTTTGATTTTGTGGCGGAAAACAACGGAACAGGGACAAAAGTACATCATTTCCCTGTAACTAACAAATACATTTTTTTGGCAACATAAAAAGAGGAGGAAGATTATCATATCCCAGCTTGGATCATTAAAAAGCAGAGCAGACATTTGGATTGACAGAGAGCAGAGAATTAAGTTTTTTGAAAGCTCTGTCTGTAGCCTTGGTGGAAAGTGCTTGTGTCATTTCTTCAGTACTGCCGGATGTAACATTTCCCTGGCTGTCATTTTCTCCGCTGATGGAGATGGCTAAAATGCTTCATTCTTCACCTAGTAAAATGACTTTATTGATTTGGAGTGGCCAGAAACTTTCATCTTCAAGTAGCAAAGTTTTTGAAGACAGTCGCTTGAACTTAGCTAGGTGACAGATACATAGTTATAGCACATTGCCAGACCTGGCAAGTCCTTTGGTGTAACCTTTGAGACCTAGCATTCTCCATGCTTTCCTGAGGCATCCCAGTAGGACTTCAGAGAAGGAATTTAAGTATGGGGGATTATGCACCATACTTTGTGTTGTACACCATTATCTCAGTGAATAGGTAGGTCAGTGTGGCTTAGGAGCGTAACACTTAGGGTTGGGTTCTGTGTTTTTTTTCCCTTTCCTGTTTCCTTTTTCTGGGCAACCTGATGAAATTGTATATTCTTTCTTCCTGTTGTTGGCATGGGCTACTGAACACATTGTGTCATGGCATGATGTTAGATTTAAGTTGTTGGCTTGGAGGAGAATGTGGGTTCACAGTGTTGTGAGTTGGTGGGCTGCTCATTAAGGGAATTGAAAGGGGCTTTTCAGAAGTCACAGTCCCTATTATGTATCTTTTAAGTTGTTGTGTGATAAAATGCTACACTTTTTTTTCTTTGATGATTCTTCCAGGCTTTGGTGTGAAGAGGGGAAAAAAGGAAACTCGTGATTGGTTAAAAGTAATTCAGTTATGGGGTGTGTGTGTGGGGGGGGGGCGTGTTTGTCTGATGGCATGTGACTGTCTGACCAGGGCCTGTATTCCTTAGGGTTGATAGGGTTGACCTTAGGGTCAACACCTGAAGGGTTGATAGAGATCTTTTTGTTCCTAGTAACTCTTGAGGACAAATTTTCCAAGGACAGTCTGATAAACAGATTGCATTACTCTCCTCTTTAGTCTCTCATGTTCCATCCAGACAGAATGCCTAGCTGTTTCTTTGATCTGTCTCCTTGCATTTATGTGGCTGCTCCCTGTGTCTGGAATAGACTTTGCTGTGTTGAAACCCCTCTCTTCCCTGAAGATTTAGGCCCAAAGCTGCCTCTCAGGTGAAACCTTCACTGATTCCCCTTCCACTTCTCTCTGCCATCTTCCCAATCTCTCATCATCTCCTCTTTTTTGATTTAGTTTCTTATTATAGTAACCTAAACCTCCTTGAGGAAAGGGGTTCTGTCATTTTAATCTTTATTCCAGAGCCTTAACATACAAACAAAATCCCAGACGAATTCTTTGTATTTGAATTTAGAAGACCTAATTTCTACTCCTGGCTTACCACCATCTAGCTGTATGACTTTTGACAAGACATCTTTCCCTTTTAGGCCTTAAGTTTCCTCACTGTAGAGTCCAGGGATCCAAATATATAATCTCTGAGGTCATTTCCAGTTCTAGAACCAATGTTCTTATTCATTACCTATCTCCAATACATAACATAGTTTCCAGTGGACCTCTCACCCCTTCTTTTTATGTCCCTGTATAGATAGAACCTTTTATGTTTTACTAATACATGCCATTTCCCTTTTCCCCTCCTGTATAGCAGCCCCTTTTGACGCTGATCCCCTTTACTCAAGTCTCTGATGAAAATATGCATTGCCTTCCCGAGACTGTACTTGTACTGCTCATCCAGACCTCTCCTCTTTCCTTCAGCATCTGCCTGCCATATTGCCTCTTTCCATCCCTCCCTCCATTCTTTCCTTCCTATCTTAATAGTCTCAATCTTCTCCCCTCTATAGTCTATCTTCCACACACCTATCAGAGTGTTTTCTTAAATTAGAGGTCTGACTTTTGTCACTCTTACTTAGAAATTTTTAGGAGTTCTTACCTCTAGGATCCAATATGAACTCCTCTGTCTGGCTTTAAAGCCCTTGGCAACCTAGCTTGCACCTACCATTCCAGCCTTGTTAGACATTAGGCCTCTCCTAGAAATCTAAGATCTACCTAACCTGGTCTGCTCACTGTTCCTCAATCCATCTCTGGCCTCTGTCTCTGCACAGGTTGCTCCCCTGTGCTGGAAATGTTCTCCCTCCATACCTCTTTAGCTTTTGTAATTCCTAATTTCCTTAAAAGCCTAGTTTAAATATTACCTGCAGTTGGAGCCTATTCTGCTCTGTTCTCTATAGCTGCCAGTGCATCTCAGCCCCACATTACCTGTTTATTTTGCATATATGTGCATACATACGTGTGTCTCTATGCATATTATACCTTCATATCTGTCTCGCCTTGTAGACTGTAAACTCCCTGAGGGCAAGGAGTGTGCCATTTTTCTCTTTACATCATAGTACTTAGCACAGTACCTGACGGGTAGTAAATTTTAAACAAATTTTGCTTGTTGGTTTGACTACTTGGCCTCCACAGGTATCCTCCTTTCCTTTTTTTTTTTTTACTTCCTTTGAGGCAATTTGGTTCCTAATGAGGCCATTTCCTTTCTTTTCTTTATTTCTGGTACTTTGTTACCTTGGAGATCAAATCCTGGAACTTCACTTCCGCCTCCCATGCAAATGATAGTCTAGCATTGCTTTGTGGTTTCCATGGAGACGGTTAAGCACCAGTCTTGCCCCTCCTCTTTGCATCAGAGTCTTTTCTTTTTCTCTGAACATGTGTATCTCTGTTCTTCATTTCTTCTGTAGCCTTTCCTTATCTTCTTTTCCTTTCCCCTTTTGCTAAAAATCCAACACATCCTGAAAAATCTCCCTGGTCCTTGATCATGCAGTGTTCACCATCGCTGCTGGCCAGCAACTGATCCCATTGGTGTCACTGTAGAGGTTCATAAATCGTATTTGATAGAATTGAGTGGGAAAAGAGATGGTATTTTTGCTAATTACAGACTTTGGAAAGAAAGGGAACCTCTGCTTTGATTGGCATACCGTTAGTTATCTCCTACCTGTGACGAGCAGCTGTTACTGTGAGCACTGTGACCCTCCTATTTGGGGGTTGTGGTTCAGACCCAAATGTGTGTTGTTATTCCTGGCAGCAAGCCTGGCCTTGCTTGTGATGGCATTTCATCATTTGGTTCAGTATCTCGATTAAAAAACATACACATTGTTTTCATTATGATAAAGGACAAGAGCACCCCACCCCTACCCTTAAAAATATTGTTGGGAGGGAGCTGCTGGTGAGTGGGGATGTGCTCTTTTCAGAAAGAACCTGGATGTATCTCAAAGCAAACCAGCCAGATGGATTTAGGGAAGAAATTTCAGTTAGCCTCTGCTGTTTGGAAGCTGATGATAGCCTTACAAGAGCTAGGGAGCCCTGCTTCTGGAGGGCTCTCCATAGAAGTTTATTAGAGAATTGACTAATTGAGCTTAGGTAGGTTCCATCTTTGTTTTGTCCTAATTGACCAAATATATTCATTGAGTGCCTTCTGTCTGAAATGATGTGTCTGGAATAGGCCACACAGTCTAAGGTAGGCTTCGTATTGAAGCGTAGGTGACTTCCCTGTTGAGGCAGGAGGCTGTCTTTCTCTCACTGCATTGGCTCATGTGTGTGAGAGAGATAACCGCCATGCTGCAAGGATTTGTCATGGAATAATAATAAATCTCACATGTCTTATATTTGATATCAAGCGTCTCTCACTAGCTCAGAACCAATATAGAATTAACTTCGGCGTGATTATTTGGTAGATGGGGGGCAGTGTTGCATGATGGATAGCTTTGGTCTTGGGTTTAGGAAGACTGGGATTTGACAATGCCTTTGGACACTTACTAGGTCTGTGAATGTAGCTAAGCCCTGCTCATCCTAAGTTTATTCATCTGTAAAATGGTTATAATAATATGCCACATAGGGTTTTGTGATGCTCAAATGAGATAATATGTGTAAGACACTTTGCTACTCTTAGAGCACTATGCAAATGCTGACTTCTCTAATTATAATTATAAATGATGATAATAACGTGTGGCAAATTCTCCATCCTTTGCTTAATCCTATCATGTCACCCTTTCTCAGGCTGTAGCCAGTTTGCGTTGAAGACAGTTTCTACTAATTTTAATAGTAATACATCAAAACACAATTAGAGGCAAAAGATAAGGCATCTCAGAGCCCAATATGTTACTTTTAAATTATCCACTGTTTCGATTTTTGCTAATCCTACATCCCATACCAGTATAGATAATTGAGGGAGAGAGAGAGAGAGAGAGAGAGAGAGAGAGAGAGAGAGAGTGTGTGAGTGTGTGTGTGTGTGTGTGTGTGTGTGTGTGTGTGTGTGTGTGTGTGAGGGTGAGTGTGTGTGAGATAGAGGCAGAGAGAAAGGGAAAGAAAGAGAACCTCCATAATAGCATTGAGACAAAAACAATAATAGATTTAGGTATCCCGTCCTGCTTTGCTAGAGTTCTGGTCAAGAGTTCTGGATTTGGAGTTGAGAGAATATAGGTTATTCTGACTCTTACCCTGTTACCACTTGAGTGACCTTGAACAATTCACTTGATATCTCTGGGTCTTGATTACTTCATAAAAGGAGCATATTAAAATCATTTCTACCTCTAAAAACCCTATAATCAATCCTGTGATACTCTGATATAGTCAGATATGTATTAAACTTTACTTAATTTTCTCCCTTTCAGCATAATTTCAGTTGCTTTAATCCCTCTGTACCCCTCTTCCCCAAAATACAATAATCTGATCACTTAGCTGGCTTTTTATTCTTCCGTTTCCAATCTTCTATTGTCATTCCCTGGGGCCTCCTCATTTCTTTCCAGTCTTCTTAAACCTACTCTCCCTTTTATTTATGCTCTGATTCAGTCATGCTGGCCTCCTTTCTGTTCCTCGAAGTACACATTACATTTTCTGATTCAATACATTTTTACTGGCTTTATCCCATGCCTAAAATTCTCTCCTTCTTCCATTTTTGTCTCTGACCATCCATGGCTTCCTTCAACTCACCTAGCATTTTTACCCCTACTTAATAAAATTTTTTTCCAGTTAGATATAAAGACAGTTTTCAGTATTTACTTTTATAAGATTTTGAGTTCCAAATTTTTCTCCCTTCCTACCTATTCTCCCTGCTCCCCAAGATAGCAAGCAATCTTAAATAGGTTATACATGTACAATCATATTAATCATATTTCAGCTGTAATCATGTTGTGAAAGAAAAATCAGAACAAAAGGGAAAAACTCAAAAGAAAGTGAAAATAGTATGCTTTGATCTTGTTCACACTCCTTAGTTCTTTCTCTGAATATGGTTAGCATTTTCCACGATGAGTCTTTTGGAATTGACTTGGATCATTGCATTACTGAGAATGGCTAAGGCTATCACTGCTGTTAATCACACAGTGTTGCTGTTACTGTGAACAGTGTTCTCTTGGTTCTGCTCACTTCACTCTGCATCATCAGTTCATGTGAGTCATTCCAGGTGTTTCTGAAATCTGCCTTCAGCTACCATTTTAAAAATAGTAGTAGTGGTAGGCACTGTGCCAAATAGTTGGGTTTCAAAGAAAGACAAAAACATTTCCTTCTCTCGAGGGGCTCGGTCTCAATGGGGGAAATAACATGTAAACATATATGTTTGAACTGGATAAATTGGGAATAGTATCTAGTAGGAAAGGGTGCTTCTTAAAGGGTGGGCCTTTAACTGAGACTTAAAGACATTCAAAAAACTAGGAGATAGAGATGAGGGGAGAGAACATTACACACTTGGAGGACAGCCAGTGAAAACTGATTTTGGAGATGGAGTGTCTTCGGGGAGGCCAGTGTCAGTGCAGAATATAGATGAGACGGGAGTGGCATAAGGTGTGAGACGATTGCCACTAAAGTGTATGAAGGAGCGTAGTTACCAAGGGCTTTAAAAGCCAAGCCACACAGAGGATTTTCTCTTTGATCCTAGAGGTAATAGGGAGCCACACTTGAATGGGTGTGGTGGTTTTGGTGGCAGTGGCGGTGACATGGTCAGACCTCAATTTTAGGGAGATGTATTTGCAGCTGAGTGGAGGAGGGATTGGGGTGGGGAGAGACTTGAAGCAAGAAGACCAACCATCAAGCAGACTATTGCAGCAGTTCTAATATGAGGGGCTGCCCTGGCATGATGGTGTAGTATCCAAGGACATAGGGCTTCTGGGAGAGGTGTTTTGAGGGCGTTTACAGGGGGGAGTGAGAGAGAGTGAGGAGTTGAGGATGATGTCTAGGTTGTGGGCCTGGGTAAAGGGGGAAGATGTCAATGCCCTTCACAGCAATAGGAAAGATAGGAAGAGGGGAGGTTTTTCAGGGAAATATTTGAGTATAGTTGTGAATACATTGAGTTCAATATGTCTAAAATAGTATAGAGGGAAAAGAAAAGACTGACCAGGATAGAGTCCTAGGTAAAATTTCACCTTCAAGGCCTAATCCCTTTAAATACTAGTATCTTCTTTCTGTTAATTATTTTCCAATTTATCCTTTTTTTAAAAAAAAATCATTTGTACATATTTGTTTGCATATCACTAAACAGTCTTCAGAAGGTAACTGGGTCATTTCAGTTGTCTTATAGTGATGACCTTAGAGCTAGATAATGTGGTTATTTACAGAGCCCTCCTAGTCCCTCTCTACCAGGGCTGTCCTTGACATACACTAACCTTATGATGACTGTAAATTTCTGCCCTAGGTCAAGTTTCTTGAAACCAGTTCAGAAATGTACCTTAGGCAGGGTATCTAAGAATTAAATTTTCATTCAAGTCTTCTTTCAAGCCTTAAAATGTGAGGCAGGGTTTTGCCTGAGCCAGCTCATATAGGGTCAAGTTGAGCTTAATTGTTTAGACTTAAGTAAGTGATGGAGAAAATGTTAATACTACAGATAAAACTTTTAAAAAGTGTGTTGTGGGTTTTGGAGAGCTGGTTGTTAAAACTTTTATCTACCAATCATATGCTGAGCTTTCTGAAAACTGATGCAGTTGATGGGATGCTGAGTCTGGAGTCAGGAAAGACCTGTGTTCAAATGCAGCCTCCGGTACTAACTCTGTGACCCTAGGTGAGTCACTTAATCTTTTTACCTCCGTTTCTTCTTCTGTAAATACCTTCCAGAGTTGTTGTGATGATCAAATGAGATAATTATTGTAAAGCACTTAGCACAGTTCCTGGTGCATACTTTTATCGAAATGTTAGCTTTTATTTTAACTTACTATTAATCAGTTATTTGTCAAGCATCTGCTGGATGCAGGACTAGCTAGGTGCTATTGATACAAAGACTAAACTAAACAGTCCCCGACCTTGGAGTTTATGTTCCATTGGTTTGCTAATTTACATTGAGTTTCATTCATAAAGAGTTTCATTGGAGATTTCCCTTAGTGAGCTTTCCGTCTTGATTTTTTAAGGCTAATTTAGTTTCCTTATATCATATGAAAGATGCAGATTTGTCTTTGAATCCAAAAATGGATGCAGAAAAGTACATGGTATCAGTGCTGTTTATCTTCCTGTCTGTCTTGTTAGGAAGCAAGGTGTATTGCAAAGATGAGCATAGTTGGGAAAAAAACAGCATTCATGTTTCTCCATCCTCAAAATCTTCTAGTTTGAGATATGGGCACCCCATTAATGCATTGTTGTGGTTCAGTGAATTGTTCCAGTCATTCTGAACTTTCATGTTTCCGTACTACTTTGGACTGAAGAATGCGAGCAGAGATACACCAACTCCTAGGCATGTGGATGCAGTGTTGGTGTTGAATATCTAGGCGCCACCATTCTATAAAGCAGTTTGAAACAGAAAAGTGAGCGACCAGTGCATGTCCTTTGAGCTCTCCCGCTGCTTGCCCTACAAGGCAAAGAAATAGTAAAGAAAAGCCGTATCTGTATCACAGATGTGCAGTACTAAGAAATTGCCACGTTGACCATGTCCCACAAAATGTGCATTATTCTGTACCTAGAGTCTGTAACCTTTCTGTCAGAAGGTGTAGCGTGCTTTATTCTTGGTCCTCTGGAATGGTGAGTGATTGTTGCATCGATCAGAATTTTAAAACTTGTCAGAATTGTTTGTCTTCACTATGTTGTTATTGTTCTCCTGGTTTGCTCTCCGTCACTTCCTACAACTCTTCCAGGTTTCTTTGAAACAGTTCCTTTCATCGTTTCTGATGGCACAGTGATATTTCATTACATAAATATGCCATCATTTCTTTTGTAATTGATAGGTAGCTTCTTTGGTTTCCAGTTCTTTCCTGCTATGAAAAGAGCGGCTATTAATGTTTTGTAAATTTGGCTGTTTTTCTACCTTCTTTGATTTCTGGGGGATATTGGCCTAATAGTATCCTTTGCTTGAAAAGGTATCTTAGTTTATTAACATTTGAAAGAAAGTTCAGAATGACTGGAACAATTCACTGAACCACAGCAATACATTAATGGGGTGCCCATATCTCAAACTAGAAGATTTTGAGGGTGGAGAATTCTCATCCCCCACTCAAAACAAAAAATACCCCAAACAAGCTTTCCGATAGGAGTTGTTGCCACAATTCTTTCAGAAAGATCTTAGGGCTATACTTGACTTATAGTAGGTACATAATAAGTGCTTGTTTGTTTCTTCTAAGGAATGGTAGCTGTCTGGTTTCCTCAGATTCTAAGAAACACTCAGAATTAACTCACTGTGAAGAATGCTGTTTCATTGAAGTGTATATAGTACTTGCATTATGGGACTCTTTCTTCTTGGAGTCATTATATAAGCTAGACTTAATAGGTAGATGAAGAACTAGGCTTGAAGGTTTTCAGAATATATAAGATTTTCTGGCCCACCTCTCAGTCTTTTCCAGTCTCATTACTTTTTCTGGAAGATAGCTTACGAATTAACCCACCCTCTTGAGGCTTTTGAAATGTAACTTCTTGGGACAATCTTCTGCTGTTAGAACATGATGTCATAATATGCTTGTCACTCTGGGACATGTCATTATAGTATATAGCATGAGTTTGCCCTTGGTCCTCTCAGAGGTGATTGTTGTCCCTGAGCAATGGAGGCAGCTGTGCTATCCTTCCTTATCTTCATTCCTTGACTCCTGCCCCATTTCTATCCAAGAAAACCTGGACATTTTTATAAAAATTAAAGCAAGCTGTGCTTCATCTCTCTAGCCATTTTCCTACTTACTGTTGGCAAATTAAACCAAGGAGAGGTAATAGTCTACCATCTTTTCTGCTATCCCATCATAGAAGAAAAATACTGAGATTTCATATTCTTCTAATAACATAAAATTTTTCGTATTTATCAAAACATTTTAAGAATGTTAAATCTTTAGTATATGGGAAAAGAAAGTAACTCATTTGTGATTTCATCATGAAGATAATATCTAAATAAAAAGTATTTCTTAATGTAGCTGAGCATCTATCCCTTTAAACCCTTTTTGATCATAATACCTTTAACCATACCTTATTTTCCCTATATTGTATCAAAACTTCAAGCTGATTGTACATGCTTTCTACCTGTTCCCCGTGTTTGAGTGTGATTTCCATATATACTTTCTTCCACCTCCCATTTAAACAGTTCTTGAACTGGGTCCTTTGGAAGCTTTTTATATGATAATGGTTGGCAGTGGGGGGTTGGGGTGGGGAAGGTGCATCACAGATGATCTCTGTCCCTGTCTCTATTCTGTTGTATGCTCCCCCCCTCCCCCCCATGACCTCTGAAGTCATCTGTATTCATTTTACAGTTGAGGAAACTGGGCCTCAAAGAGATTGACTTGTCTAAGGTCACACAGATAGTAAGGAATTTATTTTCTCTTTTCCTAAAGATGTACAATTAGCTGTCATTGCAACCACTTTATATGAAGACAAGTGATCTCCCATAGCATTTTGTTCTTCACTAATATATTTCATTTCTGCATTTTGGTTTGTATACATATATATATATATATATATAGTACATATATACATATCAGGAGAAAAATCTTGTATTTTTTTTATCCCTTTGAGCATAGCACAGTGATATTTTGTTAAATGGAAATTTTATATTCAGTGGTAGCACAGTTGGTAGAGTGAGTACTGGGCTTGGAGTCAGGAAGACTCATCTTCCAGAGTTCAAATCTGGCTTCAGACACTAGCTATATGACCCTGGGTAAGTCACTTAACCCTGTTTGCCTCAGTTTCCTCATCAGTAAAATAAATGAGAAGGAAATGGCAAACCACTCAAGTATCTTTCCCAAGAAAATCCCAAATGGGGTCATGGAGAGTTGAACACTATTCAACCACAACAATTTATGAAATATTCCAGGCAACAGAACTTTGGTTAAATTCTCCCTCAAAGATTTAAAACAAAAAGAGATGGATAAGAATATCCCATCATAGAAGGTGTAGCAGGGCCGCAAGCCACATCCTTGGAAGGAGTATCCTCTCCAGTGCAACCATAGAATTATAAAAGTGTAGATAGTGAACTTATGGTGGCCAGCCTGCATTCTTTTGGCAGATTGTGCTTAATTAGGATTAAATTTTGCTCCAAATGCCCTCTGATTTTTCAGGTTTTTTTTTTTCCCGCTTTTGGTTTCTTCCTTCCCTTTCCCCTCCCCTCCCTTCCTGTAATGCTATTCAATTGAACCAAAGAAGAATGAAGGGAGAAGAACAGAACCAACATTTATTAAGTGACTCCTATGGTGCCTGGCACTGTGCTTAAGCGCATTCTACAAATATTTCATTTGATCCCCAGGAGTGAGAGAGGTGAAAACTTCTCAGACTATACTCTAAAATCTAGTAAGGCTTTTCATGAGAAGTTCCCCTTCGCCGGAGATCACATGATTTACAAGGACTCAAAACCCAGAGCAGTAGGGGGTCACCCCTCTCCTCAGTGACACCTCTGCATAAGATATGCCAAAGAAGGACAGAAGTACTTTCTCAAACGTGCATTGGGTGGTCTACTGTTCCCTTGTTCCGGTACTCGGGGTAGATTGCTGCACTTAGATTGTGCACCTGACTTCCAGCCAATGGAAGAAAAGGGTCAGCAGAGGTGTGGGGGAGAATTCCGTGTTAGGGCTTTATAACTTCGCCATTTCCTTTTGTAAATTGCTTCTCCTACTTGACTATTTGTCAGAAGGGGGAGTTGCCCTTTCTCGAGATCATAATAAACTGTTCTTTTCTGCTTCCTACCTTGAGAAGCCTTTGAGTATTATTTGAGTAAGGATCTCTGTTGCACACAGTTTTGGGGTGCACACACCCACAACAATACTGTGGGGTAGCTACTAATATGACCACCATTTTACAGTTGAATAGCAGGCACAGGTTAAATAACTTGCTTAGGATTGTTTGAGGCTGGATTTGAACTTGGGTCTTCTAGACCTTTATATCTAGCTCTCCCATCTATGAAATGCTGATAGTTTTAAAACTCAATGCAGATAAACCCAGTTTTGATGGCATACATAGTAGCATGATTGTGTACTCCCTATTTCATCCCAAAGGAGCATAAACGTTAAATGTTTGTGTCCAGAAGAGTAATAGCTGAGGGGAGAACTTTAACCAATATCTGTTTCTTACTTCCTTTTGCTTTTGGGCTCAGATCACGAATTCAGCAAATGAGGGAGGCATTGATGGGACTGGTTAAAAGAACCTGTGCAAAAACATCTGAGAGCCCTCCCCTTCAGTAACGGAGAATTCTCTGTAGAGTTTGACCTTAGCTAAATCTTGACTGTTTTTCTTCTGCCTGTGCCTTCTTTATCCTCTTAGCTTCCTTTTACCCTGACTGTTTCCTTCCATGGTTTTTTCCTCTCTGCCTTGGGCAGACACAAAAAATTGTTATTATTAATGTTTTTTTTACTTCTTTTGTCATTTCTTTGAAGTCATTTATTGAATGATCTTTCCCTCACACACGCTGATGTCTTTTCTTTCTTTTGATGGTAGGGGAGGTATAAGTTTAGTTTTTTATAGTTGATCTTTCCTGGTGCCTTCCCTAAGGCTGTGACAGCTAAATATAAAACTGTTTTTAATTTGTATGTAGACTTGATCAGAGTATAGATAATAGTCTATAAGCATTTATTAGGTGCTTTCTATGTGCCAGTCACTGTGATAACTAACCTCTAGGAATACAAAGAATCACAAAAGACAGACAGTCTCTGATCTCAAAAGAACTCGCCGTCTAAGGGGAGGAGTGAGGGGAGACAACATGAAAACCATGTGCCAAAAAGCTGTATTCAGGATAAATTGGAGATAAAGTTGGATTTCTTAAAGTGAAACAGGAGCAAATGACTATGAAGTTTGCATATAGGCATTAATTCAATGTCTGGAGTCTGTGTCCTTTCATACATAGACTTTCCTGCTCTGATTTCATGTGGGTTTCTATTTTTTTTCCTCAAAATAAATTTTACTTTAGTTGCCATTAACAAGTATAGGTATTCAAATATCTGAGTAAGTTGAAAAGAAAAGTCAGTTGTGCATTGTAACTGTAAAGTTGCCATTTCCAGATAGTTAAACATAGCAATTATTTTTTTAAAAGAAGTTTATATTAACTTAAAAAATTCTGCCTTCAGTCAGATTTCATTATAGCACATTTCAGGGGATTGTCAGATTTATGGTTTTTTTGGATGCTGTTCATTTTATTAAATGAGTCAATTAAATATTTTCTGTAGGGACTAAAATAGCGTTTACTCTTATAAGCGTTTACTCTTGTGAAGATCAAATGAAAAAAGTATGTATACATTATACATACACATAAAGTTCTTTGTAGACCTTAAAGCAATTTATTATTATTTTCCCAGTATTAATAATTAACAATTCTGTGCCTTTAGGTTTTCTCCCCTGTAAAACTAAGGAGCCAGACTCTATCATTTAATAGGTTTTATATTCCTTCCAGCTCATCAGACTCTTATTCTAGAACCAGGAATCACTTAATATTTTTGAGTTTAAAAAAACCATGGGTGATGTGTTGTTATCTTTGATACCTCAATTGCCTAAAGGTTTTTCAGAATGTTTTCACAAGCATTTCAGTAGGAAATATAAACCAACTTCCTCATTTTAAAGATGTAGGATGCAGCTCAGGACAGGTAAATATGGCTTGTTTAAGGTCAAACAGCTAAGCAGTTACTCTGGAACCTAGAGGTGCTGGCTAAATACCATGCAATTTTTCTATTATTCCATGGATGAGTCCTTAAACTAGAATATTTTTTGAGCCTTTTAATTTTTTTCACCGTTTGTTTAGTTTTGGATTAAATAAATTTAGGATGAAAGAGATCAATATGACTAAAGTTATTATTGTGTTCCACATTTTTTATTTAAGATCTCATTCCACACTTTCTGTTAAATTTTCAAACAGATCTTGTACCAGGGACTGTGCTGGGCTCTAGAGATTGAAGGATTAAAAAACGGCTGTCTTTGTTCTTAAGGATTTATATACTTGGGAAGAGATAATACATGTATACACTATTAGCATAAAAGTTATTCTTCAATACAGCTGGGATATGTGAATTTTATTTTAATTTTTTCACTGTAGTTACTCCTTCCATTTATACATAATGTCACAAACTCTGCCTCCATGTCCAGAAAGCTTTATTACATGTTGACTGGTCTTGTGGTAATTAATCCCTACAAAGAAATTATCATTAAGCTGGTTTTTGGATTGTAGACCTGAAATTTGTCACCAGACTTGGACTCAGAAGCCTTTCCACTCCCAGGTCCTGCCATAGCTGTTGTAACAGCTTTAGAGAACCCAGGGTCAAGACCTCCATGTGCCAAGGGTACATGGGGACTAGAAGCTTCTGTGGAGGATAAAAACAGCTTATATTTAGATAGTTGGATTCCTGGTTAGATTTAGACCCTTACCTCACTTGATCCTCACCATAGCCCTGTGAGGTAAAAGTCTGAAGATATTATCATCCCTGTTTTAGAAGGGGAAACTGAGACCTTCTAAAGTGATCTGTACCTAGAAATAGAACCCCTGGCTTCCTAACTTAAAGTCTCTGTGATTCTGTCTTGCCCCAAGTTACAATTAAGTATAAAATAGAGCTTCGGGCTAAATTTAAAGAAGGTAGGATCACTTCTTGTTTGGATAGGGGAGGGAAGTCAGGGAAGATTTCTTAAAAGAAGATGACAAGGTAAAAAGGATGTTTCAAGGTGTAGATGTAGGATGATGTCCCCCATCTGCAAATTTGTACAGGTGGCAGAAGGTAAGACATGATCCAGGGATGAGAAGCAATTCATGTTGGCTAGAGTGTAGAATATATGAAGAAGATTAGTTTGACATGGAAAGGTAAATTAAAACTAGGTTTTGGAGAGCTTTGAATGTTAACTTTAAGACTTTTTATTTCATGTGGGAGGCACTGGGGAGCCACTGAAGATTTTGAGAAGGGAAGTGATGTAATCAGCCTTGTAAAATTACATTTGCAGTGGTATGAATGAGGATGGGTTGCAGAGGGGAAAGATTAGAAGCAGAGAGTCTGGTTCTGAGTCTATTAGAGTGTTCTGGGAGGCAGATAGTGATGGATTAAATCTCTTCTAGCAATAAGATTAGAAATAGGAATGAATGGAGGGACAAAGCAGGATCCTGAGACAGACATTAGCAATTGATTGGCTAGGTGGGATGAAACTGAGGAAGAGTTAGTTAAAAGATAGGTATCACGATTGATAGAGTGCTGGACCTGGAGTCAGGAAAACTCACCTTTCAGAGTTCAAATCTGGCCTCAGATGCTAGTCGTGTGACCCTGGGCAAGACATTTCATCCTGTTTGCCTCAGCTTCCTCACCCGTTAAACAGGTTAGAGAAGGAAATGGCAAACCACTCCAGTGTCTTTGCCAAGAACACCACAAGTGGGGTCATGGAGAGTTGGATCCAATTCAACTATAGCAACAACATAGAAATCTTAAAAGTTACATATAAAGTTTTCCAGGGTATATAATAGGATTAAAAAAAGATGCTTGTCAGAAAAAGTTTAAAAGAAAGATGGTAAAAGTAACTGTTGGTGGATGGACTAAGAGTGGGAGGTGGTGACTGTGGTGGTGGGAAGGTCATCTAGGGTCAGTATCTCAGGGCCATTTTGGGTCTCAGATCCCTTAAAATTTCTCTCTTTAAGGAGGCATGGGATGTCTGGTACGTGGAATTGTTCCCTTTCCAGACTGATTCGTACATGGTTGTAGGGTGGAAAGATAGTGACCCTTTTGTAGAACTGGGAGTGTGTGGTTTGGCAGTATATTGACACAGTTGAAGATGGATGTCTCTTTGATCTAAGTGAAACCATTAGGATGTGTTTAGGCTGGAGGAGTTAAAGAGACTTATTGTAAAGAGACTAGTTGCAGTCCCCCTCGTACTTCTTGTCACTCCCAGCGCTGTGAATACAAATCTGAGTTTCACCATTGTTCCTGCATAAGTAAGCCTTGCTGAAGCTAGCAGCAAGGACGAAGAAAGCAGACACTTAATTGCTTTTGCATCTAGGTAAGCAATGAACTGCTGGGGAGCTCAGATGGTAGTTTTCTAGGTTGCCATAGTTCCCATGCATGTCATTATTTTTCTGACTACTCTAACCACCGTTCAGGAAGAACTGAAAAGGCAGTGTGTGCTCAGGAATCCTAGAGATTTTTCTACATTTTCTTTTCCTCCCCCTTTAGGGGGAAAAATTTTCTTCTCCGTTGAACCTCCCCCCCCCTTCTCTTTTTTCCTATTCAGGCACAGCCTGGCTTGTGGTAGTGTTACTGCATAACTTGAAAAGAGGCAGGAGGAAAGTTGATTTAACAATGGTCTTTGTCTGCCCAATTGACTACAGAGAAATGGCCATTCCCGTTCTGGTTGGGGGGCGGGTTTCGGGAGTGGAGAATACAGTCATAGAGAATAATGGTGGATAACGATTTGATCCAGTGGATAGCTTAACTAAAAATAATTATTCCTAGTGTGAGGAAAAGGGTTGATAGATTGGAGAGTATCCTTTGGATTTTTTTAACCACCACATTTCCCCTCTAAACTTTGCCTGAGCCCTCCCTGCTACTGCTGTTAAAAAGGAAAAATTACTCATCTTGTGGGGGGTGGGCTTGTGATTACAGACCCATTGACTAATTTTGATTTCATACCTCATTTGTTTTCATTGGTGACAGTCTTTGTGGAAAGACTGTAAATGATGATACATATGAATAGGACCAAGTCACCATATACCGGCATACTTTGCCTCTCTTTCTTCCTAAAAAGGAGGGGGAGGAAGAGGATAACTTTTTTTCATGATTTAAAAAGAAAAGTGTTCACCGTGTACAACACAATACTTCTCTTTTTTTTCCTCGACTTTCTTGCTTCCGCCATTTTTGTTTCCTAAAGGAGCACAGAGAAAACATTGGTATTGCAAGCATATGGTTTTTAAGCTCTCAGATGCCTCAAATGAAATAAAGCAGAGAGATCTGATTTCTGGGTTGACGCTGCAATAGGCCTCCTTCTCCTGAGGTTCAGCTGCCCCAAGCTGTCTGACCTTGTGACTTTATCACTTCCTGCCTGCAGACAGGGAAACTGCAGGTGCCGCAGTTAATGAAGGGCTCTTTAAAGCCTTCGGTGTTGCTGAAATGGTCCATAATGCAGTGTTTCCGTTATTTTGGTGACACCGCCCCCCATGATTTGAAAAGGCTGAGAGTTTTTCCTGGTTGTCTGTTGAAACCAACAACTTTGGGGGAGGTAAACAGTAACTGAGAGCATATAATGTCACAAAACTAAAATATTTGGAGACAGAAAGAGTAACAAGAAGCCTAGTAAGTCGGAGGCTTCCCCATTGTGTTTTCATCACGTATCTGCTGTCTTCAATCACAGAATTACAGTTTTCTGTTAGCAGATTTTGCTCAGAGCCTTTGAAATGCCTGTATGCTACATAGCGATTGTGTCTCAAGAAAGACAAATATAGCAGATATGGGAGAGAGAGGTTCTGTTACTAGACTTTGTTTAGTTGTGCTGTTGTGAACGGTTACATACAGAGGCATCACATTCACCAAGGGAGATAGAAAGGTCTAGCAGTTGCTAAGTTGAATGCCAGCTGGGAACAACTTTTTCTTCTACGTTGGGAAATTTTCTTGTAATGCTGGTAAAATTTAGTCAGAAAAGTGAGGCTTGCTTATTACCAGGCCACCAACTGAATTTGAGGGTTCTTTCAATAGACAGGATTGTGCCTGGAGGGCATCATACTGGCCTGACTTGGAGGGTGTTGCTTCCTATGTAGTCTTGGATGCCATGTCCATCAGACAAGGGTCCATCAGAGAACAGTTCTTCCTTGCCCATTTGTGGAAAGGGGGAAAGACGTTAGCAGATTTTGAATCCTGAGACTGTAAAAAGGCAACCAGATGGTTAATCAGGAGCATTGCTTGGACTGTTGCCTTCTTCTTCAGTCTACATTTTCACGTCTCTCTCAAGAGCCTGGCCAGTTTTGTGCATATAGCCACAAAGTAGCTTAGGTAGTTGTTGAATTTTTTTTGTTTACAGAAGACAGGCCCGTCCAGGCAGTGGGTATAATTACAGTAATTTTCAAAGAAGGTGAAAAGAATTGGGGCACTGATGTGGGAAGGTGAGGAGGGGAGATCAAATTAGCTTCAGGGGTTTCCAGATTATGGTCAGAACTTCATATCAGGTCATTCTGGTTCAGTGACTGAGAGCCTTTTGGCCGTGGATGTGTTTCTGTGTTTGCCAATGCAACTTAGTAACCCTCAGTAACCTTGAACTGTTGAAATGAAAATGTAAAATGCGGTTGCTTTTCTAGCTCCAGGTGTCATTCCAGGCATTTCAGCAAGACCCACTGTGTGGTTTTGTTTCATTTGCTTCCTCATCCTTTTTCTTCTTTTCTGAGGGGGCACAGCTGCCCTCTGAGCTTTTAAATTACTATGCTGCTGCTGTGACGCCTGTCATTGGCACGGCCATAGACTAGTAGCCTATGATCCTAGCTATCAGAAACTGCAGCATTAACTTCGCCGGTGGGAAAAATCGAGGTCTGGTGTTCCCTTTTAAAGTATGATTTTGGAAAGGAGCGCACATCTGAAAATCAGGAGAACGGCTGTTCTGAAATAATTGCCCATCGGTACATTCATTAGGGTCATAACTAATTTTTTGTTCTTGATCATTTGTTTGAAGTGAACTTCTTCAAGTTTTTCTGTAAGAGATATTACATAGATTTCACAGGGCCTGAGATAACCTTTTTGTGGGGTTGTGCTTCAGTAACAAATTATATTCCTCAGTAGAACTAAGATCCCTAGAGTAACTTTACGAATAGATGTTTTGAGCCTGGGCTGATTGCAGAGAAATAGAGAATTTCTATAGCAGTGGTTCTCAACCTTCCTAATGCCGTGACCCTTTAATTCTCCTGTGTGAGCGTATCTGCATGAGGGCGAACCCTCCTGGAGACGATAGAGGAGCAGTGTCTCGGTTCCCAAGACCATCAGAAATATGTTTTCCGATGGTCTTAGGTGACTCTATGAAAGGGTCGTTTGACCCCCCAAAGGGGTCGCGACCCACAGGTTGAGAACCGCTGCTCTGTAGGATCATAGGAACGTCAGAAGCTTCCCAATTCAGCCTCATCTTACAGATGAGGAAACTAAAGCTGGAGAGGCTTGTGGCTTAGCCAAGCAAGGCCACACAGGTGGTAAGAAGTGAAACTAGGACTTGCACCTGAGTCACCCAACTCCAAATTCAGGGCTCTTTACCTGGGGCCACTCTACACAGGACAGCATTGTACCCTCTACTGCTACCTTGGTACCCCTGCTGTGGAGCTGTTTTAGAACCAAAGCCTTTCCAGATTATTTGTTTTTTTAACTTTTATAACCAACCCCATGAATCAGCCTGATGCAGAAATTTCTCTAGCAAATGGGTTCATAAAGGAATTTTGTTATGTTTCCTATTTCTGTTCCCATGTTTAAAAAAAAAAGAATCTTTTTTAGGGGTGGAGGTGGGTGGTTATGACAGCAATTTACTGTTGTCTTTGTGACTATTCATCAACTCCTAGAAAGGGAAGTCTTTCAGGAGTAATTGGACAGAGCTGACTCCTCAAGCTGAAGTGAACAGTGTGGGCGTTTCTCTGATTCCTCCCAAATCTACCAGTTTCAGTTCCAGGTCTGAAATACGATCATCAACAATAAAAAACACTTGGCTTTGGAAGTCAGGCACAAAATGGGCACATGAAGGATTGATTCCTTCCAAGGAAGGCATGACCTTACTTGCTGCCCTGGTCTGAAGGCCCTACTGCCATCTCTTGACTCTTAGTGGTCACTGCATGGACTTAAAAGAAATGGAGGCCATGGTACTTGACTGCACTCTGCATCCTCTTCTCTCCCCCCCTCCCCCATTCCTTCCCCAGTCTGGCTTCCTTTGATGAACTAGTTCTTTGTGTGCTAGTGAAATCATTGTCTTAGAGCTAGAGAATACAGAATAAGTTCATATGGAGGGTGTTGGATTTTTTCCCCCCCTTTTTGAACTTTCTTCCTGTGACTTGGTTGACCTAGAAATAGTAATTACTGTCTTGGCTGAGTAGACATAAGAAAAATGAGTTAGACCCAGCACAGGACCAAGTTCCTTACTTTATCCTGAAGAATTTCTATCAGAGTTGTGCTTATTGATATTTTGTTAATGAAAGATGGCTTTTCAGTCAGTCATTTATGAAGTACCTACTGTGTTCTGGGCACTGTGCTAAGCACTTCGGATACATTACCCTGTGCATATATTTCCTTCCTTTTAATGAACAAATAATGTTGTTTTCTAGGAGATATTCACTTGATCCCCAAAGGGGAGGAAATGGAATACAAAACTTACTTCCCTGTGTCCATTCCCTTGATCTCAAAGACATGAGTGCATCCCAGGATTGAAGAAGATGAAGATCTTAGCAATGTTGGTGTCCTCCCATGTTGAGACTGGTGGCTGTGAGCAGAGCAAAATAGGGAGTGCTGGGGGTTGAGCCATTATTAGAAACCATCGTTAGCATTACCCATGCTAGGGTTTTGGTGAAATAAAGAAAAGGCCAGTGAGCTTAGCCTTCTAAACCAGCTGTCACTTAGCTTATTACTAGTTTCAAAGTAGATTCCAGCTTCCAGCCTCTGCCCTCTCTTCTTCAGGCCCCTTTCATGTTGCTGCCAATATAGGAGATAAAGGTTGTACCTATTATTGAGAACTCCCTCTACTAATACTGGTTAGCATCTTCTTTGCAATATAGTTATTAAAGAGTTACCTAGATCATGTAGAAGTCAAGTGACTTAGCCAGGGTCACTGTATGGTTACGGGCAGGCCTTGAATTTCAAGTCTACCCGATTCTGAGGCCAGCTGTCATCCATGCTACCTGTCATGCTGTCAGAAGAGTTTCCCCAAAGCTTCTTCCTGTCCACCTTATTCTTCTCCTAGATTCCCGGGGCTCCATATTTCCCTTTAGATAAAATATAGACTTCTCAGTGGGGCACTTAAATCCTTTCCCAGTCTGATACTTTCCTTCCTTTCCAGGCTCATTACATTCTGCTTCCCTTCACACTGTTCCCTCTCCATCCATACTCTGGTCCTTCCTGTTTCTCAAACTCAGTACTCACTATCCTTCCTTTTTACAAACTTTCTTCTTTCTGTTCTTCCCCGTACTTCCTGAAAGACACCCTTCCTTCTCATCTCGCTGCATTGGATTCCTTCGTTTCCTTCACGGATCAGCTGCCCTGTCCCCCACAGAAAGTTTCCTGAGCTCCTTAGTCCTTAGTGCGTTCTCCATCTTCCTCTCCCTTAAAGTTAATGCCTTCCCTCTGTTGATTATCTCTAATTTATCCTGCCCCTTCACTTCACCTTCACCCTCTCTTTTCTTCCTCGCTCTTCCCCATCTTTACACACACACACACACACACACACACACACACACACACACACACACGCACACACGCACACACGCACGCATGCACATGCGTATGTTGTTTGCACATAATTGTTTTCATGTTTTCTCCCCCGTTAGACTGTAAGTTTTTTCCTCGTCCTTGTCTCTCTAGCCCTTTGCAGAGGATGGGGCGTAGAATAAGTGATTAGTAATTGCTTATTGACTGACTGATTTAGACGTTCTCATATATACACAACCTGTTTATGTGCTCCATTCCCTCAGTAAAAGCCAAGCTTTTCTACACAGCATCTAGATTTTTTTATTTTGATTTTTTTTGCTTTGTTATTTTAGTCCCCATATGCAACACAATGAATTAGACATGCTAGTTACTTATAAACATTTATTGCGTTGACTTGGACTTAGTGGCACGTTTTTGTTATTATGGCAATGTACTTGGATAATTTCTTCTTACCTTGAAACCTAAAAATGCATGTCAAGAAATCTTTTGACCAAATACTGGTTCTTCGTGTATTTTATAGCATACTGTAATTTTCAGTTAACTCTGCAGTGTCCTTGTGACCCAGGTTCTTCTTACCCCATTTAATTTCCTCTTTTGGTCTCTTCACTGCTGCCTAAAGCTTGCCAAACCATTGAGTGTCATTGTTGAGAATGTCTCTCACCGTTCCTCATTCCCCTTTTGGAGCTGGGTCAGTGACAAGAACGGGGTCATGCTGCCCTGGTGAAGCCAGACTTTGCAGCTTTTGTGGTCAGTAGACAAGAGCAGGCAGTGTCCCGTCTAATGGAACACAAGTCCTCTGCCATTGTTTCAAAGATGGCTAATAACGATCACCCTCATGCCTCCCAGAATTCAAGTTTCAGATAGTGGCCATTGTTATAACGTAGAAATCCGAGCATCACACTTTGCAAAAAGGCTACGGTTTTATATGAGCTGATTGCTTTCAAGGACTTTTCCATTTTCTTTGCATTTGGCTAAATTCTGATTCTTCAGTGCCTTGAATATTGTGGTTTAATACATAAGTATCACTAAACAAGACTAGCTGTGTATATGTACTGCTTGGTGAAAGGATCTCCACTGACATTATCAGGTTGTTTCTGGTTACCCAGGGAGTCATTGAAAAATCCACCTCCCTCTTGCCATATTCAAAACAAAGTAACTTTTTATTTTGGAACCTCTGGGGAGAGGCACATATGATATAAACCAAATCACCACAGTGTGTCAACTTTAAAAAGTTGGGAACAAAGGATGTAGAGTCAAAATATGACCACAACCCAGCAATCTGTTTTGTTTGAGAAGATACCGGACTGACTAGTTGACTTATTTAGCCTGGGATCTGGTCTCTCTTGTCTTTCGCTTTCTAACTCCTTTCTTTCCCTTAATCTGTGTACCTGGTGATACAGGTGATTTCCCCTCTTGGTGCTCAGTGGCCTCATCCGGAGTTAGTACCCTGTGATTTCTTAAGATCTTACAGTTTCTTAAAACTGCAGACTTCAAGGTCCTTCTGTAGAGTCTAATCACTAACTTAATTCTTTATTGGAATGATTGTATCTTATTTCGGAAATAGTGATAGCTAACATGGATAAAATGCTTGCTACGTGTAGCATGCTAAGCACTTTACAATTATTATTTAATTTGATCCTCATGACAGCCCCTGGAGGTAAGTGCTGTTATTATTTTCACTTTCCAGATGTGAGGTAAATTAGTGCCTTGCCTAGCATCATGCAGTCAGTCTGAGGATGGA
This sequence comes from Pseudochirops cupreus, assembly GCA_028627135.1. Lineage (NCBI taxonomy): Eukaryota > Metazoa > Chordata > Mammalia > Diprotodontia > Pseudocheiridae > Pseudochirops > Pseudochirops cupreus. Next base: position 444,547,888 of record CM053580.1, on the reverse strand, counting down.
TTTGAATTTAGGTCTTCCTGGCTCCAGGCCCATGTTTTATCTACTGTGCCACCCAGCTGCCCGTGGCCAAAAGGTCCTCCAGACTGACCAGTCTCACTGCTCCATGTGGCAGCCTGGTCCATTTTGAGGTGTCTCTGATTCTTAGAAGGTTTTTTTTTTTCTTCCGTACAGGTTTGCTTGATGCCTCTTGTTCTTGTTTCTGTTAGCTGGGGCTAAGCAGCAAGCCCAGTAATTTTAAGGCTCCACTTTTCCAGGCTGAGGATCCTTTGTCCCTTGAACTCCTCCAGGGTGTGGTGGGTAGAGTCATGCCCAAGGAGTCAGAAAGACTAGACTTCATTCACATTATTCCTATGGGCGTGACTAAGCTCTTTCAGCCTTAGTTTCTTTACCTGTAAAATGGAGGACAATACTAACCCTACCTCAGCTGGCTTCTCATGAGGATTAAATGAGATGAAATAGGTGAAGGGTTTCACAAACCAACCCTAAATTAAGTAAGTTCCAGTTTTTATTGTTCTTAATGGTGATGATAATCATGATAAATCACTGCTTCCGGTAGGACGTGGTCTATCTACAATCTCTCATTGGCTTTGCTGCCCTCTTGGATATATTTTACTTTCTCAGTTTGTCCTTCCTAAAATGTGTGGTTCAGAACTGAATTTACATTTACCTGTGTTAAATATTGTCTTGTAACCAGCCCAGTATTCTGATTGGTTAGGATCTTTGGGGATTCTGTGTCATAGGCCTTTCAGCTTTGTATTTTCCTAGAAAATCAAGGTCATCAAAGTCTTCCAAATTGTATCCGAATGTCGTCATGAAAAGACTCAATGGCAGATCCTCAGGATCCCTCTGCCAGTGGCGACCTCACTCGTCATTGACATTCATCTGCACCACTCACTCCTTTTTTGTTTTTTTGTCCTTTGTCTTTTTGTTCAAGCAGTTCTGAATTTCTCTACCTCATACCATTATCTTGCCCTGAAGGATAATATAAGAGACTCTAAGGTCTTTGGTGAAATCCATGTTCACATTGTCTATGGCTTACCTGTGACACACCTGGCTGCTGTATATACTTTAGTGGTTCTGCGCTCTCACTTGAGGTGGCTTTTCCCTTGGGTGCAGTCCAAATGAAACCCATCTGCCCACATTGTGGACTCTTACCAGTCTAATAACCCTATCAAAAAAGAAAATGAAATTAGGCTCTCAAAGTCTGATATGGAAAAGGGAGAGGGATAGACTATCTCCTGAAGACCAAGTCCAGTGCTATTTACCTTAAAGCACACTGATCTCAGATGGTTTCTGTGATTCTGTTGGGGAGACTTACTGTGTGGATGGGAAAGGCTTGATACCAGCAGCTCAACTCTAAATCAGGTATCACTGTCCCCTGAGGAAATTCATACTGCTACACTATGCTGTGATTTTTATGTTCTGCATAGAGAATGGATAGTATTTCTTTTTTTTTAAATAGAGATCTCTGAGTTTTGAAACTACCTACCCCAAGTGATCTGATGACCATCTTTCATATCAGGGCAGAATGATGGTCTTCTCCATTTAATAAATAAAAACATGATGTTGAATAGGGAGATATAACACTTTGATACTTTTTTTATTGTATCAGAATTTCTGACAGACTTTAGGTTATGATCGAAGCTTAATTGTGGGGACCTGTCATAAATGTTTTATCCAGGTTAGTGTGACAGTCTCTTAGTATTTTCAGTGTTTAGGCTCCTTTGAGGTGATACCTATTATCTTTTTCTTTGTCTTTTTTTCTTTTTTTTTTTAGTGTTCAAGAATATTAGAAATAGCATTTTCTTTTTTTGGGGCATTCAAATTTGGGGGAGCTATTTTTCCTATGTAATGGGCACCCCCACTCCCCTTATAACTTCCATCATGCACACATGAACCAACTCTTATTCTTTTGAGAAGTTGCCAGATTTGTAGTGTGTCTGTTTGGTGGTGGAATAGAGTGGGTAATTATTTTGGGGATGGAAACACAGGAAATTTTTTTGAATAGGCCTTTCAGTAACTTGGCAAACCTACAGAGCTTGCTCCCTTACCCGTACAAAGAGTGCAGCCATGCTGGTCATTCTGCGTTTGCCAGACACAAAGTGTCTTGTTTTTGAATGAACAGAACCTCCCCTCCCACCCATTCTGTTGCCTTTGTTTAGAATTGGTATGTAATCTAAATAATTGGATTTACCAGCTTAAGTTTTTAATATTGGAAAATTAAGTTAATAAAACGGTGCTTTGGAGCACACACCCCTTGACGAGGGAACAGCTGTGTATGGTGTGTGTTGTGCTTCCCTGAGCGCCACATCCCCCTCACCCCACTGAAAAATAAAACAAAAACAAAATAGAACCTAACTGAACCGTTTTTGCAAACTTGTTTCAAGGACTGCAAACTATAGCAAATCCTGGAAAGAAATGGAATTTAATTAACCTAGAAATTGTTATTGTGCCATATTTAGTGGGACCCTGGAGATTAAGTGCATAGATATTAATAAGCTAGTTAACTCTATACTCCAGATAACCTGGGAGGAAACTCAGGGAACCAGTGCCATCCCTGGGTATCTCCTGATGGCAGCTTGCCCAGGAAGCTTCTAAGTGCCAGTGATTTCAAAAGCAAAACAATGGACAGTTTGGCACAAGTTCTATCAGTGGGGATTGGTGAACTCTGTTTACATAACAACTTTTTGCCATTTGCTCATTGAATTCAACGAAGTGCTATTTTTTCCCCTTTTTTTCTTCTTTCTTTTCATATGGTTGTTAAAGGTAGCATGTTGCCACTGTTCTGATACGCTGTCAGGGAATATATTTTTGTTTTCCATTTCCAAGTAGCAAAGGACAAATGGTAAAACGTAGTTCCCCGTAGCTCTAATAACACTATCTGTTCTTGAAAAGAGGTCATTGCTACATCAATGATGGATCTGGGAGACAATATTGCCTGTTCACAAAGATCTTAGGCTGTGATGGAGAAGACAAGAATTAGGAGACAGGAGAGAGGAGATTGTTTTGAATTCTGGCCTGAGGAAGAATAAGCGTTCTACCAGAGTTGGCAGCAGTGCATCCTGAAATATTTGTATTTTGTTGGGGAAGGAGGTTACCAAATAGAATTACAGTGGTTCCAACCTGTTTCATATGTGTTATATGGATTTTAAAAACAATACATCTGGAGTACTTTCACACCTGTTTATATTATATCTTTGTATAATACTCCTTTTTAAGGCTAAGCCAGGCATTAAAATTTTTCAGTTTATGAATGAAAAACCATAGCATAAAGATTTAAGGTCCCACATATCAGGTTCATGAAATTTCTAAATGATTGCTTTCTCATCTAACCCATTGATTCTCAATCATCTTTAAGCGTGACAATTCTAAGGAAAGGGAAGAAAAGAGAAGGATTTTAAGGGCACAGTTTTTGTATTAAATGGGCAGCTAGATAGCACAGAGCACAGAGAGCCAGACCTGGAGTCAGGAAGATTCGTCTTCCCAAGTTCAAATCTGACTTCAGATACTTACTAGCTGTGTGGACCTGGGCAAGTCACTTCACCCTGTTTGCCTCAGCTTCCTCAACTGTAAAAATGAGCTGGAGAAGTTTCAGTAACAAACCATTCCAGTGTCTTTGCCAAGAAAATCCACCAAAAGTGGTCATGAAAAGTCAGACATGACCGAAATGACCAAGCAACAACAAAATCTATATTAAATATTGAAATAACCACACCACCTAACAATAAATTCTGATCCATCAGCCTTCCAGCTTTGGTGGGGGTTATGTCAGTGTGATGTTGGAGAAAGAGAAAGAGATCTGAAGTCGGAGACTAGGTTTCTGACTTGTACTCGTCGTATAACCCAAGAAAAGTCACTTGGTCACTTCTGTGTCTCCCAGATTCCTTGTTTTAATTATAGGAATATAAATGCTTATCTAGTGTACTGTTGATATTAACAATATCTTATCTATGTGTAGTCCCTGCCCTGTTAGATGCAGATAGGTGCTTTTAAAATCATCATTAATTGTTACGCTGAAAATTTTGTCGTCTCGATTATTAACAATAAATAGTTTAGTTGTAGAATTCAGTTGATTTTTGAAGTCTTAGTTTCCATATAGTTAGCCTTCGTATTTGAGGATGCACCTAGATTTTAGGTGTTTGTGTTGTGGTGAATGTGGATTCTATTTACCCTAGTGGTTTCCACCCTAATTTTGATATTGAATTAGAGTATTACTGAATTAGCAGGAACCCTTTGAAGTTCAGGATGTCTTCTCTAATGGTCTTGGCAAGCCGTCCTCTAAGCCTTCATTTATAAACCTTCACGGATGGGGAACACGCTGCCTTTCAAAGCCACCGACCTCCTTTTTGGACAGTTGTAATTATTATGAGGTTTTTCTTACATTGACCTGAATTTTGCTTCCTTTTAACTTGAGTCTCCTAGTTCTCAATTTTGAACTCTAGTGCCAGACAAATTAGTTAATCTGAGTTCTACGTGGCAGGTCTTCAAATATTCGAAGGGTAGCTGTCACGTCCTCCTTAAATCTGACCGTTGGGCACCATACTCGATATGATTGATAATCTAGGTTTGTTGTTGTTTTTTTTAAGTTTTACTAACGAACCTTTATAAAGCGCCATTTACTGAAAACTAGTTTTAAGAAGATAATGGCTTTGAACACGACTTTCTATCCCGCTCCCCACCCTGCCCGCACTCTCAGTTTGGACAAAGAAATACAGTAAGAGAAAATGCCCCGTGCGGGACGGCGCCGGCGCGCGCCATTACTCAGCACCTGTGTGCAGTTAGGGGGAGGGGCCCTTTCCTGTTTTTTCATCACCACTTCTCTGGGGTGAGGTTGGTTATTGCGGCGATTTAAATTCTGATCCCTTGAAGCATTGCTTTTCCTCAGCATTGTGTTCATTTTGTGTATTGTTTGGTTTTCTTTCTTTGCTCCGTGTCGGTTGTGTTTTTTTCTTGCTTTTTGCTCGTTTTCTCTGTATCCGTTAAATCATTTCTTCACAAAGTTCCCTGGATTGTCGTTTCCTGTGCCAGAAGAATGTTTCATTGCATAAATAATGCTACAGTTTGTTCAGCTACTCCTGAACCCATGGTCGTCCACTTTATTTCTGGTTATTTTTTCTTCCACAGAAAGATAATGCTCTTAAAAACGCTCGGATGATGTCTTTGACCCCCTATTATGTGCCCAGTAGTGATTACTGGCTTAGTGGTTATGTATTAATAATATATTCACTTTTTCTAGAACAGATACAAATTGTTTTCCATATGGTTGGACTAATTTCTGCCTTTGCCAAAGATACATTTAACTGTTTCTCATAGCTCTTCCAACATTGCCCCGCTCTCTCTCGCTCTCTCTGTCTTTCTCTGTCTTGCCTGTTGTTCATGGTATGAGGTACAGCCTCAGAACTGCTTTATTTTTAATTTCCTTATTTGTAGCATCTTCCACATAATGATTGATAAGTTTCATCTCTTCATTTACAACTTGTTGAACTCCTTTGACCACCTTTTTTTTTTTTTGGGCAGGAATTAGTTATTTATATATTTTTTGGTGGGGAATTCATCTTAGTTGAAAATGTGTGTACGTATAGGGACATAGACACACACGTAACACACATATATATCTATATATAAATAAAATATAAATTCAAAGTATATCTTAGCAGAACCTTAGGCATATTTGAAATGAACATTTTTTCCACTTGACCGTTTCTTCCAGTTGCAATAATTGTTCATGTAATAATTTTTTAAATTAGTGTGTATATATAATCAAAATTGTCTTTTGTCATCTTCTTTATGTAATTGTTTGATTATCAATTTTCCCCTAAACCACGGATCCAAAATTTATTTTCTTCTCTCCTTTTCATGTTAAGATGTTGTCCATTTGGAGTTTACTTTTAAAAAAGAAATTTTATGGATATCTTTTACTTTCCTATTACTTAAATTTCACCATGTATTTCTTATCAGTTGTCCACCTAGATAATAGAAAAGGAAAATAACATATAGTTTAGCAAAACTAACCAACGTGTATGAAAAAAAAATCTGATTATATTCTTTGTTCCAAATCCATAGTTACCTAATTCTGCAAAGATGGAGAGGAGGAAATACCTCCTTATGTATGCATTAAGGTCAAAGTTGGTCATTATAATGTCTGCAACATTTAATTTTACTATTTTGTTCTTATTCCTTCCATTTGTGTTATAGTCTTTATGTTGATTTTTTTCCTTTGGTTTTGCTTACTTTCATATAAATCTCATGATTTGCCATATTTCTCATGTTCATTGTTATAGCACAGTAATAACGCATTATGTCCATGTACCACACCTTGCTTAAACATTGAGAGACGTGTGCTTTGTTTTTAGCTCTTAATAACACAACAGAATGATGCTACAAATATTTTAGTGTACATGGAGCTTTTTATGGGCTATGTATCTAGAAGATTTGGGGTTTGTTTTGGTATCTGGTGTAGGAAATTGGTCTACACCCATTTCTGCTAAATTAATTTCCAGTTTTCCAACAGTTTTTGTCAAATAAAGAGTTATTTCCCCAAGTTGTTTGTGAACATTTGGTTACTGTTATTGATTGTCTCTCTCTCTTCTCTCTCTATAGCCCCTTCCTCTTTTTACTTTTCTGATTTTATAGCTGGACAAAAGAGTTTTAGAATTGCTGCTTTAAAATGTAGGTTTAATATGTAGTCATACTATTGCCCTCTGCCCATCTTTCTTGCTTTTCTTCATTATTTCTTTTGAGATTTTTAAACTTTCATTCTTTCAAATGAATTTTTTTCTTATTTATTTGGAGTTTGATTGTTATAGCTCTAAATCTTTAAATAAATTTAGCGTTGTCATTATTATGCTAGTGTTGCCCAAGTATGAGCAGTGGTTTCCATTTATTTCAATTTTCCTTTATTTCTATAGAATAATGTTTAGATTTATTTGTATATGTTGTGAGTATAGCCTGGTAAGTTAATTTTCAAATACTTGATACTTTTTTTGTTAGGTTTTTCCCTAGTTCTTCCTTTTTGATATCTCACATCCCTTCAAAGTAATATACAAAAAGGCCGATGAATTTTCCAGATGTAGATCTGGCTTTAACCAGGATTTGGGATAGTGACACCATCACCTGTGTTGTTTTCATACATCATTAATGCAGAGTAGCATTATAAGCCTCTTTTTATTCTGGACAAATTTCCACAAGGGCTCAGATGAGCTGATCCATATTGAGCTTGAAATTCAGTAAAATCCACAGTTTTTCATGTGAATCATTATTTTTAAAATAAGTTTTTGTTGATGTCTTCTGTTTCTTACATCATAATAGTTATTTCAGTAAGCCTTCCCCTCGTAGAGAGCCATCTTTTATAACAAATAGCATTTTTATAGAGGAAAAAAAACCACAACCAGTCAGCACACCAAAAATGAAAATACATGCAATGTGTAATACCTGTTATCCCCCTTCCTCCTCAGACGGGCGGGTTGGGAGCGTCCTTTTGTATTTCTTCATTTGGGTCTTGTTTGGTCTTTATAATTTTGTTATATTTACTTTTGAATTTTTGGTGGCAGCTCTTCCCATTTACATTATTGGAATTGTTTTCTTGTCTGGGCTTACTTCATTCTACATCAGTTCAGATAACACAGTTATATTCCATTTCATTCGTGTACCAACTGATGACTATCTACTTTGTTTTCAGTTCTTAGCTATTATAAAAATTGTGGCTATCAACATTTTGGAGCATATGGGACTTTTGTTCTCATTGATGTCTTCCTTAGAATATTAACTCAGTAACGGAGTCTCTGGTTTACAAAGGGTAAAGATATCATTTTACTTACAGAATTCCACAATGCTTCCCAGTATGGTTGTAACATTGCATAGTTCCACCAACAATGTATTAGTATGCTTTTCATTCCCCTATCTCTTCAGCCTTTGTTATTTTGATTTTTGCAAATTTTCGAGGTGTGTGGTAAAACCTTAGTGTTCTTCTAGTTTGTTTTTTTTTAAATCTTATTATTAGTCATTTGGAGCATTCTTCCAGATGGTTGTGAATTTTCCAAAAATTTATTTATTTATCTTTAATTTTCAACTTTTACTTCCATAAGTTTTAATTTTCTCCCCTTGCCCGCTCCCTGCCCAAGACAGCTTGCAGTCTGATACGGCTCTACACATACATTCCTATTAAACATAATTTCACATTAGTCATGTTGGGTAGAGGAGTTATAATGAATGGGAGAGACCATGAGAAAGAAAAAACAAAGCAAAAAAAGAAAATAGTCTGCTTTGTTCTGTATTCCAGCTCCATAGTTCTTTCTTTGGATGTGGGTGTCATTTACCATCATGAGTCCTTTGGAATTGTTTTAGATCTTTGCATTTCGGAGAAGCTAAGTCTATGAAAGTCAGTCATTGCACATATACATCATGTAGCTGTTTCTGTGAACAATGTGTAGTTCTTCTAAGAATTGTATACTTTCGTCACTTATCTAATGGGGAGCGGCTGTTAAGTATTGATACATATATGTAAAATTAATTGTTTATATGTCTTGGGTAAAAAACTCTTATTGGGAAAATTTGATGCAAAGATTTTTTTCACGTTCAACCACTTCCCTTCTTATCCTAGGTGCATTAATTTTGTCTATGCAGAAACTTTTTGGTTTAAAGTAATCAAAATTGTCTCTTTTATCTTTGAGAATTTCCTTAATTTTTTTTCTTAGTTTAATCTTTAATATTAGGTCATGTATACATGTAGAATGTGTTGTGGAATAGATCAACCTTTTAAAGAACTCCTCCCCAATTTTGTACTTTTGTACTTAATTTCTTGAACTCTAGTATATGACTTTTGGTTTATCTCTATTAGCATTAATCTTGTTAGATTTAGTCCATTTTTCTAGCTAAATGGAGAGCATTTTTTAATAATTCCTTTGTTATTTGATATCTCTAGCTATCTCAATTTCACATCTGCAAATTTATTAAGCATTCCTCCCTCCCCTATGCCTCTAGCCAAATAATCAGTACAGATAATTGAAAAGCATTGAACTGAGTCAGAGCCTCTTGAAAGAGTTTTCAAACTGACCAACGAACATATAGCTTTGTAGTTCAGGTTATAGGTTAGGATCTAGTTACAATGATTTGTTTGGATCCAAAAAATTCCAGTTTGGCAGCTACAGCCTGACAATTTAGTACATCATGTCTTACTCAGTATACATTCATCATTGACCAGAGTATTGGTTGGAAAACAGTGCAATAAGCCACTTTGCCAGTATTTAGTCAGAACATATTGATGATGACAGCTCTGGCTTTGTGGTTAGCTGAGAAACCCCCAGTGCTCAAGTTAACCTTGTATCTCCCACTTTATGACATGGGAGATGATCTCTCTGTTTAAAAAAAAAATCCTCTTCCTCCTTTTCATAATAAATAAAGATCTGAATTTGGGATAGCTAACCTTTTTGACTGGTTGAATGTACTATGCGTGCATCTCAGCAGTTTAGTTTGGTTCAGACGTTATCTACCAGGTACTGTGCACAGGTAGGGGAAAATCAAAAACAAAAAAGGAAACATCCCATTCTACAGGAAATTCTATTCTTTTGTCTTACTGCCTTGCAATACCCAGATGCAGTAATGCTTTTCAGAGGTCAGATTTATTCATAGAGAATATGAAGAGAATAGTAAATGTGATGGGAAGAAAGAAAAAAGGGCTATTGGTAAAGAAAGGGAAAACATTTGTAAAGAAATGCACTGTCGTTTAACATTTCAGACATTCATCCGTCAGAGTTTCTGGTCTCATTTTCTGGTATTTTTCACCCCTTTTGGAGTCTTTTCTTTCAAGATCTAACTCAAGATCAGTTTTAGTAACTCCTCAAGAAATGAGAACTGGGCAGTAATCATTTCATCTAAGTTCATCACCGGTGGCTCATAATTCACTGGGATCAGATGGCAGTGTCTAGACCACATGGTACGTCTGTTTTGCCTTTTCTCTGTTCTCCTTAAGGGGTTGGACCATGAAGCCTTTCCTGATCCTTCCAATTAAAAGTGACCCTTTCTCTCCTATATCCCCAATCTCTGTCTTGTCTATGTTCTTAAATTTTTTTTTAACTTTTTTTATCTTTTATTTGCATACATTATTTACACCTCTGACTAGAATGTAATGGCCTTCTGGGCAAGAGATGGCATAGTGTTCTTTCTTTGTATCCTTAGCCCTTGACATCAAATATGTTTTCTTATTATGGTTACTTAATGAGTGCCGCTGGAGATAAGAGGTGTGCATGATGGCGGCTAGAGTGAAGTGCTATTACCTACCTAACACTGCCTCCCGCTTCACTCAGGGCAGCCGTGCCATGCCTGATTTGTCATTGCCCTCTGATGTGATCTAGCTCCTACCTTCCCTTCCAGTCTACAGTTCTGTGGTCTCATCTTACAGCATCTTGTCCTTCAATAGCAGTGGGGTAAAATTTGTTGTTGTTATTGTTGTGGCTGAGTCATCTCAGTTGAGTTTAACTCTTCGTCACCCTGTTTGGGGTTTCCTTAGCAAAGATCCTGGAGTGGTTTGCCATTTCCTTCTCCAGCCTGTTTTGCAGATGAGAAACCAGTACAAACAGTCCTAAGTGACTTGCCCAGGGTCACACAGCTAATAAGTGTCTCAGACTGGATTTGAACTCAGGAAGATGAGTCTTCCTGACTCTAGGCTTGGCACTCTATCCACTGTGCCACCTAGCTGCCCCCAATGTGTTACATTAGAAAAGACCGATTATCCTGGAGTCAGATCTCACCTCTGACCTTTGTTACCCGTGTGACCAAAAGAACAAGTCTTTTGGTCTGCCTGATCCTAAGTTTCCTCATCCACAGAATTGGGAGTGCTGGAGTAGACAGCCTCTGAGGTCCCTTCCCCGCCTTAGATCCAGGATCTTAGGCATATTCCATTTCTAAGGTCTTCTTGAGCAGTGATCATTGGTTGTACGTAAATGTGACAGAGGATGTGGTTTTCCAACATCTAAGATCTGCACATCCATTAGGCTACTGAGGGCTGTCCTTTGAAATTATTGCCCATAATGTCATCTGGGTCATGTATAGCTCTTTCTTCCTTGTAGATTTTGAGACTAGTTCAGGCATATCCTGATTACCCAGAAAATGGCTTCTGCTTGGAGACTACTAGATCATCATTCAATTTACACCTCTGATCTGTCTACAATAAAATGGCTCATGTGTTTAATTGCATGACACATAAATGAAAGTATTTTAGTCATCCTGCCCAAGGGGCAAAGGAGAGGCCAGTGATAGAACAGAACTGAGGCGAGAGATTCTTTTGAGATACTGTGTAATGAACTCTCCAGCTAAAATTGCTAAATTTTTAGAAAATATTAAACAAGCTTTCTTCCTCTGTGTTTCTAATCCTTATGACTCAATCTGTATCAATGATCAAATGGGTAATTTCAGTGAATAAGTTTTTTAAAAAGCATTTATTTAGGACTTAGCATGTGAAATTCACTGTGCTCAACTCTTGTGGGGATACAAATAAAAAAGCATCAATCAGTCTGTAATCTCTAGGAGCTCATGGTTGAATAGGGGGAGACAACACATAGATTTTAAGTGTAAATCAGTCAACAAAGGATCCAGCGGTCTTTAGCGTTCCTTGGCAAGGTTTGCGATTATACATCTTTGATATCATTTCACAAAATCCTATCTGTTACTGATTTTGAGCCATTTCACATTGCCAAGGACTTTTGTGGTGTGAACCTACTTTCTCATCTTCACTAGGTGTGGCCGCTGAGGGTTTGAGGGCTGCTGCATAGGCATGTGCCACAATTGGGGCAGCTAGGTGAGGTAGTGTCAAAGAGTACTGGCCCCGAAGTCAGGAGGACCTGAGTTCAAATGTGATTTATGATTCCTACTAGCTCTGTGACCCTGGGCAAATCACTTAACCCTGTTTGCCTCAGTTTCTTCATCTGGAAAATGAGCTGGAGAAGGAAATAGGAAACTGCTTCAGTATCTTTGCTAAGGAAACCTCAAATGGGGTCACAAAGACATGACTAAGTATTCGTGATGAGTGCCGGTGCGTCTTCCCCCAAGTCTCATAAAATTGCCAATTTTGTCACATACATATGCCTAGAGTAGTTTGTTTGGGTCACTTAATTTGGGATATTGGCCTATGTAGTTTAATGAGTTTTGGGGGCTAAGTAATAGTATCATGGAATCTCTGGAATTACTGGGACATCTCCAGTTAGAAGAAGAAAGAAGGTCTTAACCCAAAACCTTACAAATGGTGTAAACTACCTTTAAACTTACTTGCTTCAGTGTGCCAAGGAGCCATCGTTTTGACTGATCTTCTTTGTCAGTGCTTGACCGATATCAATGGGAGCTGTCTCTATGCCTGGGTACAGCCTCACGTTATCATTCGTTATCACCAACATGAAATTCATCACCAGGTGGCCGACCCTCTGGCGATGAGCTTCTCTGAACTTAGCTCATCTGTCCTGCAGATCACCAACAGACAGTTGTCCCTGGGCTGTTATTTACAACATATCCAGCTTGGCTTAGGATCTAAGAGAGCATGAGCTCTCATAGCATAACCTTCAAGAACTCTATGTCTTGGTAAGGCTTCAGAGTGGGTCCTTAGTGCAAGATCTGCTTGCCTTGACTTGTATGAATCGTGTTCCTCTACGCCTTCCATTTTTCTCCCTCTCTCATATATGGACCTAAGGTTCTTAAAAGTTATTATAGAATTATAGAACCTTGGAGACAGAGTTCATCCCATTCAACACATAATGGAATTTTTTTTTTTAATCTCATTTTCTTTTCTTTTTTGGGGAGGAAAGGCAAAGCAATTGGGGTTAAGTGACTTGCCCAAGGTCACACAACTAGTAAATATGTCAAGTGTCTGAGGCTGGATTTGAACTCAGGTCCTCGTGGCTCCAGGGCAGGTGCTCTACTCACTGCGCTACCTAGCTGCCCCACAAAATGGAATTCTGAAACCATCTTCTCTGTGACACTCTTTCCAAATGGCCAGCGTAGCTTCTGTTCACAAACCCCGATTTACTGGGAATTCAGCCGTGATATTTTTGTATATTTCTATAACTGCTTTTACTCTGTTAGAAGAAAGATTCTAGTTCTTGTTTTGCTTTCCAGTGCTAAGGAGATAAGTACAATTTACTTTGTCCTAGATGGATCCTCCTTTAGCACCCTGTGGTCTAATAAAGGGTATGAGCCGGAGGAGAGGACTTGGGAATCAACATATGTGCCCTGGAAATGATAGAAGCCATGAGTAAATTAATGGAAGAGCATTGAATATGCATCTAACATGTGTGAAGCCCTTGGCATATAATTCAAAAAGTGAGATGGTCCTTGTTCTCAAGGAGCTCTTACATTCTGACGGAGGGTGTGTGTGTGTGTGTGTGTGTGTGTGTGTGTGTGTGTGTGTGTGTGTCTATATCTGTATATTTTTTAGATGCAAGTCAGATGAAAGGTCTTATCTTCATTAAGAGAGCAGTGACACAACAGATAAGAATGCATCTTTAATGTTATTTGCACTGATAAAAAATCATATCCATTTTAGATACTGAACTGTATGCCAAGGATTTTGGTGGCAAGAACCTTCCTTTCATTGTCTTCACTATCTGTGATTGAGGGGGAGGCCAGGGCACACCTCTGCAGGATCGATTGCCTACATGCTGGCTATAGGGGGTGATCCAGAAGTAGGGCCTCTATTTTGGGAGCCACTGCTCTTCCTGGGGCTCTTGATTGTTTCAGTTTTCTCAGGTTTTCTTTATTGAGCTTGAGGCGAAGTGGAGGTTGAGGTGGTGGTAGTGGTTTGACTCAGTTGGCACAATTCTGCCTCCTAGCTCTCCTTTCTTTCAGGGTGCCTTTCTTGGGGTAATCTGGTTTTCTTATCTTCTAACCAGTTGCGGGGAAGAGCCCTCCCCTTTTCCACAGAAGTTTCCCCTTGATTGGGTGAGTTGAACTGAAAGTGTGACTGACTCTTTGGGGTCATGGTGCTGCCTTCCTGAAACTCTTAGGTTTGCTTGCTAATTGATGGCATTGGGCACCAGTCTGGAATTGGGGCTGGTGATAATGCACCACCCATTGCACCTAGGCACTCTGAGTGTAAGCAGGGGTAATGAGAGTGCCTGTGGTGATTTTGATTCACCTCCTGTCTTTCCCCACAGTGACTTTCTGACTTGTCTAGTCCTTGACCTGACTAAACCTTGGCCTCTGTGGCTTGGCAAGCATTTGATATAGGAAGGATGCTCTTACTCATATTTACTCACGTACCTCTTAATTCCGAGGTTACATGCTACACTGCCCCCGTGGTGCAGTCACAGTGCCCCCTCACTGGGAGCACATGCCAGGGCCATTGCATGTTGACAACGTGGTACAGGCTGATCAGGTTAGAGTAGTCACATCAGCAGTATTCTTAGCATGTCTTCTGGTCCCAGCATGCCTCATTAGCTTTGTCTCTTCCATTTTTGCCTTTCGGATTTGGGCCTTCTGAAGAATTGACCTCACTGACTTGACCTAACATTTGGTCTAAACTGACTTGGATCCTGATTTGAGCCTCCTCCTCTTTTTTTCCCCAGTAAGTAATTTTTTCGTCAGCTCCAGTAATTGCCCCAGATATGGGCACATTGGTGCTGGGAGTGGTGACAGCAGGGATGGCAGGGTATGTGTTCAAGTCCAGCAAACAAGTCATCCAGGTCTCCATTTCATTTGTCAATGTCAACACAATTGGGACTTAATGGCATTTTTCTGCAGACTTCCTTATATAGTTGACACTGGCCCCTTAATCACTGCATTCTATACCTAGTCATTACAAGGTAGTTATAAATCCAGCTTACTGCACTATCATCCTCTCCTTATCTATCTTGTCTACAGAGATGGAATGAGAGAGGGAGGTGCACAGGGCTTGCTTTGATCTAGGTAGACTGTATCTGTGACATCCCCGTGATCCTGTAACCCCATTAAAGAATAAGATTAAAAGGTCAGAAAAGGTTAGTCTGGCGTGACTTGGTGTGGATGAACCCATGCTGTCCTGTAGCAATCCCTGCTTTCCTTTATGAGTGTTCTGAAACCTTTGTAAATTGTTAAGAGTCTTGTCAGGAAGTGAAGTCAGGTTTCTAATCACTGCCCACCCCACCTCCTTTAAAAACAAATGAGGACCTTTCTCTGTCTGCAGGGATGTTGAGCCCTGCTTTCCCTGGGGAGGCTGGGCCAGGAGCTTCCACAGCTGCAGGGGCCTGAGACTTCTTTCTGGACAAGAATCTTTATTTCCCCTTGATTGGTCGCTTCTGTTTATACCTGCCATACCCCTAGTGCAGCTCTCCCTCTTGATGGTTCCTTAAATGAAGCTTTTGTGAATTATCTTCTCTACTCCAGCTCTTCTCTTTGCATCTAGAACCCTTGTGCATCCTTTATTTTTGTCTTATAATGAAGTTTTAACAACAGAGGTTACCATTGGAACTGGGTCCCCCTTTGGTGTAGATGTGGGACTTTGGAGGCCACACATTTTTATTCTTTAAATCACGGACTCAGAAGCCAAATTCCTGATCTCTCCTTCTATGGCTGTTTATAAGACCTTGGGTTTCTATAACTGAGGGAGGCCAGGCTTGCTTTTCTTGCTGTGACAAGCTCTGGGGCCGCCCAGTCATCTGGGAGCTCAGCTTCTTCCATGAAGGTTCCTGGCTGATTTTCCTACTCCTGGCCAGCCTTTTGTCCCTGCTCTCTTTGCCACAGCCCCACTGCACGGGCTGTCCAGCATGGAGTGCCTTGTCTTTAAACAGGAGGAGGAGGAGTTTAGAGTGTAAACTCTCTTATGGTATCCCACTCTGTCATCTGCTCTTCATCTGTGTTTGTGTGTTTGTTTTTCATTATGGCTGTGCAGGCGTCTCATAATGTGTGGCATTTGTTGTTGCTGACTTTTCAAAAAGCAGTAAACACATAGCATCCTGTTCACATGCAGACAGTATTTTTGTGAAATTCCTGCACCACTCAGAGACTATAAATCGTGGTCTGTAGCCTTTCTAAATACTGATGTATGGGAAATAAAATTGGTACATTCTTTTTATTTTTTTGGTAGGAAAGGTGAAGGGTACATTATTTTTAAGGGATAATTGCAAACTGCACCTGAAAACACACACACACACACACACACACACACACACACACACACACACACACAGACACACACACACACACACACACACACACACACACACACACACACACACACACACCCCTCCAAGGCATTGTTGGAAACAGGAGGTGGGTTTCCTTGTGTAACTTGGTCCATAACTAAAATGTACCTGCTACGTATATGAGTAACTTTGGAAGCTTTCCCTATGCTGTGCAGTAGCATACTCTGTGAGGGTTCAGGAGGGACCCAGGGTAGAATTCTGTTTGAATCTACTTTTGCAGCTACTGTTTGTTATGCTAGGAGACAGAAAGACAAAAATGGAACATTCTGTAGGATCAAGTGAGAAAATGTGTATGTGTGCATGTATACACACCTGTACACATACACGTATTTTTATTGTAGTTCAGTTGTTTCAGTCATGTGGGTTTTACTGGAGTGGTGTACTATTTCCATCTTCAGCTCATTTTAAAGACGAGGGAACTGAGGGAAATGGGTGAAATGGCTTGCCCAGTGTCACACAGCCAGTAAGTGTCTGAGGCAGGATTTGCACTCAGGTCCTCCTGACTTGAGACCCAGCACTTTATCCGGTCTGCCACCTAGCGGTCCTGGCTCTCCTCTACCCCCACCTCTCCCAATCCATCCATCCATCCATCCATCCATCCATCCACATTTACACATATATGATCACCCATTCCCATGGATATGTTAATAGGAATTTTAAACTGGAATTTGGGAGGTTATCAATACTTGTTCTCAGCAATTTAGTCTTTAGTAGTTGGTGTTCTGTTCCTGATGAAATCAGAGAGAAATTCATATAGCTTGCAGAGTTAACTGCCTCCTGATTTATTACAGTGACTCCATGAATAGATTATTAACTTACTGAGCATAGAAATAAAAACAATAATGTTATTTAAAAGAAGATGATGATGATATTATTTAAAACAAGAGCAAAAAGTTTTGGAGAAGTTTGGTCAGAATTATTAAACTCTTCAAAATTGATAACTAAAGGAAAGTAATTGACTGTGGCCTTCAGAGAATTTAATTAGGCCCTGTGTTGGCCAGAAAGAATGCAAAAGGAGAGATTGCAGGGTGGGGATCATTTGGGAGGCTGTTGGCCAGCCCTGAGATGTGAAATCTGAGGGTCCTAATTCTATATCTAGTCTGCCCAGTCTATACATCAAGGTAAAAAAAAAAAGAGGGACCAAAAGATAAGATAGGATTGTGAAAGACAGTGAGGAAACATTGACAGACCTTGTTTCTGGATACCATAGGTTCTCCTAGGCACAGTGCATAGTCAATGAGGAGCCCAAAGTTCTGAGCTTTTTCGATGGTCCTGAGAATGAGTGCATTATGCATATAAAAACAGAGAAGTCAGGCAGGGTACTAGGTCTGGAGGGAGTGGAGGTGCAGTGGGATAGGTTTGGTTTTATCCTATTAAGTTTGAGGTG
Organism: Pseudochirops cupreus; assembly: GCA_028627135.1. Taxonomy (NCBI): domain Eukaryota; kingdom Metazoa; phylum Chordata; class Mammalia; order Diprotodontia; family Pseudocheiridae; genus Pseudochirops; species Pseudochirops cupreus. The sequence goes on along the minus strand of CM053580.1, from coordinate 444,530,341 downwards.
ATACTGAGACATCCAAATGGTAGGAATTTGGTTACATTGAATGAGAGTTCAGAAGTCAGGCTTGAGTTGGCAGTTATAAATTTGTGAAGTAATTTTGTGGAGAGAGGCATTCTTTGAAACTTTCATTGGGAGGCGAGGGAATTGAATAGAATATTTATTAAGAGAGAACCTCAGAGAAGAGTCTAGTTAAATGTCCAAGAGAAGAAAGAAGCTTGTTATGGGGGGAGTAGTAGGTAATAAGAGAGTTTCAGGGCAGGTAGGATGGTCCAGTAGATAGAGCAGTGGGCCTGGAGTCAGCAAAACTTGAGTTCAGATCCAGCGTTAGACACTTCCTAGCTGTGTGATCCCTTGGACAAGTCACTTACCCTGTCTCTGCTTCCTCATCTGCACAATGGGCCTGATATGAGCACCTGCCTCCCAGGGTTGTTAAGTATCAAAGGACATAGTATTTGTAAAGCACTTGGCACATCGTGAGATGCTTACCAAGTGCTTTCTCTCTTCCCTCTCCTGTCACAAACACAGCAAAGGCTGTGTTTCCATAAGGAAAGAGTTGCTCACAGTGTAAAACTCTACAGAGAGGTCAAAGAGAATGGGGGCCCAGTAGAGATAATTGCACCCGGGGATTAGGAAGGCTATTTGCTGACATTTGAGAGTACATTTTCGAATGGAGTGCTAGAGGAGAGAATCAACCAGAAAGTAGGGACAGAGTGTCACTGTTGGGTATATCCCAGTAGGAGTTTTGCACAGGGATTATAGATTTTGTAGGTAGGTACCTTTGCAGAAGGTCTATAATTTGGGGCTTTTATTTCTATCTGAAAGATTAGATGGAAGTGTTAGGTAAATGAGGGATGCTTACAGTGCATTTATCACAGAGATGCAGTGGTATATTGTTACCAGGTGAGATAATGGTATGAAGACATGCTTTAAAGAGCCAAGAGCTCCGTGACTAGGATGTTCTAACTCTACATACTTTCTTGGCATAATTATTGCATTTTGTATTGAAAGTTAAAAAAAAAATTGAAAACAGTAATCCCCGTTTGCTAGGCTTCATAGCAGTGTGTTGTCCCCAGGCATGTGAATGCACCACATGCAGATGCTTTTGAGCTACACCCTTGCACAAATTTTCCATCAAATATAGTGATGCATGACGTTAAGCTTCCAGAACACAGGCAGAAAGAGCCAAACCTGTTTGTGACTGTGCACTGTAATTGGAAAAGAGCTGAAAGGAGTTCTGTCCTTGTTACTAAAGGGGTGTGTGTGTGTGTGTGTGTGTGTGTGTGTGTGTGTGTGTTCATGTTCGGTCTTCAGGCCTTTACTCAGTTATATTTGCAATCTTGTGTTGTTTCCACAGGCCCAGGCTTCAAGCACAAAGGAAGTTTGCTCAGTCCCAGCCGAACAGCCCCAGCACAACTCCCGTCAAGATAGTGGAGCCGTTACTGCCCCCTCCAGCTACTCAGATTTCTGACCTCTCTAAAAGGAAGCCTAAGACAGAAGATTTCCTTACGTTTCTCTGCCTTCGAGGTAGGACTTTGGGGCCAACCTCAGTGGAGGTAACTAATTGGGGAGAGCAGGCACCTTATAGCCGGGTGCAGAACACTTGTAGCTTCTGCCCCGTTGGGAGTATTCCCTCTTTTCATATATGGTTCTTCTCTTTCCTTGAGCCAGGATTTGTGGATGAGTGTAAAGTATAATGAATCTTTTTGAAAAGGTGGTTAGGAATGGGTAAAGGGATAAGCATTTATTAAGTATCTGTCATGTTCTAGACACTGTGCAAAGGGCTTTAGCTGGTTATCAATTAATACATTAAGTAATATATAATTATATTATCAGTTAATATATTAATAATTAATATAATGAAGTACATCAATTAACAGGCTTCAACATCTTTCTTCTTCCTCATTTTCCTGCTCTTTGCCTTTTCTCCTTTGAGCAGTGACACTCGGGCGTCTGCGTCTTCAGTAACCTTGTTCAGCCATGTAGTTTCACAGTGTTCTTAATGCAGTCTAATCAAATTTACCTGTAAAGTCACAATTGGCTGCACTCATGTAGTTTGATTAATTGCTTGAGAGCTGTATTGGATGATTAATGTTAGAGCATTGAGGTATATTGTTTGGTGTTTCGGGGCTGATCTTCATCAGAAGAACTGAGTTTGAATCCTGCTTTCCAGTTTGCCTCCACTAGGAAAGTTGCCCAATTTTCCAAGGCCTCAGTTTCCTGCTCTGTGAAATGAGAGGGTAGAGACAGATGATCTTTAAGACTCCTTTCATCTCCAAATACTGTGGTCCAGTGAGTTCTGGAGCCCCTCCTGTATTGAACTACCCTCAGTTGGTTGATTATTATTGCTTTACATGGTAATAGGGCCTTAGTTTTCTGGAAATGGCACTTAGGTGGCCTAGTAGATAGAGTCCTAGGCCTGATGTCTTCCTGAGTTCAAATCTGGCTTCAGAAACTTTGCTAGCTGGCCTCAGTTTCCTTATTTCTGAAATAAGCTAGAGAAGTAAATGGCTAACCTCCCCCAAAACAACAACAAAACCCCCGAGATTTGTAGGAAAAGAGGGAGAAATGGGTATGAATCACTCAATGGTACATAGATCTCCAAACATGCTGCTGAATAGTGATATAAGAAGAAGGGCAACACATGGCTACAATATTTCTTCAAAACTTCATAGTCATAGATTTTAATTTGAAGTGATTTGAGAAATCGTGAAAACCACTGTCTTCCACCCACATTTTAGAGAAAACTTGTTCATTTGTTTTTTCCAGTTGTGTTCAACTCTTCATGACTCCATTTGGGGTTTTCATGGCAAAGACACTGGAGTGGTTTGCTATTTCCTTCTCCAGCTCATTTTACAGATGAGAAGACTGAGGTAGACAGGGTTAAGTGGCTTGTCTAGGGTCACACAACTAGTGAATTTCTGAGAAAGGATTTGAACTCAGAAAGAGGGGTCTTCCTGACTCCAGGCCTGGAACTTTATTCACTGTGCCACCTAGCTGCCCTTGCAAGTATTTTACTTTTTCAGTGACATACTGTAACATAATAAGAATTGATTTTAGAGCCAAGAAGAACTGGCTTCACGACCTTTGTTATAATTGGATGTGTAGCCACAGGCAAGCCGCGTAATCTTTTAAAAAATCCTTCTAGTAAGGGACAGATAGTTGATAGATCAGAATCCATGGACAGAAGTTTCTACTGGGTCTTCTGCTAAGGAAATTATAGATCTGGCCCCCAAAGAGCCATAAATGAAAAACAGCTCCAGTATGAAGTGAAATGATCCAGAATTTTGAGATTGTAGACTTTGAAAGAAAGGAAAAAAAAACAACTATGAGTCATTGTAGAGTTGGAATAAGTGATGGTTTAGTAGTGGAGGAAAGGACATTAAAAATGACTGACAGATGGTGGACCTGGATGACTTGGGTGGGGTGGGGTGGGGCAGGGATTGTGGAGGTGGGGGCAGTGTTGGTGATGCAATAGATAAAAAGAGGTGCTGTGCCTGTTTAGAGGGAGTGGATTGTATGGATTAGGTTTCTAAATTAATGGGTGATGTTTGACCTGAGTATGAAGGTTGTGCCTTGAGCCCTAGTAGTAGGATAGATTCATCTAAATTCCCAAAATTCTGGAGTTCTTGTTATTATGAGTATTTTGAAGGAGAAAGGAGTAATTAGTGAGATTCTCTTAGAGGGAAGATAATGCCAGATAGGAAAGTCTGCTGCTTGTGCCTTGTTAGATGTTTAATGTTATTGGTATGGCTTTGGCAGAGACCTCTCATAGTTTATTTCTCTTTGTTGGGGACATTAGCAGATCATCAGGTAAAAGAGAATCATCCCATTTGGTAAGGAGAGAACCTTCCCTGGACCAGAGGAAGTTAATGAATAGCCTCTTTTTCTGGAGCCCCAGTTTTTTCTCTTCCCCATCAATTTCAGAAAGATGGACCATGTGTTGAAAGCTTTATGCCTGCAGTCTGGAGCCCATGTAGTCCCTCTGTTTACTTGGAGCTGTCTTACTGTCCACAGTTAGCAAAGAAGTGAGCTCTTCTCATGGCTCACTTTCCAAAAAGTATACAGCTAAGGTATTAGGGTTGTTTTTGTTTGTTTTTTTTTTTCAAGAAGGGGAAGGCCAAATGCATTTGAAAACCCTGGGAAAGTATATTTGTAAGCAGTCTGATTTGAATAAAGTGTCTCTGTCTCTGTCTCTGTCCCTGTCCCTGTCCTCTTCCTCCCTCTCCCTCCCTCCCTCCTTCCCTTACTCTCTCTCTCTCTCTCTCTCTGCTGGCTAAAGAATGTAGTCACTTTAGTCATTAACCCTTGGTGACTCCAATAGAAAAAGCATTTTGCTTCAGAGTGTGGTCTGATGTTTTTGTGTTAGAGAAGGCCACCTTCCTCAGGCATTTTTTAATCAACTAATCATTGATGAGAAAGAAGTGCTTCCTTGCAAGACTATAGAGGATTCAGAAAGAGGGGCTAGAAAGAATGTTTCCCTTTAACATGAACAATTCCATTTTGGGTTATATATTGAAGACAGTAAAAACCATGAAGAAGGTAGAGTAAGAGAATGGCTTAGTGGTATATATTTGTGGCACTCTGAATAAAAGTTCAGAGAGATAACAATACGTATCTGTTGTTTCTCTCTTCTCTACCCTCCATATCTCATTAGCAGAAATCCTAAAAGATAATTCTGGCATTGAAACTTCACAAAAAGGTACATACATACCTACTGTCTGTTATGTAAAAGGCCCTAGAAAAGTCTGGTTCTAAGACATTTTAGAGGTCACTCGACTAAGGGTCTTTCTCTTTTCATTTTAATATCTTGACCCAGAATTTCTAATGGAAGGGATAATGGAGCAAACACGCAGAGATATGCCTGGTGTTTGCAGTGTTCTTACCTCTAAATAGCTACGCTGCCTGAGCTCATTTGCCCTTTGCCAAAGGCATAATTAGTATCTTTCATTGGCGCATGTGGAGAGGACATGTGCTTGTCTATAGTAGTACACATATCCTTACCATTGTTGTATTTCCTGTCATTAGAATGAAATTCTTCTGAATAACTCCAGTCTGGTTTTCAATTATTTACAGATTAAGGGGAAAGAAACAAACAAAACTCATCACTGTAGATCCCTGATTTAAACTCATTTGAGTGGAACCGTGGTGATCCATGCAATCTAAATAGGACGTTTTCTTCATTTTTTTTAAACAGTCTTTCCCCCCCAGTTACATGAAGGACAATTTTTAAACATTCATTAAAAAAAATTAATTTTTAGTTTCAAATTTTCACACATATTCTCCTCTCTTCCCCCTCTCTAAAAAGGTAAGAATTTTAAATAAGTTATATATGTTCAATCATATAAAACCTTTTCCCGTATTAGTCATATTGTGAGAGAACAAACAGCTCAAAAGGGAAAAAGATAAAGAAAATGTGAGTAGTATACTTAGCATACTCCATATTCAGACTTCGTCCGGTCTTTCTCTGGATGTCCATAGCTTTTTCCATCGTGAGTCCTTTGGAATTGTACTGGGCAGAAGAACTAAGTTATCCGTGGTTGACCATCATACAGCATTGCTGTTATTGTGCACAATGGTCTCCTGGCTCTGGTCTCTTTGCATTAGTTCATGTAAGTCTTTCCAGGTTTTCCTGAAATCTGCCTGCTCATCATTTCTCACAGCACAATAGTACTTACCCCATTATGTTCATATACCACCACTTGTTTAGCCATTCCTTAATTGATGGGCATCCCCTTAGTTTCCAATTCTTTGCCACCACGAAAAGAGCTGCTCTAAATGTTTTTGAACACGTGGGTCCTTTTCTCTTCTCTCTGATTCCTCTGGTGTAGAGATCTACTGGTGGCATTGCCAGATCAAAGGGCGCACACAATTTCATTGGCTTTTGGGTTCTTTTCTACTTAAAATATTCAGTCTTTTGGCTTTGACTCTTTTTGGTGTGAAGGTTGCCATGGATGCTTGAATGCTCTGCTAGTGGTGGGGAATCACTAGCGGGTCTATCATACTGGAAGGGTTTTGTGGATATGTCATCTGAGGAACACTGGAATAGACCGATTACCAGGTTGACCACAGGGTGAGGATGAAGTTTTTGGTTTCACCAATCCTCCACTTATGATGTTGTAGAAGGATTGCTGTCTTTGTCATTGGAGAGGAGTTAATTAATTGTTGTGGAATCCAAAGCCTTTGAATTATTGAGGCAAAATAGTAAATATGAAATTATATATCTACCAGTAGTAGTATGTATTGTGTATACCCATTTCTCGTAGGAGAATAGAATGAATTTCTGTTTGTACTAAAATTTTTCTGTCCCAATTCTTTCTTGCCTCTCTTCCTTCCCATTACTGTTTATAGAATTTATCAGTCTACTTCAGGTGTCATGGTCAAATTAATTTTGGTATATCGTACATAATATTCCTCTTTGCTCCCTTCTTGTTGGAAGATAATTCAAAGAAAGAGAATCTCCAAAAGGAGAATCTCGAAATGATGATATCCTTGGTACTCTGAGTGCCAAGATTGGGCACTGAGTGCATTTGGTGGAAAGGCACTAGAGTGTTTTGAAAGAGATCTCTAGAGCTGCCATTTTGGGGCCTTTCTTCTAGTAATTCTGGGCTGGCATTACCTTGATGGTGCAGGAGTTTCAGTGACAGGCTGCCTGCCAGCCTCCAGTTGATAGAAACAGGAGGAGAGAAGGGATGCCTATGGAGTTCTCTATGAAAGTATGTATGCTTTTCCTTCCAGAGCACATTTTACCATTCAGCAGTGACTTTGAATATTATGGGAGAATGAATTCTAAGTAGGGCAGATGCCTGGGGTGATATAGTGGTCACATAATGAGAGGGGATTAACCTGCTAAAAAGCAATTAAACAATCCCTGAGCACAGAAGGAACCTTCTGGAACAAGATGGGAATACCTCACATTATATAAACTAGTTTGGGAGGCGGGTGGAAAAAGTGTTTTCCGAGATGGCTACACCACTTCCTCCAAGGGCCCTTCTGATTTGTGACCCAGCCTACCTCCCTCGGGGGAGAGCTGGTGAGTGGCCTTCTTTCTCTTCCTTGAGCCACAGACTCCTGGCTTCAGAAACCCTCTTATTTTTCAGCCGACTCTTTGCTGTGCAAGTGGGTTAGATCCCGCTGAGTAAGCTATTTCCCTGCTAGGGACAGGTTTATCAGGGTAGTTATGAAAGAAGATCCTTGAAATATTTCTACTTGAGGAAGATGATCTGTTTTAATTGCTTTGTGACCTTGATGAGTTGTTAGAGACTGTCATGGGACTGGGGTGATAGGAAGGGGATGCACACACTCTGGCTCTCTGGGCCCTTTGCTAATTGACCATTGTATCTCCCTCTCCCTGTAGATGCATGGGGCAGGCTCCTCATTGTCTTTCACCGATTCCACGGCCTGGGTCCCTGCCCTCTCATTGATTAGTTCCCTTGGCACCTCCCTCCCCTTACTGAGATCCATGTGGAGAGACTGGGAGCAGAGTATTTTAAGCAGACCCTGGCCTACTTTTGATTTGTGATGGAAGGTCTCTCTGGCAGTGCCTGTTCTCCATTATCGTATAGCTCCCACAGGGGTAATGGGAACCTCTGCTTTGGAACCTGTAGGCCAGGAGGAATAATGTAAAGACTTTCCTGGGGTCATTCAGTGCCCTGAAGCTGGACTTGAGTTCAAGCCTTCCTAACTACTACTAGTCTGTCGCTATGCTTTGAGCTACTCCCTGCCAAAGTCAATGGACATGTATTTCATGAGTACCTATGGCTTGGGTAGCCAATGGTGCAGTGGATAGAGCCCTGGTCATTCAAATCCCCTCTCAGACACTTACTACTTATGTGACCCCGGGCAAGTCACTTAACTCTGCCTCAGTTTCCTCATCTGTAAAATGAAGTACAGAAGGAAATGGCAAGCCACTCCTCTATCAGCCGAGAAAACCCCAATGACTGCACAACAGTATGGATTGGCCAGGCACTGTCATTACAAGTATTCTTCCCCACCCCACCTCCCCCCAAAAATCCCCAAAAGCAAAAGCCAAAAAACAAAAACCCAGCAATCCTTGTCTTCAAAGAGTTTACATTCTATTGTGTATATTTATCTGTGTAAATGAATTTCTAACCTAATGGGATCCAAGCTCGGAGAGCAGGGGGAAGGAAGAAAGGACAGAAACAAGCATTCCTTATGCTTCTGCTGTGTGCCAGGCTAAGTGCTTTACAAATATCTCATCTTACCCTTACTATAACCCTGGGGAGGTGTAGGTGGTATCATTATCATCGCCAGTTTACAGTTGAGGGAAACTGAGGCAAAAGGGTTAAGTGCCTTGTGCAGGGTCATGCAGCTAGTAAGTGTGTGAAGCTAGATTTGAACTCGGGTCTTTTTTTGAACTCCGGGCCCAGCTCACTGTCGACCATGCTGCCCAGTATATTTCAAGGGCCTAGCACACACAATAAGTGGTTTTAAATGGAATAAAATAAATCAAATGAATGCTTGTTAAATTTAATTGAATTTTAAAGATAGCATCTAAGGATTTATATTTGATTGGGTGTGTGTGTGTGTGTGTGTGTGTGTGTGTGTGTGTGTGTGTGTGTGTATTTAAAATCATAAACTAGAGAATGAAGCAATTGAGAGATTTTCTAGGCCATATGGAAAAGATTGTGGGTGCAGAGTGCCAGCTTTAATTGTAGGTATTTTCGCCTTTCTCATCAATTGCATGGAAACTCAAAACCAGGTCAGTGAAGAAGATGAGGATATTTAAGGACTCTGCATAACCCTAAAACTAAGCCAGGAGGGGAAAGTTGCGCTCATAATGGGGTCACTGTTATAACCTGCTCTATCCAGGGAGCAAGCGCGTCCTTCAGTTGGGATTCTCCCAGGAAGACGTCTCTTAGGTTGGCTGAAAGGGAGTGACTGTGGAGTAGAGGAGGAAAAAAACCCCACGGTTGTGTGTGTGGGAGGGTGTGTGCATGTGTGTGCTTGTTTCTCTGAGGTCAGGAATGTTGATGAACCTAACAGCACTGGTGTAGGCCATTACTTATTACCTATCCTTCAGAAAATTCTCATTTGGCCAAGGGTTTGACATTTCCAAATGTGATGCTGCTTCCCGGCCACCCTCAAGTTCAGGACATTTAGGCAGGTTCTCATTTCTTCGTTTGCCATCCCTCCTTTTCCCCATTATTATCACTCATTCTTTCTCCTCTGACTTGGGTGTTTTCAAAAGACACTGATGATACATTTCCTGACTGTGGTTTACAAAATAGAGCATGAGGCTTTTCATACTATTGCCGCAGGCTTTTTCTTTTTTTTCTTTTTTTTTGGCTAGTTGCTCTTTTAGGCTACAGCTCTGCATTAATCTACCAGGGTTCTCTTTGATTTGGATTTCTGGCTATATGGAGAATAGGTTTTGAATTTATTAACATGTTTAAGTATGCAAGTTGTATCTGTATAAGTGTCTATATAAGTATTTACAAGGAAGATATTTATGTGCTCAACTGAGAAGGAAGGTGGATAGGTAGTAATTTAGTGAGAATGTATTTTTCTCATTTTGAGGGGTTGTTCTTAGTCTGATGCTACAGAACCTTAACCCTTGGGGTAGTGGGATAATATAGGACCTAGGGCTTGACACAGCAGGAATACCACCAGACTTGTTCAGATCATCAAAATATCTTTGAAGGGTAGTGCTACAAAGGCCACCCCCTCCCCCAACTCCCCCAGTCTGCTACTGATATGTGTGTGTATGGGGGGGGTGCTACTAAATCCAAACCTTTCCCCCATTATCTTTGATCAGAAATAATGACAGGTTGTTTGTTTGTTTTTTTTTATTAAGTCAGTAAATGGGCCAAATTCTAATTTTTATCTTGATAGAGGCCATATGTGGTCACCATCAATGGCCAGTTTTTATTGGTTCAGTCCAGAGAATTTGAACTACCAGCCTTTTCTAAATCTCACCTATATGTAACATGAATCATTAGAGGAAGATTTTTCTAGAGCACAACTGTCCTGTTTGTTAAAGAAATGGTGAAGGGAGGCAGGAAGAGAGAAAGGGTTGAGGGGTTTGTCTTGTCAACATGCTTTTCTGAGAAGGATCCAATTTTATAGAAACCACAGCCTAAATTAGAGAGAGCAGGCTTTTGGATTACACTGATTTCTGTTGTGGTTGTAACATACCACAGTTTGATTTCTGTCCAGATGAAAACATTTGGTTTGCACTTCAGTAAATATTGCGGAGACATTGCCAGCTAATGCTGAAAAGTAATGAAATACTGCTTTGGCAAAACGCTGATGCTTTCATTGCTCCTGATTCCACTGCTCTCATCCAAGTTCAGATTTTTTTCACATTTGCTAATGCACTTTAAATAATCAGAGACGGAAATCTGCCTCTAATTGTTATTGAAAAACAGTGTGGTGAAAGAGAACTTTAATTCCATAGATTTTTAAAAGGGAATTCATTTTTTGAGAAATCAGAGCTTTGGCACCTAAAACAGCTCTTTCATGGGTTACATCTCTAAAACCACACAAGTGTCAGGTGCCATGTGCTGCTGTTCTGTGAAACAAGTCAACCTATGTAATTTGTTAATTAAGGTCATAAACCAGGCTTATTTTGTGATTAAAGTTGAATGTTCAGGATTTTGTTACTCTAAGAATACAAGAGACATGACAGAAAATTAAAACTGCCAAGCACTGTTCTGTCATCTCTTTCACCCCAGTAATTTCTCTCTCTCTTCCTCCCTCCCTCTGTCTCTCCCTTTCTCTCCACCTCTGTCTCCTTCTCTACCCCTCACCCAACCTCCCATCTCCCTTTCTTTTCTTTCAGTGGCTTTAAATATTAAATTTTTCTATAGATCCCTCTCCTTAATTCTAGTCATGTTTTGTTAGAAGATAGTCCCTAAAGTGAGTAGGTGAAAGGACTTTTCACCCTGGGAATGCCCCTACTTCTCTCCCCCCTCTCCCTCCCCCCCCCCCAGTTTTCCCACTTTATAATTATATTTTGTCCTTTTCTCACTTTTTTTTTTTAAGGTCACTGTTTCACTTGTAGGCCTCCCAGCCTGCTTTGTCATTTCTATCCCTGAGTTTCTTAGTGATACCCTTGTGTCAAATGGATGTCATTCTTGGTTTGAGAAGCAGACTTTTTTTTCTTTTTTAAAGAAACCTTAGCCCTGTTTCCCTCTTATTTTTCTGTAATTCATTTAGTGACTTTCCTTAATAACTTTAGGATAAATACACTACTCAGCCTCGTTTAAACAGGTTTGCATTTGCTGAGTGATCTGGTATATGGCATAGCACACCTAAGCCTTCTAAAAAATTTTTATTTTATCTTCTTATTGAAGGACCTCCGCAGGGAAGCCTTTTCTTCTCTTCATCTCCATTTGAATCCTAGTCATAGAACCATGAAACTTATACCTTCAAGGGACCTTCAGAGAGCACCATTGTATTGACATCACTTGCCGGGTATCACATAGTGAGTTTGTGATCAAGGGAAGAGGCAGGCCCCTTGACTGGTCACTTTGTCACATCCATGTCACAGCCTTTTTTCTCCCAGGGTCCTGATTAGAAGGGTCATTTGTTGCACCAGCCAAGGATTCCTCTTTTTCACCTTTTCTTGAGAGGTTGAAAATATGTTTTGCAGTGGTGGTTTTTTGGAAGCATTTTTTTTCCCGTTATAATTTCTTCATTGATTGATGCATTTGACATAGTGAGCAAAGACATAAATGGCTCTCCCTAAAAGTGGTGAAGAAACACTCACTGCCTGAAAGGCTTTTGTGACTGACAGCCGTTCTATTTTCTTCTTGAATCTTTCATTATTTGTTAACAGAAAGGACTCGGGCTCCGGTGCCATCCGTTGTATTTGGCCTGAGTTTTGGGGTCTTCATTTGCATTGTTGTAATCTTTGCATTGCCTTGGTTTCTGCTTTCTTCCCTCTTGAAATACTTCAAACAAGTTCTTAAAAAATTTTTTTTTCTTAACAAAACCAAGACATCCTGCAGGTTGATTTGTTGCTTATTTTACCCTGTCGTGGTGTTCCCATTGCCCCTTTTCATTCTTTTCCTGGGGATAAAAATAATTTCCTTTCTCCATCCCATCCTAGCCTCTGAGTTCCGTCAACAGAGTCCTTGGAAATGTTGGGTACACAGAAGATGACTGGGCCCTGCCCTGAAGCAGCGTACAGAGGAGTGAGGACAATGAGACCCACTTGTTTGAGCATAACAACAGCATGCATTGTGAGACAGTTATTAATCTTTTTATCCAATTACATGACACACAGTGCATGAGTGAATGGAATGGGACCATTAGTTCAGATCAAATCTACTCTACCATTTTCTGGGCTAGGGTATGTTAATTTATTCCCCTAAGGTGTCCATACTCTGCTCTTCTCTCCTCCTTCCCCCAACCCCGGTTATTTCAATAACTTTCATGAACAAATTCCTCCCCTTTAGGTTTTGTTTACCACATTAGAATGTAAGTTAAGGGCAGAGAGGATCTTTGCTTTTTATATGCCTCCCTCCCTCCCTCCTTCTTTAATGCATATTTGAAATTACTTATTTTGAATCAAGTGCTTGTGTGACCATAAGTGAGTTGGCATTTACAAACAGTGGAGATTCTGCTTCCAACTGTATTTTGAGTAATGTGTTTGAATTTAGAATAAGCAGAGAAGATATCTAGTATTGTCTAGTTAGATATACTGCTTTGACCAGCTATAGTCTTTTCTCTCTTCTTTCTTAGCCTTGAATTTTTTTTTCTAGCTACCATTTAGCATTACCCATTATTGAATGGGTATAAATGTATGATGTCAAGGATAGGAAGCTACTCTAGGCTTAACATTAAAACATAATTTTCTGCATACCATATGGTTTTGCAGCCCCAAGTCATGACCCACTTATGTTAAAATAACATCAGGGATGCCTTAATTTAGGAAAACTGCATTGTGGAAGAATCCTAACTTGTTAAAAGGATAAATTTGGTAGGTCACTTAAAATAAACAATCTTAAACTTTACAAAAATTTACTGCATAGAGATCCTTTGAAAAGGCATCATTGAACTGACAAAATTCTGTGTACATCATTTTCAACAATACTATGTTAACATTTACCTCCTCAGAGAAGGTGGAAATTACAAGTGGGGAATATTGTACGCATGGTCAGAAGTCAGCACTGACTTTGCTCAAGCCCCATTCCTTCTCCTACTCTTGCTTTTCCTCCTCCCCTCTCTTCTCCTGAATTCCCTCTTTTCCTCTTTCCCTCTCATTCTCTTTCTCTTTTTGTCCCCGTCTTCCTTGCTGCCTTTCCTTCTTCCCTCAGGCTCTTCTTTCCTCTTTCCCTTATCTACCTGGGAAAACTCCCTTAGTGGTGGGATGTACCCGAAAATGACTGTGAATAATATGTGAAAATAAAACTTCCATTAAAAAATAGTAGTGTAAGGATTTGCATTTGTTGTAAAAAATAATATAAATAATTTCATCATTGTAATGGTGTTGCCCATTTGTCTTTTTTGCTTTTCTTTAAAGGCCGTACACATTGGAAAGCTTGTTTTTCCTTCTTTGTACCAACCGTCCCATCTCCCTTCTCTAGACCTTTTCTTTCAGATCACTTTTAAACAATCATCAGACAGCTTTGTAGAGGGTTACTTATTTTTAACATTAGTAGATTAAACTTACCTCAAGCAAGATTATGAGGTCTAGCAAAAGAAATCCCTTCTGCAGTCTAATATCCAAAGCTCTCTGTGCTCTCACTGCACCCCCTCCCCCAACTGTAAAGGGAAAAAAGAAAGTAAATTTGAGACCTTCCAGAGAAGGTGAGACACTTCTGCCGTTAGCGTATTGCTTACCCTCAGGCCTGATGCAGGAACCCTTTGGATGCTGCGTTGCTTGGGGATGGGTGTTTCAAGGAAGAGGCTTGTTCTCACTTAGATGGACCAAGAGATTATTAGCTGTTCTGCTCCTTTGTAGCGCTTCAGTCAGTGTCTTCCATTACCGATTTATAATGATCTCTAGCCAACATTTAGTCTATTTTCTGAAACTTTTTCCCTATCTCTTTCCACCCAGCTGCTCTCTTGTATACTTTAATGACAGTATGTGTGTGTGTGTGTGTGTGTGTGTGGCAGGGTGGGATGCTACTTCATATGTTTCCCACTCCTTTTCGGTTTCTTAATTTCCTTGTCATGTATCTTTTTAGTTAGAGGATCCTTTCCCATTTAAATTAGGCAGTCCCTTCCAGAGCCACATTCGGCTGTGATTCCTGTCCTGTTAAGCCCCAGTTAGTTACGCCTCTGAAGTCTGACCTCTCTGCATTAGGATCTCCGGTTCGCCTTCCTTGTGACTCAGAGGTTTTGCATTTGTAGTTGGACGTCTGAGGCCACGGGTGTTTTTACTGGCTCCTTGCTTGGATTCTGTCTCCTGTAAGTTCCTGGCGTTGTCACTGAGCGTTCTTCTTCCCACGCTGTGGTTGCTCTCCATGGTGTTTGGTCCACTCACCGGTTATCAGTTGGTGGTTTTTCTCCCCATTCCTTTTGTTGTTGCTGTTGCTGTTTTTTCAAGTCCTTTTGATTAGATTTATTTGCATGAATCCAGAAGAATCCATTTATAAATGGAAAATAGTTATAAAGCAAGTTAGACTTGTTACTGCTTAATATTCAGTTTACAATAAATTGTTTAGGATTTATACTTTTTAAAATAGAGTAAGTTAAGCTGGTCCTTAGAAAACTTCCCAGGAATTTCCTTCTTACCTCCACCTTTTCTTCCTTTTCCCCCCTCTAACCCTCACCTTCATAATTTTCTCATTGCACCAATGAATCCAGCAGTCTGTGTCAAGTTTGGGACTTCTGAATTAAATCTCTGCCTCCGATTCCTAAAATAAAAATCTGCCTTTCAAAATTGAGTGTCTTAGCTAAAAACCTTTTTTCCTGTCAAAAGAAGTCATTCTCCTCTTTTCTGTGCTTGCGCATGCCTGTCACAAAGGTTTCTAGGCCCGTTAGTAAGTCTGTCGGCGGTGGCAATAGTCCGCGTCCTCAGCGGAGAGAAGAGAGGAGGGTGGGGGGCAGGACGGCGACTCTGTCTGCAGGCCGATGATTTGGCGGGCAGCTGCAGGGAGCGGTCCCGGGGACCGCTCGCCTCCTCCTTGTGGTGTCCCCTGCCGCATCCGGCTTCTCTTGACTTGTCTGCTCGCCCCTTTCCAATCCCTGAGCCGTTTTCTGTGACGAAGGAAACGTTTTAGTTGAGCCAGTTGACACCTGAAAGACCCGTGCACCTGCTCGCAGGGCGTACGCCGCGTTCGTACCTGTGGCTCCCCACCCGCCCACCGAGGGGAGGAAGGCACGTCTCCTAATCACTTCACCATAACCAGAATTTTTCATCACAGCCTCTTTACTGCTTTCTAGAGTTGTTGTTTGCATTATTGTAGTCATTATGTGTATTGTTCTGCTCTCTTCATTCTGCTTCACCTTCCTCTTTCTCCTCTGACTGTAGTATCTCTCACCCTTTTTTTGGGTGTATGTGTGTGAAGGAAGTGACTGGCCCAGGGTCATACCGCTAGAAAGTATAGGAGGCCATATTTGAACTCCGGTCCTCCTGACTGAAGGGCCAGCGCTCTCACTAGTGCCATCTAGCTGTCCCTCGTAGTATCTCTTTACATTTTCCTGCCAGTTTGTTCAGTCGTTGTACAGTTGATGCCCAGCCATCTCCCTCCCCACAAAGACTGGAGAGCTTTGTTGTTGTTTTGGGGGGATGGGACAAATGTTACAGATAGGATTTCTCAGAAGCTGGGCTTTTTTTTTCTTGCCCCCACAAAGAGTGTTGCCATGAATGTTTTATTGCATATAGCACTGGTCTCCTAAGTAGATTTACTCTCCAAGGTTTTATGATATCCCCAGTTGGAGGGTGGAGAGATGGGACACTCTGGATTCTTTCTGTAATAGCCAGTGGCATTTGTCTTCCACACAATCACAGCTACCCTTATCCTCCAGCACTCTCTCCCTCTGCTGTCTGATTCACAAGTTCCCAGCCACCTGTCTCCTCATCTTCCCTTTATGAGACATACCTGAGCCCCTCGGGGCTCCTAGGCATCCCCAGAAACAACTGCATCATCCCTTTGGAAATTTCCCCTGCCGAGGGGGGGGAGGGTGGGAGAGGCCCTTGTCTCTTGGCTGTCTGACAGATGCCCTCAGAGGACTGGGTTTCATGTTAGGGGTAGTGACTGGGGAGTGAGAGTCTCCTATTCCCATTTTGATTGGGATAGCGAAAGCCACACAGGAAGAGCAGGCATATTTGTATCAGAGAAAGTGTCTTCACTTCTTCCCCAAACCCCCTCATCTTCCATACTTTCCTGCCCCTGGCAGGAACCTCCATTCTAGTTAACCAGGTTCTCAGTAGCTCAGTCATCTTTGTTTCCCCTCTTTCTCTCATGCCACATAGCCAGTTAGTTGCCAAAACTTTTTTGTTCTACCTGGAAATCATTCCCTCTTTACCAGCTCAGACTTCCTGACTCTAGGCCCAGCACTCTGTCCTCTGTGCTATATAGCTGCCTTACAGCAGTTTAGAAAAGGAAAAGGGGGAAAACCCCACAAAACCAGTGTCTCTTCCTTCCCCCCCCCCCAAATCTGTTAAATCTGTTACAGGGAACACCTTGCTTGTGTTCCACAGCCGTGGCCGTCCCTGGCTCATCCCCTCTACCTCCTTGTCTGCAAGAGAGGCGGTGGAAGTGCCTTCTTCTGTCCTTTCTTTGGGGCCAAACTTGGTCTTTGCAGTTTTGCAACACTGATTTTCCATTGTCCCTTCATTGCGGCTGTTCTGTCTATTTACATCGCTGTACTAGCTGCTTTTGTTGTTCTCTTGGTTCTGCTAGTTCCAGTTTGTATCAGTTCAGGTAATTCTTTGCACACTTTAAAAAATTTTACATTCACCTTTTTTTTTAAAAGCAGGCTAATATTCTGTTGTTTTCATTCATCACAATTTGTTTAGTCATTTCCAAAGTAAATTGCATCTACTTTGGTTCCATTTCTGTGCTACCACAAAAGGGGGCTGTTGTAAATATTTTTGCATATTGAGCCTTTCTTTTTTTCCCCAGTGACCTTCTTAGGGCACATACCTGGCGGTGTAGTCTCTGACTGAAAAGGCGTGTCCATTTTAGCTACTTTGTAGGCATAATTTCAAATCGCTTTCCAGACTAGCTGTGCCAGTTCGCAGCTGTGTTGAGATGCATCAATGTGCCGTTTTTTCTAGGACCGCTCTAGCACGGACCGCTCCAGGCTTGTGTCGCCTTTGCCAGCTTCCTGAGTGTGAACTGAAACCTCAGTGTTGTTTTGGTTGGTGCTTATTTGTAGTGATTTGAATCCTTTTATGTTGTTAGTAGTTTGTAATTTTTGCTTAGACAACTGCTTTTTCGTCCGTATCTTTTGGCTGCTTGGTTGTCAGGGAATGGCTTTTGTTGCTCTGAGCTTCCCCTAGTCGTCTCACGTGCATCTTGGTTAACCACACAGCTGCCGAAATTACTTTGCTAAGGAGCAGATGTTATTTGACCTCTTTATATCCTCTTTGCTTTTCTTTTAAACTGTTTTTGTGTAAATTTTATAATGTACATTGTTATTGATACAGTGGCATGTATGTAATTTGTAAGTCAGTACATTTCTTTATTGGACATGGATGCTTGAAAAATTTTTCACTGACAGGTGCTTGATCAGAAAGTCTAGAAACCCCTCACATACAGCACCTTTGAGTCAGTGAAACCTCTTGGGATACCTGCTGAGAACTGAGAAGATAAGTGCAAAGGTGATAGCTGAGTAACCTTGTTCTTCCTCAAATCAAAATTATTTTCTAGAATGTCTCCCCCCACCCCCATCCATGACTTAGTGCCTCTAGTAGAATTGACAGTATTATATTTTTTGTTTGTGTTCTGAAGTATAAAACTTGTTAAAAGTTGGAACCCAGAACGACCTGTTTTCTGAGGGGAAAAAAATTAGGTGAACACACCGTTCTTCTTTTACATGCCTTTATTTTATATTACTGTAAGAATTAGTGAAGAAATCAAGGCATGAGTTGTGAAGGTTAAATAGCATTATTCTTAGCCTGGTCACATTTTGCTTTGGCTACAAAATGACAGCAGCTAAAGCTGATTTCCTTGGATGACAGGCTTTTCGTTAAATATTTGTTGTTAAAAGTATTGATGTAGTTACTCACACACAGCTTCTAGTACCTATCAGAACAGCGGAAGAATCATCATTGTTCATTGTTCCCATCCACTCTGAGCTCTGAAGGAATTTCTGTTAACAAGACCACTTTCTTATACCATCCAGGTTCCCCAGCGCTGCCCAACAACATGGTGTATTTTGGAAGCTCTCAGGATGAGGAGGATGTAGAAGAAGAGGATGAAGAGACAGAAGATACTAAAGCAGCCACAAACAATGCTTCATCTTCATGCCAGTCAACCCCCAGGAAAGGAAAAACACACAAACACGTTCACAATGGACATGGTGAGTATTCTGATGAGTCAGAAGTTCCTAGACCTAGACAGAGAGTTTGAAGGGGCCTCACAGGTCATCCCCATCAGTCTGTCTCTTCCTCAAGAAGAGATTCGGTAGTGACTTCTCCAAGGTCAAACAAGTTATCTCAGGCCTTTGACTGCAATGGCCCATGTTTGTTCAACTGTCCCAGTGTCTACTCAAGCCGACTTGATCTGATATTCTCAAGATGGCTCCACCTTGGGGTACTAACCAGGCATGTCCCAGCTTGGCTTCTGAGATCCAGTGAGATCAGGTGTGCTCAGAGTAGTATGAGAAAGAAAGTCTTTGTTGGTTGAAGGAACCTGAGAAACCTTGTACAGTTTCCTTATTTTATAGATAAAGAAAGTGAAACCAAGGGAGATTGTACTGCCTGAGGTCTCACATGTACTAATTATTGGTAGAGTGGGGGAAGAGAACCAGTTTTTCTCCTGCCTCACCCGGTGATCTTCCACCTGCCTTTTGTCATCTCTCTTTACTAAGTGTGGCCTCCGTGCAGAAGGAAACTGGTATGACGACCCGTGTGCAAGATAGGAAGAGTTGGATGAATTTCATAAGACTTCTTACAGTGATATCTGTGAGAAATTAGGGCTATTAAAGGAGACTTTAATATTATGTCTTTATTTTGCACAGAGATCTTTATCATGAGGCACCTTTTGTCATATGGTGGGACAAAGCTAAAGGTACACACTTGACTTTTAGCAGCTTTGATTACAGTTGGGGATGTTAACTGATTAGTCAGTGAGAATTTATTGATAGCATCCCCTTTACTTAGCATTAGGGCTTTGTTCTGTGAAGTTTGGATTCAGTCAGAAGTCCTCATTTGAAGACCTAGAGGTCCACTTATGGCCTCATGGCCGCAGGTTCATCACTCCTGGTAGGGGGGCTGCTTAATTTTTGTCTTTTTGTCTCTCAGCATGTAACAGAAAGTTGTCACATAAAAGACTCTTAATAAAGTCTTTACTGATTGATTGTTTGATTGCTTATGACTGTGGAAGATATTGAAATAATATGTCATTATCCCTACTTCAGTGAACTTATATATAGTTTGGTTGTAGAAACAAGACCTGCACAGGAAAACTATAGCCATTTGTTCAAGATCTGTGTAAGTAAATACTCAGCTTTATCCTACTGACAGTAATTATCTTTGAAGTTGAAGAAAAATTCTGTTCACATATTTTTCTGAGATGAGAGTCCATAGGCATCACCAGACTGCCAAAGTGGTACATGACACAAAGAAGGTCAAGAACCCCATCCTAGAGGAAATTGTCCCTTGTCTTAGAGATTCTCTTGGAAGCTTTTGTGAACGTTTAGGCTTGAAGTCTTTGCCTTTTGAAGTCCTGAACTGGTAAGATGTGTATTAGAAATGGAAGGTGGTCGATGTTTCTTTTGAAGATACATTGGACTTATTGGGCCACAGAAAGGGGAGGGAAATATCATGGATTTTTTATCTTTTTCAAGGTTGGTTGTCTGGAGTCAGGAAGTTACAATGGAGAGAAATACAGGGATCTGTTCTTTTGTGGGAAAAGACTGGTTTACTTTGAGATTCCCAGTGGCCAAGACATTTGGGGCTATTGGCATGGAGCTGGAATGAGATGTTAATACTGGAAATAAAGATGTTAGTCATCCGAGTTGATGGGTAAAGCTGGGAAGGTGGGCGAATTCTCTTAACAGACTGTAGAGGAAGAGAGATGGGCACTTAGAGTGTCTTCTTTTTACCCCGAGGAAGAATTAATTTTCTTGTTCCATTTTAGCCGAAAGGATGATAAACAAAATAGCAAGCATGAGCACAGGGTACGGTCCTGTGAACATAGGGACTAGCCCTGTTTCTCAAGTGTTGCTGTCTTAGTAATCATTGTCAGTAGAGATCACCCTGATTACCGCCCCAGAGGCAGCCTTCGTCATAGCATCTTTTAATCATGGTGCTCTTTCAGTGTGGGTAGTCAGGTGAATGAATCTGTCATGGTGATCCATACCCTAGGTACTTGTTGAAATTTGGTTTCTTTGGGGGGAAAAATAACCAAAAAGCAAACAACAGTGAACCCTCTCTCTTCTCCGTACTGCTTGAGGCTGACAAGAAGACTGGAGTTTCCTATACATGTTTTTGAAGATGAGATTGTACTTCTAATGCCAGATATTGTGCTACTTGTGCATGGATCTCATGAGCTTGATTTTTGTTTTGATATTATGAAGAATGGAGATGAATCACTTGGCATCATTTCATAGCGACTTCTTGGGGTATGTGGGGTTGAGATGTTGTGTGTGTGTTTAGTGTGGTTGGCGGTATTACTGGTGGTGGCTATTTCTAGTTCTTAGATGGAACTTTTGAAATGCTTTTAAAAGTTGGAGTTATGTTTAAAAGCAAAACCTATTATAGCACAGTGTACAGAGGAATCTTATTTCTGTTTCTAGTGCTTTAGCCCTCACTGTACTCGGGGACTGACCCTCAGAACCTGTCTGGGCCATGTTCCACAGACCTCTGTCTCTGAGCCAAGTGACTTCTGGGTGGAGGAGAACACTCTTCCCAGCTAAGTGCTGGGCTCTTTGCCTCTGGCTTGGTGGTGTCATTCACACACATACACATGTATGCCCTGCCCCAGGTGCCTCTGCTTTTGGGTCATCTACCACTTTGGGGTTGAGTTCTATTGCAAACCCCCATGGGTTCAGCTTGGAGAGCCATGCTGCCAGATCATCATCCTGTACTTGGAAATAATTTTTTTTGGAAGAGTCGATTTGTGCAGGAGACACTTTTTGTTGATTTTTGGGAATAGATGTTTGC
Source organism: Pseudochirops cupreus (assembly GCA_028627135.1). Lineage (NCBI taxonomy): Eukaryota > Metazoa > Chordata > Mammalia > Diprotodontia > Pseudocheiridae > Pseudochirops > Pseudochirops cupreus. Next base: position 444,509,094 of record CM053580.1, on the reverse strand, counting down.
CTGCGTTGGCATATGCATTCTTGGGGTCTCTTCTTTGCAAAGACCAACTGAAAATAGTTTGGCTTTCTGAAAAGTATTTAAGATTTCTACTCTAATTATACCTAAAACCATAGATAAACCTGCTTCTTTCTGCCTTTCATTTGCCAGTCTCTTTCAGAGCTTCTTCATTCCCATTTGTTTCTGCCTCCCTCCTCTTGCATCCCACCAGGACATCATCATATGCATAGGAATAGCAGAAAATACACGTTCTGAACTAAAATGGCTTATTTGCTTACATCTTTTGTCTGCTGCAGGTACTTTTTGAATCTGCCTCTTCGATAGCATTTCCCTTTTAATTGAGTTTGTGGAAACTTGATCCAAGAACCTGTTTTTAATATGGGATGTTAAAAATGGCCACTTTAGGTTTCTTTAGTAGCCAAGTTTATGTGCCTTTGCAGGAAGGCTTTCGATTCCCCCACATTTCTTCAAGGTTCTTAATACCCCCAGAGGAGGTAGCCTTTAGCTTCAATTACATTGCATCTGGACGGTTAGTGGGAGGCATGAAAATACTTAGGTCCATGGAATTATAGAAATGGATATACCTTTTCCTTAATTTGGTTGTACCTGGTCCAGGACTGTTGACCTCCATATACCTTTTCAGTTTGAGGTAGGGAATATCTAGCCTGTGATTTGGAGCACTGGACTGATTTTTTGTGGTCTGTTAAATGAATTCCATGAAGTAATATATCCCCATAGGTGCCTTGGTCATATAAATGAAACTATACCTTTAACATCTTTAGGGGGAAAATATCCCAAAATACCATGAGGTGAAAATACTGGTCCCTGAAATTCCAATTCTCTCAGTTCTATGTCTCTTTGGTTCTCGACCTGTGGGTTATGTTCAATTTGTAACAATGAAAATACATCCTGCATATCAGATAATTACATTACGATTCATAACAGTAGAAAAATCACAGTTATGAAGTAGCAACGAAAATAATTTTATGGTTGAGGGTCACTGCAACATGAGGAACTGTATTAAAGGGTCGCAGCGTTAGGAAGGTTGAGAACCACTGCATTTATTCTCTTGTTTTTTTACCTCTTTCTTTGGAATATCTTACTGTGTTTCTGTGTCCCTCACTGTCTTCCTCATTCTTTCCCTTTTTAAAATGTTTCCTCGAATTCTCTGCTTCCTACTCCTCTTTTCTGTTCTTTGTTTTGGTCACTTTAGGGAGAAATAGTTTCCCCTCAATGATCCAGAATAGTTATATTTTTAAATGGAGTTTTATATTTCCTGTCCTTATTTTAAGTAGATGAATCATTTTATATTTCTTGCTCTTAAAAAAAAGTTTAGGTTGTTTTTTTTTTTTTTAGTTTTGTAGCCTTTGGTTCATAAAATAGATATCAAACTTCCCTGTCTAAGTAAACAGAGCATACAGATCTGTTCCACTCCACCACCATGAAAAGTAATTAGCAGTTATGGAAATTACTCATACAGTGTCAAAGAAGGGTCTCTGATGGGCCCTTTAAATGTGTAGCAGCTTTCATAATATAGAGATTTTGTCGGACATAGGAAAATGGTTGATATAATGGTTCTCAAGTATCAGAAATAATGAGCTCAGAATCATTAAGTACATGTTTATAAAGGGATCTGATGAGTCTCCTTTTTATTGTCAACTAAAGGAGTCAGTAATACAGTGATTACACTTAATCATGGTGTTAGGTTTGATTAGAAACTTGGATAAACTAGTACAAATGTCTTGATCATGAGGGGAAGCTATCTCATGATCACCTTTGATAATCTTGTATACTAGGTGCCAAATTGTTATGCTAAACCAGGCCAACAAGTTTAATTGCCTGCTTGTCTGTGAGATTTCTGCTCTTTTGTGTGAAGATAGGCTTTTGAGGTCCATATGGCATTAACAAAAGCCATTCATAAGTGATATTGCACCATTATGTTAATGAATACAGTGATACCTTAGTTACCTGTCACATAGCAGCTTGTCTCCCGAAAATGTCTGGGGCCACAAGGAGATACCAGAGATGGCAGGCATATTATGGTTTAGTTTCAAGTAATGCCGCATGACTTAAATCTCAAGTAGTAAAGCCCTAAAATTATGTGGAGTGCTTTTTTTTTCCTGTGAAAATAACATAAATTAGATAAATTTGGTGATTTAGAAGTTGTCTGTTCTACTTCACTTTTTGGAAAAGGTGGCAATTAAAAAGCTGATATTTGTTTTTAAAGTCAGCTTGCTTACTTTTATTGATTTTCTTTTCATCAGTGACTTTTAGGTCAATGTCCTACTCGATTCTTAAAATAGAATGCATTGAGACAGTCTGGACAGATCATTATAGAATTTGGGGGTAAGAAAGGACAACACATCCTCCAACCTCATCATTTCTCAGGTGTGCATGTTGAAGCCAAGAAAGGTGAAGTGATTTACCTGACAACCCCTAGTTAAGTGGTAGGAGAATTAGGAGTTTAGCCCAGTCTCTTATGCCTACTTGCTCTCATTCCTTCATAAGCACTTTCATTTCCTGGTTTTACCAATCTTACCAGGTAAATAGTTCTTTATTTGTGAGCTGGTTGAACAAGCTTCTCTTGACACTTCCTTCATTTCTCCATTGACTGAGGCTACAGTGGTGGCAGGAGCAGGTCTTGTGGCCACTGCCCCAAGATCAGCTAAGAAATCTCTGATCTTGTTGACAGGTGGTTAGGATTAAAAATCAGTCTCCACAGACACAGCCAGGATTTGCTTGTACCCACTGATGATTGAGTTGGCTTGTTGATGTGCTAATTGAATAACCTGATAGGTTACAGTTGTCCAGCAAAAAAACTCCCCATAATGTCTCAGACTTAAAAGATTATCCACTGTCATTGGCACACACTTGTTAAGTGGTCAATTAACAAGCACTTAATAAGTGCCTGCTGTGTGCCAGGAACCATGCTGGACATTGTAGAGCAGGTAGGAAATATCAGAATCTTTAACAGTGCACTGGTTCTGGCTTTGTCTGTTGTCTTAGTCAGTAGTATATCACTCAGAATTCCAGGGGTGCCCCTGGAGAACTTGCTGGGGATACCCAAAGGAAGGAAGAAAGCATTCTTCTTGGGAACAAGACCAGCATTGGGGCTGGCATAAGGCACGAGACACCTGCCCAGAGAGCAACAGCATGTCCTCTAATCTCAGGCAGCTTCTCCTTGGTGCACACAAAGAGCACACTCCCCAGTTGTCAGCAACTGTTTGTCTAGACCAGCATTTGTTTCCAGATGTATAAGAATGGATTGGTGCGTTCAGGGTATTTTTCCCCACCCAGAAAGAGCAAGTGCAACAACCTTGTTTTAAAGTTTTGTCATTTTGTGTATGAGGATGCTGAGGATGGTTTCATTTAAGTGGCTTCCACAAGGTTACCTCCCACCATATGGCATGTGAATCTGCCACCTTGCTTGGAATCCATACTGCTCTGGTGGAGGACCGTGGATAATCCTATCTCGGGGACTTTGCACACAGGCTGCCTTGAAGGCCTCTTCATTTCAACCTCTGAGAATTCTATTTGCTTCAGTGCTTAGCTCGTGTGACCTTCGATATGAGGCTTTTCCTTCTTTGCCATAACTATCCTCCCTAACCCCCCCACCCAAAAAAAATCCTGTTTATAGATTTACTTTGTGTATATTGTCTCCTATGATAGAATATAAGTTCCTGGAGGGTCGGAACTTTTCTGTTTTTGATTCTGTATCCCCAGCTCCTAGAATAGTGCCTAGTTCTTCATAAATATTGGTTGATTGATTTGATGCTCTTGAGGAAGTCCTCAGATTTCCAAGACAAGATGTTCTGCCTTCCCTGGGTACCCCAAATAGTACTTCCAGGGATGGAAATTTGCAGAGGCCTTGGGAGAGACTAGTCTCATAGTCTTTCCACCAAGCTAAGCTTTCTTGATTGTGACGAAGGCCCAATTAGGAAAAGCCTAGGTTCAGTATGCCCTGTTCACCAAGATAGAGAAATGTATGATATATTAGGAAGATTTCTGTCAAAACCTCAAAACTCATCCTAAGAATGGTTGTAACTTAAAGATTTAGCTTTCAGTTATAGCAAGAATTCCTGTCTTCAGCACGCCTTGTTTTTCAGCTCTGCCTGACAACTGAGGTATGTGATTGTAAGACCCCCAAAGCATAGTTCTACTCATTTTTTCCCCCATTTGCTCAATTACTCTGAAGGACAGATAGGCAAGGTACTTCTTGCCATCAGAAAAACTGAAATAATTTTCAGATGCCTCTAGCTCTGCCACTGTAACTAGGTGTTTGACATTGATCCACTTGCCTCATGAACTCTCTGGACCTCATTTTCTTCATCTGTGAAATTTGGCATTTAGTGTAAATGAGCTGTAAGATCATTTCTAGCTCTCCAACCCTCTGACTGTCTGTTATTGTCAATAATAGATAATACAGGGTCCTCCAAAAGTCAGGAGTGTAGTTTTTAGCTATCAGATCTTCAAAGTTCACTTAGACTTTGGGGGGCACCCTGTGCTTTCACTTCCTGCCATGGACAAAAACAGTTCCTTTTCCCAAGGGGCTTAGGGCTCTTGGAACGTGTGGCATCCTCAGAACCCATGCACTCTCACCCCCTCATTTTTTAAGTGAAGAAACAGACCTCGAGAGTGGACTAGTAAATAGCAAGAACTGGTGTTCTGTCCCCACCCCTCTTCTTCCACATTCAGCAATCGTGAAGGATAGATGCGTCTTTGGTACCTACTCTAACGTAGATGACTTGTCCAGGTTACATGTTTATTTGATGCTTTTCTGTTGCCTACATTTGGTTGACTTTGACTCCAGGTCATTAGGTTGTACTAAGTCCTTGGTAAATAGACTTATTCCTCTAGTCATTAGTCCCTTCTTTGATGAGTCCTTATTTTTGTGTTTATCTCTGCTTCCAGGGGATTCTATATTTAGAGCAGTATGGCACCTGAGAGAATCTAGCGCAGCCTTCTCATTTTACAGTTGAAGAAATTGTGAGAACCAAACATTCCATCTCCAACTATTTTTACACGCCTCTGACGTGCCCAAGAACTGTGCTCGGTGCTAGGGTACAAAAACAAACAAATGAAATGAAATGGTCCCTTCTCTCCAGAAGCTTAATTCTGTTGGGGGAATAGAATGTATGCATACATACATAATGGTGATAGCTCACATTTATATAACACTTTTTACATGCTAGGTGCTATGTTAAGCACTTCACAAATGTTTCCTGAGTTGCTTCTCCCAACAACCCTGGGAAGTAGGTGCTATTATAAACCCCCATTTTACAGATGAGGAGATTGAGGCCCGTAGATGTGAAGTGACTTGCCCAAGGTCACACAATTAGTCAGTTTATAAATCTACGCAGAATAAGCACAAGGTAGTTTCAGAGTCATATAGTAGCTGTTGGGAAAGTGTTGGGAAAAGTGAAATGACTGACTTAGCCAAGGCCACCCTGGTACTAAGTGGCAGAGAAGAGACTCAAGTCCTGTGTGGCTACAGAGCCCTCACAGTATTCCCGTCTCACCCAGCCCTCCCCTGTGATTTCATAATGCCAGACGTAAGAAAGTTTTGAGTATTTTTCAGGAGGTTCAGCAGATCAAAATAGGCATTATAGAAGGTCAGCAAGCATCTCCCTGCAGTTTATATGCAAGAAATCTGCTTTAGAAGATCTCTCTCCTCTCCCCTCCCCAGAGAACCAGGCATTTTGCTACTGGCTCTCTTGAATAAATAAGTTACTTGCCCTTCTCATAGCCTCAAGTTTCCAAATCTGTGCTATGGCTCAGGTGGGGATAAACTAGGCACTACTTAAAGTTCAGGCCTCGGTCCTAGGATCTCCCTAGCCCCAAATCCCAGGCTGTGAATATAGCCAGTATGCCCCCAGGGAATGCATTTCCCTGTGGATGATGCAGTCAACATTTTTGCTGAAAGTAGGTGGGTAGTGGGCTCCAGCTGGGCCTGGAGTCAGGAAAAAATGAAAGTTAAGATTTGGTCTCAGATACTTAGAGATGCATGACCTTGGACAGGGCACTTAATCTCTGTGTCTCAGTTTGTTCAATTGAAAAATGGGAATCATACTAGCACCTAATTAAATAAGATACTATCTACAGAGCATCTAAGTACAATGCCTGACACCTTTGTTGTTGAGCAGTTTCTGACTCATTGTGACCCCATTTGGGGTTTCATTGGCCAAGATAGTAGAGTGGTTTGCTATATGTTTTTCCAGCTCATTTTATAGATGAGGAAATTGAGGCAAACAGAGTGAAGTGACTTACCCAAAGTCACACAGCTAGGTAAGTATCTGAGGCCAGATTTGAACTCAGACCGACTCTAACAATGTCTGACACTTAGCAGCTGCTTGTTCATTTCCCTTTTCTCTCATAATTAATCGGTAAACATTTATTAAGTGACTACTATATTCCAGGCATTATTTTAATTGCTGGGGATACAAAAAGAGGCAAAAGATGGTCCCTGTTCTTAAAGAACTTAAAACGAATGGTTTATAGATTTCGTTTTTTGTTCCATCTGTCTGTCTATCCATCCACCTACCTACCTACCTAGTGGCCTAGTTTTTATCCATTTCCTTGCCTGGGACTACTGGGGATGGTTTTTTCCTTTGAAGAAAGTAGGTTCTGACTCTGTGTGTGGGAGGGTCATGAAAGGGGGAGGTCACCTGTTTTTATTAAGTACCAACAACCTCCAACCCTGTTTGTGTGCTTGTAGTTGTACCCAAAGGATGGTGGTTCCAATGAGCTTAATGTAGTGTGAGTCCCTGTACCTTTTAATGGATTAATGTCTTTGTTTCTCTGTACTCTGGACAGAGGAGGAGACTGCTTCTCTTCAGGACAGGCTCAGTAAGTACTCTTGGGAAGGAGTGTAGCCAAGGCTCTTAACTTGATTAGATCACCTAGGCATTGCCACCTAATTACCTCCTAATGAACAGTTGAAGAGGTTGAGAAGGTACAAGGGGCACAGAGGGCAGCTATACCACTCACCACTGTCCTAGAAATGCTTCATGATTAAGAGTGCCCCCAGGTGTTACACCTGCAAAATGGAGAAGAAAAGTCCCTAGATGGAATGTGACCTGATAGACTATTTTTTCCTTTATTTTTATTGTTTCACTCCAACGTATTTTCAAAAATCAGTTTTAAGAAAGGTGACTTTCGGATATTTAAACCTGGTGCAGCCTTCCATGGCTGTAAGGTGACTGGGAATGTTTAGCATAGATTTGGGGTGAGAGAGTAAGGCCTTTCGGTCCTGCTTTACTCCTCTTCTCCAGTGTGGTAAAGGTAATTAGAGAAACTCATTATCTTGGTGTCTTTTGATGTCTGCTTCTGCTGCTTGACTGACCTGAGTGAGCAGTGTGTTTGAGGGTAGTGAACATATAGCATGTAAAGAATATAAGGTAGCTTTTTGTCATCAGAAAGGACCTGAAAGCGTTACATAACTGCTCTGGGGTTAAACAAGTTCTCAGAGATGCTGGCATTTTTTTTTTTTTTACCAAAAGAGAGAATGACAGAGCCATATGAACAATCTGCTTTCATATCATTTCTATATTTCTCTGGATTGACCAGCCACTGACAGATGTTAAATTTAGTTTCCTAGAGACCTCTGGAATAGGATAAATGGGTCATAAGTAAGGCATGAAAGTTCCTGAGGTTTGCATGACTAACTCTTATGATAAATATACAGCTTTCTAGTTCCTATTTGCAAAGAGTGCAGAAAGACACTTAGTTTAGTCCCCTGAAACTGCTCCATACCAGTACAGAATGAAATTTAATTGTGCATTCTGTTGTTACCAGGATTTATCATAAAGCATAATCTTTGAATGGCGAACTTTTCTGAAATCTCTTAAATTGCCTCTTTCTGCCATAGGGAAAGTGAAACAGACAAAAGAAATCCATAAATTAAAAATGGATTTAAGTTTGTTTAGAATATAGAATATGGCTTAGCTTTAATTTTATGAAATTGTTCAGGGTAAATTCATCACATACTGCCTGTGCCTTTAAATGTGTGTCACCTTAAGCAACAATAGGAAGAACTAGCAGGGGGTTCACTGGCAAGAGGGCATTTCCATGTAGACTTTTTAAACTGAGCATGTCATTGGACTCCCAGCTGGAATGATTTAATTGCTTTTGGATTCACACTGGGGGCATGGTGTTTAAAGGCCAGAAAGCAATCATTTGAACTACTGTACCAAATTTCTGCTTGGCATTTGCCTGGGTGGAGCAGTCAGCTGCCTCCTGGGGGATGTTTCGTCAGCCTTTAGTGACAGAATGAAGAGATCTCTAGCTTTCTCCATTTTAAAAATTAGCAGCTTTCCCCAGTGTGCCCCTTTCCCTATCTTCCTATATCTATGATGTTCTATTAAGACTAGCAAATTTCCCAGAATTTTTTATAAGTGGGAGGCATGCTAGTCCTTTGTGAGCAAATTTAAATGTGGAACTAAATTTCTAAATATATTTTAGGCTCATAGATATAGCTGGAAGATACTTTAGGGACTGACCCCATTAATTTCCTTTTATAGATGAAGAAATTGATGCCCAGAGATGTTAAATGGTAGCAAGTGGTAAACTTGGGGTTTGATCCCAAATGATCTGACTTCAAATCCAGTCTTCTTTCTCCTATACCACCCCACCTTCCCTGGGCCTCAGGAAGGCATACAGCTTCTTCTGTAGTAGGGGTTCTTGATGAAATGTGCTTTTTGCTCATAATTAGACCCCACCCAAAACATGCATCCATGAGCTTCATGTTATGAATCCTATCATTAGTACCTCCTTTGCCATAGTAATCGATTTTGAGGAATAGACTTTCTCCAACATGAGTCTTGTGACGGGAGCATCTAGTGGGGGCCTCATTGTACTGATGAGGAGGGCATCTTCTTTGTCACACAGGCAGTAATCCGGGGTTGAGATTGGGCTCCCGAGGCATCTGACTCCAGAGCTTTTATCCTTTTTTTTTTTTTAACAGCGCTGCCATTGTACCCTCCCTTCCTCCTTCTTTTGCCTTTCTGGGCTGCCCTGGGTTGTAATTTTAAACAGATTTCCCCTATGCGAACATCCTAGCATGGAGCCTGTTCTAACTAGCAAGCTAATGTACAGTGTGAACATTTCTCAGAAATCTGGGCTTAGCCTATTGTTTTATTGATTGTAGGCATAAGAAAGTGTTGATAATGCAGATTAAACTTAAAAGGGCAAGTACTTTTTGGGGGAGGGGTGAGAGCCTGTTTTACTTTGTTGCTCATCAGAAGTGAAGTTGAAGGCTCAGAGAATGAAATCATTACCAGACTAGAAACCTGGAGACTATAGGCTAATTAATAACAATAACGACTTTGGCGACCTTAATAATAACTGACTTTAATATACTGCATTAAGGTTTACAAAGTGCTTTACCTTCATTATTTCATACGAGCTTACAGCTTCCCTGGATGGGTGTCATAGTGGGATTTCCTCCGTTCCCTTTACTTTCCCAGAAGTGGCCTTTGTGTGTGCAGAGACGTGAGTCCCCTGATAAAGCAAAGGGTTCATCGTTTGCTCTGAGGGTTCACAGTTACTTTCTGCAATGCTGTGCCCCCGACAGATTCACTACCGAGTGACACTCTTGCTGTCATGTTGAATAAATTATGGAGAGGTTGTTCATAAACAGTGTGCGTGAGTGGGCCTTCTTTTTGTCTACTTTTGTGTGGCTGGAGTTACCTGCATCACTCACTTTTTTTCACTTGTCGCAAAATCGGGGATGGCATTTAGTCCCATATGCAGCTGATGAAGAAGAATCTCTAGCTTATGATTGAGGACCATTAATGATGAGGAGACAGTCTCATTCCATTTCTGGATACCTCTGATTTGTTATGCATTTCCCTCTAATATTTCTGCCTAATTCTTTCTTCCTGCAGCATCTGCTCGTTGGTCATTATTTTCTGATACTTGCCTTCCAAAAAAACCTTACCAGTGTGAATAGGAAGAATAAAGCTATTTTTGGTAACACTGTCAGGAGGTGGCATTACCAGTATCAAAATATACTGTGTCAGCTACATGGTGCAACGAATCCATGGCTCAGGGTCTAGAGTCAGAAAGACTGATCTTCCTGAGTTCAGATCTGGCCTCAGAGATTTTATTAGCTGTGTGACCCTGGGCAAGTCACTTAACCTTGTTTGGCTCAGTTTCCTCATCTGTAAAATGAGCTGGAGAAGGCTATGGCAAACTACTCCAGTGTCTTTGCCAAGAAAACTCCCAGAGGGAGTCATTAAGAGTTGGACATGACTGAGCAACAATAATTAATAAAATACAGAAAACATCAAATTATTTGTCAGCTTGTTTATCATCTTCCCCCTTTCCCTTACTTTTCCCTTTAGTGGGTGATTTAGGCAGTTAGTAATACTAGCAAGAGTCCCTTTTGACCACTAGATCAGTGCATTGGCAGTGTTGTGGTTTCTTATAATAAAAGGAAGCTATTTATATTGGCTGATTGTCTAGGGTCACACAGCTAGGAAGGATCTGGGGCTGAATTTGAACTTGAGTCTTCTTGACTGAGCACGGTGCTCTATCCATTGATCCACATAGCTCTTTCTGAGGAAAGGAAATTGTATTCTTTGCTTCAAGAGTGGCTGGTACTTTCCCTGCACAATTTTTCCCCTCTGTGTTTAATAAAAGTCTTGGAGGAGAGGGGAAGCTTATAATGTTGGGAGATGACAGAGTAAGGAAATGTATAATTGAAGATGTATTTTAAGTCGAGTGTTCCAAGTTGAATGTCAGGGACATGCATTTTTGCATCTTTTACCAGAAACTCATAAGTTTTACCATAGTCTGTTGTATCCTTATGGGATTCAGTGGTGAGACATTGAAACTAGGGTTCCTCTCTTTGGAGTCATAGGTTTATAGGCCTGTGAGCAAAGGAGCCTACCTTATTGTAACATTACCCTGATCTTGCTAGTTTAGAGAGCATTTATACTCACCAGAAATACATTGTAGACTTTTCAGTAGATGGATGTTAGTGGCCCAAAAGATGATCAAATGAGACAAAGTATATACACTTATCCCTTCCACATCACCACCTTCCCCATTGAGGTTTCAGTATATTGAGGCTTGGCATAAGAAGTTAGATGGGAGTTTGGTGGAAGCTGCTGATGATCCAGAAAAAGTTTAGAAACTCAGAAATGCATAAGATAATAGGTATAGCATTGTTAATATCAACACATTTTATCTTTTAATACCGTAATAATATAGAATACTTTTCTGGTATGGAGGGAGGGCCAAAAGATTTCACACAGATTTTCCAGAATTTTACTCCCCTAACCCCCAGGATGTGGAAGGGATAACTGTAAAGTGCTTTGTAAAAAAAAGAATTGCTAGATAAGCATTAGCTACTAATAAAAATATTGATAAAGATACGAACACAATAAAAATTATACAATACTGGACATAATCACAAACCATTCCATATTTACAGTAACTAATTCCAACTAAAACAAGCATCCTAAAAAAGTATTTTGTTTTTTGGAATGTTTTGTCATTGATAAATATTAACTAAGTACCTGATATGTGTAAGGAACTTGAATTCAAAGAAAAAAAACAGCATCCCTGAATCCAAGGGCCTTAATCTTCTACTTGGGTTATAAATTTTACATCAGTACATAAGTAAAAATTAGGTAGTAGAGGGATATGGCATGATACGACCAAGAAATTCAGGAAAGCCTTCACAGAGAAATTGGCATCAGAACCAGACCTTGAAGGAAGCAAGCTAAGGATTTTAAGAGGTTGAGGTGAGGGAGGAATGTATTCCTGCTAGGAAGGGCATTCCTGGGGAAATGTGTGATCCTAGGAGATAGGATGTTGTGTTCAAGTCCGGCATTCTGGTTTGGCTGGAATGTTGAGTGTGTGAATGGACATAGAAAAGGCTAGAAAAAGGGTAAGTTAGAGCCAGGTTCTAGGGGGCATTGAACCCTGGGCTGTAGGGGAAATGCCACGGTCAGACCTGTGCCTTAAGATTGTTTTGGCATCTCTGCCAAAGGGTTGGGGATGGATTGTTGCGCATTTTCTTGGTAGTCATGATCTATTAAGCAGGTGTTACCAGTTTTTTATTGGAAAGTTCCGGAATCCATTATGGTTACAGTGAAAATATTTAGGCATATTTTGTTGTGGGTTTTTTTTGTTTGTTTGCTAATTTTTTTTTAAGTCAAAATGACTAGTTCCATTGTGATCTGAACAATTTCACATGGAAATGAGATGTTTTACATTTTTTCAGCAATTGGAGATTGCTTTTTTGTTTTTCATGTTATTTCTCTCAGTTTATTGGTTGTAGATAGTCCCCATCTCTGTCACCCCAACACAATGCAATAAATCCACAAGAGCAGAATCATCCAAGTCTCGGACTTGCAAGAGACTTCAGAGGCTAACTACCATGACCTGTGTCTGAGGAGAAATCAATCTTTTCTACAGTACTGTCGACCAGTAGTCATCAAGCCTTTGCTAGAAAATCTCTAGTGAGAAAGTCCAAAGTCTCCCAAATCCACTCTTGGAGAGTCTTATCACGCCAGTCAGTCATAGATGTCCTTTCTTTAGATTTTGTACCTGTATAGACACTTTAAGAGTAATGGTAGCTGGCAACTTTAAAACACTTTGCAATTGAGACTTGAATGCCAAGTCTCATTGTTCACACTTTTATATAGGGTATAATTTACCCTGTAGAGTAGACTGCAACTCTGATGTCATGGGGGAGAACCACTTGTGTAATATTCCTTAGCTGTATTTTTGTGGGAAGGCCTTTACCCTTGGGTAGGAGAAAGAACCATTGCTTGAACACATTGGTTCATCTTTTGGACCTTTGCATGTAATTTTATGTGTTTCTTAGGTACTTATAAAGTTTAATCATTTGTTCCTATTACATATGCTTAACCAACCCTGCTAATTCATCAAATTATTCATTAAATTATAGCTAATTTACTAAAGTATAGGATAATGCCCACATCATGCCCTTTTGATAAACAAAAAGAAGGCTAATAATGATGAATTGGAAGTTATGACCTGGGGTTGAATCCGATTTCTGCTCCTTACTCCCTCACTCTTTTGCATCAGTGTCATCTGTAAGCCAACTGGGTTCAGCTAAGAATATCTGTAAGTTCTTTCTGTCAGCTCTCAAACCTGCAATCCTAAACCCATCCTTCAGGATCCTAGAGGATTCTATCAGAGGAAAAGGTAAAGTTGAGTGTTAAAGTCAGCCCATTTGAAGTTCCTGTTAATACTGACAGGTCTGTGTTTATTGTGAATTGAGAGCTGTCATGGGATCTGGGAAGACTTAACTCTAATATGTGAACTGTGTGACTCTGGGTTAGTCTCAGAAATGTAGAGAAGCTGCCTACCTGCCCTGGCAGAGCCGGTGTCCTCATCTGGGATTTCCCTCTATCCGTAAAATCGCAGTTCCATTGCCCATCCCCATTAGTGCTTAACAAGAAAATTCATTTCCCCATTAGATAGGTTTTAGTCATGCTCATCTCTTCAGTTATTAAGATTTAAGACTAAAATAATACATAAAACTTTTGTAAATCTGTACAACTCTTGTAACTCCCCCTCTCCCCCCCGCTTGGTATAACCCTGTCTAAGGGTCGATTCAGCAAATAGTAAGGGCTTACTTAGGTGTAGGTGCTTGGTCTGCTTCCCCCCATCAGAATTTTATCTTCTATGAAGATCTCTCTCTGTCTCTTACTATAACTGTATCTGTGTCCTAATGAGGAACTCACTAACAGGGCTTCTTCTGTGTCTGTCTCTGGTGCTAAAGTAGGAGCCTGGTTTTTCCTTTGGGCAAATAGGGTTACTTATTCCAATTGTGCAGGCTGTATTAAAATCCTTTTTGACCTGTTGGGACAGGTTGGCAGACATTTCATTGTTTTCAGACAATAGGGCCTCCAAGTTGAACCGGCTCCAGAAAACAAGTGCTGCTTTTGTACAGTAACACGGATTTAATGCCAGGGAGTTGATTGATTCTCTGTCATGTTGCTCCCCACCCCCAACCCCTCCCCCCATGGATGCCTTGTAATGACATGAAGCTTGCATTTAAATTTCTGGCTCATGATCAGAAACTTCCTCTTGCTCTGCAATGACATTCTTCCTTCATTTAAATTCCTTCCCTTCCCACTCCTTGTGGGGACGGTGACTGTCTGCTATTTGATTTTGCTGGAAACGTGTATTTTTCAGTTACTCTCGATAGTGTGTCACATTTTCACATTGGCATCCTTCTGGGTTATCCTCCTTTGTCTTTCTCTGTGCAGACCTTTTTGGGGTATTCTACCTGGGGTAATTCACTGGCCATATGGGGACCAGAATGGTGGTGAGGGGTCTGCAGGACAGTGGGATAAAAACTATCTGTTGCAAGTGGAAAACCCACCGACTAAGGAACTTGTTTTCCTTATTCACCTTAAAAACAAAACAACATCTCCAAACACCAGGGTTATCATCTGGTATTTGAACGTGGTATTATCAGGAATCTGTTTGAAATATTAGGACTATGTGTTCTCTGCTGCCTCCTTATACCACAGAGATGAGCGGGTAGAGAGCAATGGGAGCTTGTCAGCTGTATTGAAAAGATAAGTTACTTTCCTTTGGGGTATGGCAGGGGCTTTTACTGATCACCTGTCTTGTATTTGCATAATGCCTTTATCCAGAAAATAAAATAAGTTTGTATGTATTTTGAATGTAAGCTTATAAATATTCCATTAGGAGAAACAGGGGAGATAATTTTATAAGATTTGTCAGTTGGGCAGCTGAGGTACATAAAGTTTAGCTTTGTAAGTCAGCAGAGGAACTGAGATTCAAACGTAATTGGTTATCCTTAGAGGAGACACAGCTATGCAGTTTTCCATAGATGGGGCCTGATTTTGGGGAACACATATAATGGTGAAACTTCCTGAGAGGAATCTGTGCACTGGCTTTTTTTTGGCAAATGTAGCAGGCCTTCTTTTTACAGATTAAAAGTAGATTCAGATACTTTCTAAGAGTGTTTAGTCTTCCTTTTCTTGGTGTATCTCAATATATGCAAAGATTCTTATCTCTGCTGGGTAGGGATGGCTTTAAATCCAAATACTAGGACTATTGGTTTAAAGAACTGGCTTGAGGTGGTATGCAAACAGTTGTCTAAATGCCATTTAACTCTGGAGTATGTGTCTGCAAATCAGGATATTTGTCTCTGCTCATTAATATAAAGCTGTTTGTATGTGAGTACAACACAATTTCCTAATGCTGTTCAAAGCCATGAAAGAAACTGGTCCAATTATTTCTTTTAATTAGGGACAGTGTGACAAGGACTTCTTTACATCAAGCTTTCTCTCTCTTCTCTTATGTTCACAGGGTTTTAGTCTTTTCCTGTGAGAGTGAATATTTTTTTCTTTTCCCTCCTCTCCCCCTCTCAAGAATCTTACAAATTAAGACAAAAGATAATTACTCAGAAGAGTAAAACTGGCAGGTTCCCACGACACTTAAAATTAATGAGCTGTTGAGTACAAAATATACCTTGTCTCGGGTTCAGTCTCCTTTGCCCCCTGTCCCTCCCTTTCCTCTTCCCCCACCCCTACTGCCACCCCTTTTTAACACAAGATGTGACTTTTTGGCTGTGTTTGCTATCTTGGCATTTTGCAGCAATGAAGTGGCAACATGATCTAGAAAGCGGGTCTGTTTGAATACAGGTAAAAGCTGGATTCTGCCTTGTCACCACTGCTGCTGCCTCCCGCCTCTGGTTCTACCTCCTTTACATTGTCACCGGCCATAGTAGTATCTGGCATCTCAAAGGTCCTTCCTGTTCTGTCTTAGCAAATTCTGTTTGCTTTGTGTTAATGATTTTTTAAAAGATCAGTCATTCAGTTTACTTTAGTGAAGCTTTGTACAAAGGTTGCTATCCTCCTCTTCCTCTTTCCTCTGTATCCTATGCTTCCCTTTTCTCTCTTCCACCATCCCCTTCACAGTTTGTAGAAAGCTGCTGGTTGGCAGAATTTGTTAAGTGATGGTATGTAATGTTTGCCTTGAAGTTACCATTGAGATGAATTAGAAACACTTTTAATTTGCACTGATAACTAATTTTTTTTTTGACATTTCCTAAGTTTTCTCGGTTCCTTCCCCCTTTGCCTCTACTTCCTAGAGAGCCATCTATAATAAAGAACGTTTTTTAAAGAAAGAAATAAAAACAACTGGTATCATTTTCTTGGCTCTGCTTACTTTACTCTTTATCAGTTCACTTAAGCATGTATTCCTATTGGTCATTGCTCAAAGCACAACGCTACTCCATTATATTCACACATTACAGTCTGTTGAGCCATCTCCCAGTCATTGGGTATCTACTTTGTTTCCAGATCTTTGCTTCCCCAAAAAGTGCTGCAGGAAGTATTTTGGTGTATCTTTACACCAAATAAAATATTTATCTGATTTTGTTATTTGTTGTGGAGTAGGATAATTATTCATGGTGATTAGCATTACTCTTAAAGCCACTTAGAATGGAGACTGCCTGTGTGCTTGTCGAGTGCCATGACTTTCCAAAGGAACCATTAAATGATATCTGCCTGTAATTTATTGTACTTTTGTGGGTATCTGGGGGTGAGAGGAGAAATAATGTCAAGGTCTTTCATGTACATGTTTGTTTTGATGGCTCTAGATCTCAGAGGTATCATGAGAAATAACAACCAGTAGGGTGATGAAGCAGAAAAAAGCTTAGGATTGGAAAGGTGGGGGAGGGGGAAGGGAACAAACATTTCTTAAGATCCTACTAAGTGCCAAGCTTTACAGATGTCATGTCATCTGAAAACCAGGGACCCTTGGTTTGAATCCCAGCCCTGTGATCCTGGGCAGGTCACTCCTCATCACTAACATGAAGGATTTCTTGGACTGTATGATTTCTGAGGATCCCTTCCAGCCTATGCACGATTGCATATTACACTTACTGCATTGATATGGCATCAACAAAAGACATCATGATGTTGGAGTGGTTTTCTTCGTCCCCAGTAAGGAAGCTATGTTCACTGTTCATAAAATCCATAGACTTTCCATAACAACTCAATTATATAATATGTTGGCAAAATAATTTGCTCACTTGTGAAGCAGAGAGTATAGTTATAGTGGCCCTTTATAAGAGGAACAGACTGAGATCCTGAGAATTGAAGTGACCCTCCCAGTGTCCTGCTGGGAAAGGATGGAGCCAGGATAGGGACACCAGTCTCTCTAACTACTGTGCCCTTTTCATTCATTAATACTGCTTGATGCTAGGTAGAATGTTAGAAACCAGAGGGAGCCACTGGAACTTTGGGAGGCAGGGAAGGATATACACAATCAGACTTGTGCTTTGGAAATAAGAATTTGGCAACTCTGTCCCTTCCAGGTCTAAGAAAAATTTAAAGCTTTTCAAACCTGCACTTCCCTCAAATTCACACGCTCTTGGATGCAGCTGGACCAGGCTGGCTCATTGTTGCCTCTCTGCTCTCAGCTTTCTTCCCAGGATGGCCTTCTGTGCCCAGCTTCTTACAAAGGTCTTCTCCAGACCTGCTCTCTGAGACCTTTCCGACCACTCCCAATCCCTGAGACTGTATTTACTTTTCAACCCCTGAGACTGTATTTACTTTTCATGTATTTTGTATCTGTTTTCCTGTGTTTCTCCCCAGTAGTATGTCAGCTGCTTATAGGGCCAAGGACTGTTTGACTTATGTTTCTTTATTCCAAGCCCATTAAGAAATGCTTCTCATTGTGGTTTGAATCAAATCTAACCCCTTTCATTTTTCTCCATGAGGGAACTCAGACATTGAGAGTTTCCTGTGTCCCTCCCACAGCTCATTGGTACAGATACTACTAGCTTGGGCGGGATTGATGCTTTCTGACTGACCCTTAGGTACAGTGAGTTTTCTGGACTGTGGTTTTCTGTGGCTTTCCTATATTTTCAAAGTGTTTTTAGGCATGGAAGGAGCCAGAAATGAAATACTCAGGGTGTTAAATGGAAAGTTGAGTCCCTGGAGCCCACTTGTTTAGCTCTGAGGCTCAGGAGCATTGCTGAGGGGTGACAGAAAGAGGTATGACTGGGATTGGAGGGAGAGATGGGGTCTTTAATTGTTCAGGTGTAAAGGGGCATTGTTGGGCTGAAAGCTAAATAGGAAACAAGGAAACGCAATAAAATCTTCCAGTAGGACATCTAAGGAAACATCTACAACCATTTGTAACTGCTGTTGTATTAATTTCATGGTAAGGTAAGGAATCTAATATAGATAGGATTCTGAGCATAAAACAGATGCTGATGTCATTGGTACTGCTGTGTTACCCATAGATGAGTCAGGTAATGCTTTACTGACTAAAATTCAGGCTCTTACCAGGCAGCAACTCACCAGAATTAGCAAGAACTTTTGATTATGCCATGTTTGAAAATGAATGCATTTTCCCCCATGGTTATCCATTTGTACACCCAGAGGGTTGCATAACTGTCTGCTATATGATGGAGGTAGCATGGTGAAATGAGTAGATTCCTTACTAATTTGGAGTTAGCTGACCAGGGTTTGAATCCTGACTTTGTACATTTTCAAAACTTTACCTTTCTGGGCCTTAGTTTACTTATTTGTAAAATGGAGGAGTTGGATAAGAAAATCTGTAAGGTCTCATTCATCTTGATGAGCCTATGAGATTAATATTTTTCTAGACCTCAGTTGTCCTGTGATGATGATGGTGACTGTGCTGAGAATAGGTCTGACATGTAGGGGAGAGATTTCCAACAAATTCTTCCACATTGCAATCTCTTTTCTTCTGCCTTAGCTGAAGTATGTGATTCTGAAAATATACTTGATTTTTGTTTGCATTATTTTGCTTAGGCGCAGCAGTTCTCAACCTGTGGGTTATGTTCAGTTTGTAACAATGAAAATACATCCTGCATATCAGATATTTACATCACGTTTCATAACAGTAGCAAAATTACAGTTACGAAGTAGCAACTAAAATAATTTTATGGTTGGGGGTCACTACAACATGAGGAACTGTATTAAAGGGTCGCGGCATTAGGAAGATTGAGAACCACTGGAAGGGTGTGGTGCCTAAAGATTTGCCATGTGCTTATATTTTGGCTTTGTTTCTTTTATTCACTGAGGTGAATTTTGAACATTAAGGTATCTGATAGTTGTGTTAGGGTTGGAGTGAGGGATCAGTTGGATTGTTTCATTTTTTGTTGTTTTAAAGAAAATCAACTTACGTTTCTGCCAACGTTAATTGGTGTTTGTGGAGGTATGACTTTTGTAACATGCAGCAACTCTGTTCATCTTTTTTAGTTTTCAATGGGTCCAGCAAATCCTCAAAGGAGAAGGAACCTGCTCCAAAACACAGAAGCAAAGAGGCCACGCCAGGGAAGGAGAAGAACAGCGATCCCAGGGCTGAGAGCCGGAGGGAACAGGCTGCTGCTACTCACCCCCCGGCCACCAACACAGGCTCCTCAGCTAAAGGGCTTGCTGCTAACAACCACCACCACACTCTCCATAGATCGGCTCAGGACTTAAGGAAACAGGTAACTGCCAGAGCTGGAATTCAGATTGTAGTAACATGGCAAAGTATATATATGAGAGACAGACATTATCTATATAACAGGATGCGGACTAGTAACCTTTTTAAGTACTTTCACACTAGATCATAATAAAACTTTAGTCATTCCTGAGAGAATGACAAAGAACAATTCATCAGGTTCCATGATTTGCTAGGATTTTGCAATAGCCCCAGCCACCAAGAAGCTATATCAACTCTTTGTCCCTATGCATCATCAGTGCAGATGAGGAAGGACTGTATTTTACCTGTCATGTGTGATTCTTGTGCCAGTCTGGCATAGGGTTAGAGGATATGGAGAGACCACTGATTTTTTTCCCCCTTACTGATAATTTCCTTTTAAACAGAGTACAGATACTTGGATCATATATAAACAGCGGCTGATAATTATGACATCTGTGTTTGGTCCCATTTTTTAAATCCCAGCTCCCTACGTGGCTATTTTTATTATTTTGGTCCCCAAGATGTCTTTATTCTCAACATTCTACAGGAATCTAGATTGCTAAATTTTCTGTTTACAAGGGATACCCTTGAACCTTGAACACTGATCTGTGAGGCCAGAATGTGGGTGCTTTTGAACTTTGCCCATCAGCAGGGGATCAAACTGCTTGGGAAAAATAGAATTCTGCTTATTCATGCTACCCTACCCTGTCAAGGCAGACTGCAGACACTTTTTGATTATTTCCTGGCCAGTTTGCTTAGGGGTCCTGCTGCTTCCATGGGGGCATCTCTTTAAGGATGCCCTCTCTGCTCTTGTTGCTCTCCATGGCTTATAAAAATGGAGGTCAGTTCTCAGCCTAGTAGTTCTTTCAGTTGTGAGAGGCAAGAGTATAGAAGACACATGTTCTGGGACACAGATCCCAAAGCACAATTGTCCAGATCACAGCGCATTTCAGTAGCAAAATTAGAATCATGACCCAAGCTTCCCACTCCCTCATACATGCAGTGAGCCATGCAGATTTGGTGGACTGCCCTTACGGCTCCATTTAACGTGGGATTCTTCTTTTATCTCAATGAACCTGTTTTCTGAACTGTAAGGAAAGCAGGAATGATTCCATGTAAGGTTTTTGAGGGAAAGGAGGAAAGATGTTATTTGATAGATCATTCTCTAGTGGTTTCCAAGAAGATAGTAATGTGCTTAGAAGGCTTTATGCACCATCTTTTTAGACAGTGGTCAGTCTCTCTGCCACTCACATTAACACACACACTCTCTCTCTCTCTCACTCACGGGCTCCTCAGCAATCTTCTTTGATGTGTTAGATCTGGGACAAAATAAGCTTGTGTTGGCCCAGTCCCTGTTGGGCCCATCTTTGAACCTTTATTATAACATTTATTATCTCAGGAGCTTAAAGTATTGGTCTTGGTATCTTCCAGCATTTGGCTAACATCTTACCAAAAACTAAACCTTACGTCATCTGCGGTCCATTGAGGGGTTTGGGAGAGCGGAGGACCAGAGTTTGTTTGAACTGTCTGGTCCATCTTTGCTTAGGGTAGCTCTTCTATAGGTTCCCATGAGATAATGCATATAAAATTCTTTGAAAACTTTTAGGCACCATGTAAATGTCATTTCTTCTTCTTTGACGTGGAAGCTGATCTAAAAAAATGTTTTTTAATAATTCTTTTTTGAATAAACAGAAATCTTTTTTCTGTCTTCCTCCTCTCCCTGTCCTGAAAGGAAATAAGAAGAAAAGAAAAAAAAATGGATCCATTGTCAAGCATAACTAATTCCCACATTGGCCACGTCCAAACAATACTTGTCTCAGATTATACCCTCAGATGGACGCTAATTTGAAAGGCTGAGAAGAAGGGTCCTTTGGCCTCCAGGAGATTGTGCTAGCCCCACCCACTTTTCTGAAGTTTGGCTTTTGTCAGAAAACAAGGCTCACCTGTTTTAGGTTATTAAACCTCTTTGGAATTGCTTCATAATCCAAGTCCAGGAGCTTATGGGATGTAGGTTTGAAAGATGACCGTTCACCTTTGGCAAATCATGTAGAATAATACTGTAAATACGTTATTTTCAGAAATTACACACAAAAAAAACAGAAGAAATGACAGATGTCAGTTTTTATTTGTCTCCCCTCCCCCCTCCCCCCCTCCCCCCCGGGTATTTCATTATCTCTTATTCAGTAGACATGTATTAAGCATTTATTCTGTACTAGGCCCTGTGCTAAGTGCCAGAGATACCAAAAAAAAAAAGGGCAAAAGACAGCCCTTCCTCACAGTCTGATGAGGAAGACAACGTGCAAACCACTGAAATAGGAAATAATCTACAGGGGGAGGAACTAGAATTTAGAGGAATCACATAAGGCTTCCTGTAGAAGATGGGCTTTTAGATGGGACTTGAAGGAAGCCAGGACCTGGAGCTGGAGGAGGGAGAGGGTTCCAGGCATGGGAGACTACTTACTGTACCTAGTTTTCTTTGAAGCCTAGAGGCCTAGTGCACAGTGGAAAGGATGCTGGATTTGGAGTCTGAGGATCTTGGTTCCAGATCCACCACTGAATTTATCTATTCCCTATGTGACCTTGGGCAAATCACCGAGCTTCTTTGGACACTATTTTTCTCAAGTGTAAAATTAGAGGGTTGAGCAACAAAATATGGAGTAAGTGCAAGCAGGGGAAGTGGAGGGGCTTGGCCATAGACATTATTTACCTGGCCCTGTCCTACTTCTGTTGTTAAGTAGTGGCTGTCTGTCTGTCTCCCCTCCAGATCTCTTTTCTTTCTCTGGATCTCATTTTTACTCTTCTGATCTCTTTCTCTGTCTCTGAATCTCTCTCTGGATATCTCTGCTTAATATCAAACTTCATAGCCAGATGGATTTACAGTATTGACTCGGGTTCCCCAAGCATTTGCAAAATATGGGCTTTCACTCTGTATGTGATGCGTACATAATGGCTGTAGTGTTTGTGTAGGGTCTGTCTTGAAATGGTGAAGAACACCTTAAAAATCATATCAGCAAAGATAGCTGTGACTGATAGAAATGGCTCCGTGGGTTGTAGGTTAGTCAGTCTCTCCCTTTGTGCCTCCCACCCCTGAAGGGCAAGTATTAATGCTTGATGATCTGGAGTAGGGGTGGAGAACCTTGTATCCATGAACTTTGTTTAGAGATTTGGTTTTTTTTAAAAAATCTATCTTTAAAAAAAAATCTTGATAACTCATTCATTATAAGCAGTTCTTTTGTATTCCTGTGTATTTGTATGCATTTAAAGACATTCTTAGAGAAGGAAGGGGGAGGGTCCATAGTTTTCTGTAATGGCCAAAGCGGGGAGGTTCATGTCATTAAAAAAAAAAAAGGTAACCTCTGTTTTTAGGAAAGCACTAAATAGAGGGATCCTAGTCTCCTAGTCCTGACACTGACTTTTTGTGATCCTCCCTCCCCATTTCTTCTCAACTGGAACATGAGAATTAATTCTCAATTGTGAGCATTTTGCCGACATAGTGCTGATGGAAGCTACTGATAACAACAATGACAGTAATAAAAAAAAATGACATCTGTGTGGTGGCTTTAATGTTTGCAAAGCTCTTTAAATACCTTATCTCATACTGATTCCCTGGTCTAAATGAAGACCATTTTAGCTGTCAGCTGCTTACAGATGTAGGCCTTTAGGAGTTCAACCTTTGGAATCCAAATGAGGCCCAACTGCTTTCTGTGTGTGTGTGTGTGTGTGTGTGTGTGTGTGTGTGTGTGTGTGTGTGTGTACACATTTGTGTGTGTGTTTACATATATATAAACACAGTGGCGGAGGGAGATTTGCCCAGCACCGTGGTAATGCTTAGTGGTAGATAATACTAGGGCTATAGAGGGTTCTATCAGGCTCCTACTTACTAAATTTCATCAAGTAGGATACTAAAATAGATTTCTGATAACGAGGGGGGAAAAATGGTGTATGTTGAGTTTTACACGCTGTAGAGGCCCAGTAACCATAGACCTCAGTTTGCAGGAATATGAAATTTTCCCTATCCTATTCCCCCTAGTTTGGAGGGACCTGTTTCACCCTCTGCTTTTCCTAGTAACTGACATTGTATTTTTGTTAGAGGCAAGTTAATACTGCTTGTCATAACAATAATGCTTTAATTGCCATCGGTGCGGTATGTACTTCCTCTCTTCAATGTTTTGGGTGTGCTAGGTTCTTCACAATGGCACTAATGATGTTTTCCCTTCTGTTGCCTAAAATAGCACCTCATTTCAAGTGCAGTAACAACTTCAACAAGGTAAAACAAATGAGCTTACACCTAGGGAAGGTTTGGAAAGAACAGATGTATCCCTGGGATTATAATGAGGACTTCTTGCCTGGATAAAAATTTGGGCACCTGCAACGAACCAGATTGTGAATAGATTTGATAGCTGTTTCTGCTTGGGCAATAAGGTCACTCCATTTTCATTCTAAGCTCTCTAGAAGTGAGCAGGAAAAAAATAGAATGTTATCTTCACATTGGCAGATGGAGCAGGTTGCAAAAGAAGTTGAAGTGGTTTCTGTCCAAAGATGAAAAGTAGTTTTGTCTGGGGAAGGTTACAGATGATGAAGAAGAGATTTTCCTGTTTGTTTCAAAGTTGTTAGTCAGTATAAAGAATTTGGGTTTTCCTTCTTTCCTTCCTGACCCTTCCATCCAAAAGTAATTTTTATTTTTCTTGTGTGAAGACAGCAATGTGGAGAGGCACGTGTAGAAATGTAGTATCAGAAAACAATCTCATTTGAAAATGAAGGAGTTAGCAATTTTTATTCAGTCTTGACAAATGAAATGCTTTACTTAGCAAGTACATATCTTATATTTGGGATTTTCTCTGGTGAATGAAGGTGAAGAAGGCTGCTATAAAAACAAAGAGCTAGTGATAACTCAGCAGGTGCCAGGCTTTAGTTGAAGAGAATAAGGTGAAGTAAGGCTTAGCCATTAGTTGGGAAAGGTTGATTTTGTTGTTCAATCTTTAACATCTTTCCAAAAGAAAAGAGCTCTTTGGGTTGCCAAGACCACTACCACATTTTGTGGTGACTTTACATTGATTTTTTTGGAGAGCAATGGGAGGTGCAGAAATCCAAATTGGAAATAAAGGTGTAAAGAAAGCATCACTGGCCACCAAATGTTTCTCTTTTAACTTTACCCACTGGCTGTCACTCTTTTGGCAGGAGCTGGGTGGAGAAATTCAGCTCAATGGTTCCCTCTAGTGGGGTAAGAAAGCACTACAAAATTCTCCTGTTCTAACGTAGGAATTGTAGCCCACCTGCCTCACAGAAATCTTGAGAGGATCAAAATATTTCCATTCACTTAGCCAAAAATTGCTTGTAGGCATAATTCATTGTTATACTTTTTAAAGACTCAGAGTTATGAACATGTGTGTTTCTACAATCAAATGGAATTGATGGCATTGCTATACTGAGTATACCTAAAAATTTGAAGAGATTTCAGGGGACATATACTTGAACTTATCACATTGCCATATATTGGGTATTGTTTTTAAAATACAAATTCAGTTATCAAGGAAAAAAAGGACAAAGGGAAGTTTCATGTCCTCTTATATTCCCTCATCTTATTCTCTACTACAGGGAAATTGAAGGTATTATTTTACTACAAGACTTAAGTATTGGTAACATACCACATCTCCTTCAATGCAGCTTTTAGAAATCTCTTGGAATGATGTTAAAGTGAAGAAAATACTCTATCCCAATAGTATTCATCTCAGCCTTGCATACAAGCAGGGAAATTTAGTTTCATGGTTAATGTGACTGTTCATCCCAATGATACCTGCCATATCAGTGTGGTTGAGAGGGTTGTAGCTAAAAATTGTAGGTGATAACACAGGCGTTTGGGTAAGGGATGTCAGGGTAGGAGGTGAATGGAGACTAGTATCTGCAAAGGAGTCATATGCATTGGCTCTCTTAATTTGTGATTAGGGCTTGGGTTTGTGGGCATCAGAATTCTAGTAATCAAATCTTGGGGCTAAGAATTCTCCTTGGAAGACTTGGAGTACCAGAGTTTCATGGATGGTCTTCTAGGAAGAACTTAGGACTGGTTTCTGGTGGGTTTAATTACCCCTTTTTCTTCCTTTGGACAGCCTTAATAGGAACCTTTTAATCTCCTTGAAGATGCATGAGGAAATGATTTTTCCCCTTAATCTTAAAAACACCTTATTTTTCATTAAGCTGGTCTGTCTGTAGGTTTGGGTGGAGAGAGCAAGTTTAAAAAAAAAAGTGTGCCAAACTCAGTCTTGCTCCCGAAATGAGCATGTTATCAACTGAGGTTATCTCAGTTGTTCACACCAAGGTTGGTTTTAATGAGTGCTGAAGGGTTCTTGCCCTAGCCAGCTTCATGCTAATTCTCAGATGATTTAAAAATGCCTTCTCTCTTATGTGCTCACTGTAAGCATTGCCTCTGGACATGGATCAGTGACACCAGATCCCCCTGTGATGAGCTGTGTTTGTCACCTGTGTACTTTCTTAAGCTGAAACTCAGTGTGTGTGGTTTTGTTTGAGATGCCAGTGGTTGGGGGGGAGGAGAGGGAGGAAGACCATCTCAATAGCAGGGTATAAAAATGCCTTCCTAAATTACCTTGTTTTCTTTGGTACCAATGACATGTTGAATCCTCAGAGACAAGTACAGGCAAAGGAATGTGCATCTTTTTGTTAGGCAGCTAGGTGGGTCCCAATTTTTACCACCCAGATGGGTAGGTGTTGCCTGGTTCCATTTTCCCCCCTGCCTTTTAGGGGTGCTGGGTACAGTCTAGTTTGTTGGGGAGATTTCCTTTGTAAGTGTGATCTTGCTAGAGGTGTCACTACATCTACTGGTAATCTCTGGGTAGTAATGATGTTGGGAAGTAGAATTGGAGGGAAAAGGGAAAAGCTAAATTAGCATGCCTTGTTCTAATCATGGTGTAGTATGATGCAAGTTCATCCCTCTTTCAAGTCAGCCAGGTGGCACAGAGGAGGGGGGAGATGGGCGGGGGTGGGAATCCATTTTGTCTTTAAGTTTGCTACGTCGGCGTGTATGTACAAGTTTGTGGTGGACATTGTTTAAATATAGTTTTTATTCAGTGAAAGTAGGAGGGGGGAAAGGGACGCATTCACTAATATTTTCAATAGCAAGTATGTTTTTAGGACATATACCAAGTTGATAAAAAGTATTTTAAAATGTTATTAAAATAGGGATGTCTGAGATCAATTTTTGTATGTCCAAATTATAGAAGATGACAGAAAGTGCCATATTTCTTCCCATTTAAAGTTGCAAATGTTAGCAGCAGATATCTTTTGCCATAAAAGGAGTGGGCACTCTGATTGTACCAACATATTGCCTTCCCTTTTGCCACATCTGATTCCATTGGGCCTGCTGAACAGGACAGCATGTGCTTTTGGGCAACCAGAGTGAGCTGGAAATGGATCCTTAGCAATCATCTTGTGTGTAACTATTCAACTTTTACAAAGGGCTAATGATGATGTGTGGTAGTTTAAGGTGTGCATTTCATTTCATCCTCCCAAGAACCACCCTAAGAGATGAGGAAACCAAGGTTGAGAGAAGTTAAGCATTCACCCAGCTGATAAGCAGGATTCCCAGTCCTGACTTCTTGACTTTTAAATCTGGTGCTCTAATCAATATGCCATTAGCTGCCCAGAGGACTCTAGTTTTTTGCCCAAGTGTCATTTGCTAAAATTTCTGGCACTAGAATTTAGATATCTTAATTCATAGTCTAGCCTTTTTTCAGCAACCGTATTCTTAAACGTCCCGTATGTCCTTTAGGGGGATGAGGTCTCTGCTTACTTCAGGTAATGTGAGCCCCAGACACATATCTTCATCTTACCCAGGCAAACTGGTGCTTCATTGGTCCACTATTGGATATTTTAATGTTCTATCATAAGCTTAGAGGTGTAGAGAGATTGTTTAAAAATTTTTTTTTCTTTACTCCTGTACCTTAATAGCTTGGGACAGAGGCACATATGGTAAAAAGGGTCTTGTTTCTACCATTCATTAGAGAAATAGCTTTCCAAAGATAAGCACAGTATGGTAGTGTTTAGAGAGTACAGAAGAGTTACTTCAGTGATGGATATTTAAAATAGATTCATAATGGAAGTTTCCCATTGTACTTTTTATTTTTTTGATGTAATTCTCATTTTCAGTGTTAAAGTTAGAATCGTGTAATTTTAAAAAGAAAATTTTTTTTCCAATTTCAGAGATCAACAAGACCAGTCTCCTTATTTTGCAGATGAGAGAATACTAAAGCCCACCAGGATTTAGAGCTGGGGGGGGACCTTAAACTAGCTATTGAGTTCAACTCCCTCATTTTGCAGATGAGAAAATTGAGGCCAAAAGAGATTAAATGACTTGTTTGAGATCAGTTAATACATAAGAAGTAGGATTGAAACCACCATGCAGTACTCTTCCAAATCCAGTGCTGTCGCCACTGCACCATATTCTTCATGACTTGTCCAAACCCAGCCAGAACTAGACATTTGGCTTGGTGCATAGCAAGCTCACAGGTTTCATTCTTGTGTTGAGGTTACAGCCCTTGGTGCCTACTCAGGCTCTGATCAGCTCCTACTCTGAAAATGGAGTCAGTGCTTCCTATTTGCCATGGCATCTCACCATCAATCTCACTGTGTGACCTGTGTGTAAGCATCAGTGCTGGTTCCAGGGCTGGTGATTTTCCCTTCACCCTTCAGCAGTGGAAGTCAAGCCTAATATGGAAATTTGGCTAGGTTGGAAGAACAGGAACCATATGTGAAGCCCAGTCACCAAGAGGGATTAGAATGTTTTCACTGTGCTAGAGAGATATGTTGCATTGGTTTTTTTTTTTTTCCATCGAGGAGCTATTTGGAGTCCAAGACAAGCTAAGAAATAATAATAATCATAATAATCATAATCATAGTTAACATTTATATGGAGCTTCAGCATTTGCAAAGAGGTTTACAAATATGATCTCTCTTAGAGATGAGAAGGGAGAGAGAATAGAGAGACCCTGACCTACCCATGCTCCGTGCAAGCCTAGCAAGTGAATTAGAACCAGAGCTTAAGACTCGGGAGTGTTTTGTTTCAGTTTTTTTTTTTAATCGTGTGTGTGTGTGTGTGTGTGTGTGTGTGTGTGTGTGTGTGTGTGTGTGTAAAAGCTTCTGTGCGGGGAACAAGTAATATGATTGTAGCCTAGGCTGCGGCTGGTAGGCACGTCATGAACCCCTACATTTTATGGTAGAACAAAGCTGTGTGAATATATGCTCGTTTTAAAACACACTCAGCACAACACCTAGTTAGCTGCAAATTACCTAAATGAGTTTAGAGATCTAGATAGCTATATCTATATATTTGAGATATACATATATCAATAAAAGTATCTAATATAGCTATATATATCAGTATTGGTATAGAGATGTAGCTATATATCAAGAAATAGATACCTCCATGGAAATATCTATGCCTATAGATAGCTAGTGTATATAACCTATATTACATAGATACAGAAATCATCATAGATATAGATGTCTCAATATTCACTTAGGTATGTATATAGAGATCAATATAGTTCTGTATCATTTTTTATATCTATTTAGAGTAAAACTGTTTCACTTTTTTAAAGAAGGGCACGCGGGCGATGAGATGACCCATGGCTCCACACATGGGTCAGTCACTCCCTGGTCGTCCCCTGGGGGTGAGGGGCGGCTCCGCCCCTCTCCCCAGGGGTCCTCGCGGGTGCGTGCTGAAGGGTGGGCTTGTGAGCCAGCACAGCAGGCTCCTAACGTGTGTTTTTTGTCCCCTGCCCCCCTGTTCTCTCAGGTTTCTAAAGTAAATGGAATCACTCGAATGTCCTCTCTGGGTGCGAGTGCAGCCAGTGCCAAAAAGATGCGCGAAGTGAGACCTTCACCGTCCAAAACTGTGAAGTACACTGCAACGGTGACAAAGGGGACTGTCACATACACCAAAGCCAAGAGAGAACTGGTCAAAGAAACCAAACTCAATCACCACAAGCCCAGTTCGGCCGTCAACCACACAATCTCAGGGAAAATTGAAAGTAGCAATGCAAAAACCCGCAAACAGGTGCTATCCCTCGGAGGGGCGTCCCGGGCCACGGCCCCCGGCGTCAAGGTCAATGGCAAGTTGAACCCAAAGTCATGCACTAATAAGGAGGTGGGCAGGCAGCTGAGGGAGGGGCTGCGCACCTCCAAGCGGCGGCTGGAGGAGGCGCTGCCAGCGGAGAAGGCGCAGCCGCCCCCCAAGAAGATGAAGGGCCCCACCGAGGCCCCCGGCAAGAAGGTAGCCGCGGCGGCGTCAGCGGCTGACAAGAAGCCTCTGCTGAACGGACACATCCGAAAGGACATGCCGGACAAGAGTCTGGAGAGGAGCCGGCCCAAGCGGGCGGTGGCGGCCGGGGCCGGCAGGAGCCCGCCCGGGAAACAAGCACACGGCAGAGCGGAGACCTCGGCCTCGGCCTCCTCCGCCTCAGCCGGGGAAAATCGTTCTACCTCGCACACGGAGTCCTTGCACAAGCCCCCCGACTCCGCGGGAAAGCACGAGAGGGGCGGCGGCAGCGGCGCGGGCAGGCCGGGCTGGGCCGGCACCCACGAGATCCCCACGCTGCGGCCCTCCGCCAAGGAGTTTCACGACCCTCTCATCTACATCGAGTCGGTCAGAGCTCAGGTAGAGAAGTATGGCATGTGCAGGGTGATCCCGCCCCCGGACTGGAGGCCTGAGTGCAAGCTCAACGATGAGATGCGCTTCGTGACCCAGATCCAGCACATCCACAAGCTGGGCCGGCGCTGGGGGCCCAACGTGCAGCGGCTGGCCTGCATCAAGAAGCACCTCAAATCTCAGGGCATAACCATGGACGAGCTCCCGCTCATAGGTAAGCCACCCACCCCCTTGTGCGCATGCCCAGACCCCAGAGCCCTCCACTCCCCCCAGGGCACCCTCTGGGGCCCCTCTGTCCTCTTCTTCCCTCTCTGTGGTTGGGGGAGGGGGGGAGGCCGGGCTGTTCCTTGGCCCTCTTCCCTTAAGTGTGGATGTAGGGGTTCTGGGGAAAGGTGGGCACTGTGGCAGGCACTGCCTCTGGAGTGGGCAGTGCTGCTGGAGCTGGGATCTGTGACCGTGGGTGTGGGGGCGAGGGTGTGTGTAATGTATGTAGAAATAGACACATGAAGAATTCTATATTACTGTGAGATATGATGATAGTGTTATAAAATATGTATATTACAGTATATCCAATTTGGGTATATTATGATGTGATATCTTTTGTTATGGTCTGTTAGAATAGATTCGATTTATTATTGTGTCATCATAGCATATATATTTTGATATATTCCAGTTTTATGTTATATGTTGATTGTATATATATTATATAATATATTACAGCTTTGCATTATATCCTACTCTGTGATGAATATTTTGATAT
>CM053580.1:444428795-444477713 GCA_028627135.1 Pseudochirops cupreus | reverse complement strand
ATATAACATATCAATATACGTTATAATCATTTATCATAACATGCATCAGTGTGAAATCATATATTGAAATACAAATTTTGATAATCGTATTTCACTATAATTGGTTTCTTTTGTAATCCTATGCATTTTATTGTTGGTGTTTAACAACAGAATACTGAGAAAAGTTATACTATGCTGCTAAAGAAAGGTTAACACCCTTTGAACTAATGTGACATAGTGACTTGACCTTCTCCCCAGGTTAGCAGACTTGGGCTCTAGGTGGTATGGGGGAATCTTGAAGAGTGCAGCCAGATGGGAGACTCATGCTGCTGGGCCAGATGGCTTGTCTTCTTTCTCCCTTCTGACTGAGCCTCCCAGCCTGAAGTAGAGGAGAGAGACAAATATCCAAGGGCCTTTCAGAGACTCTAGCCTCTTGTCTACTTATGTCCCGTTTCTGTTGTCCCATCTGCCCCTTCCCCCCAATTGGTCTTCACTGACATGTTGGTTGCTTGATCTTGGTCTGTGAATGAACTTGTGTTCATTATTGGGCTACTAGATTGGAGAATTTCCTCCCAGACCAGGTGCAGTGCAGATGGGTCCAGCGCTAGCCTGGGCCACTCAATACATATTAATCCTGGCTCATGCATTGTTGTTTTGTCCCTCCTCCCTGGAGATAGCCCTTTCTATAGACTGCCCAACCCTCATCTCCCTTTTTCTATTTTTTAAACTTTCCCTCAGTGTCACTATGGACCCTACTCTGTCAGTAATTGTATTTTTCATGTTCTTCAGATTGAATTATCCTATTGGAGATGGGGACACTTTTCTTGGCAGTATTAGTTTCACTTTGGGACCCCAGCTAACGACACTTCTTTTCTCTCAGCTTGGAGGGCTGCTACACAAGTTGTCACTTTGGCTCACGTTTGGAAATCCAAATACCGGCGATCACAGATTTTTCAACAACAAGCAGACATTTAACAATCATTAAGTGTCAAGAATAGGCAGTAAAATGTGGCTCATTGCAAAATGGAAGTTTCATTATTCCTCTCGGCAGGGGGCTGCCAGGGCTAATGCCTGAGTGAGAATCACTTAATTTGAAAGAATTCTTGGTTTATGGTCTGCTGTCAAGGATGACATGTGATAGGACCGTAACAAAGGGCTGAGAGAACACACATGCATGGGATGTGTGCATACGTGCATGCATGCTGAAGTAGAAATGAGAACCCCTTAATCTCACAGAGTAGTTGCCACCTGGCTCTGTTGGCAAAGCAGATTTCACATATTAGCACAAGCATCTTTGGGTGTGACATCAGCATTTGAGTGCTCAGGGGCCCAGTAATAACCAAGAGGCAGCAAGGTAAAGTTCTGTCCTAGGCATGTTCAGGGAGCTTAGTGTAATGGTGATGGTAGCTTCATAAATCTACATCATTGATGATGAAGAACAAAAGAGTTTGTTGTGGATAAAATCTCCCAAGGGGTTTAACTTTACTCTTATCTTAACTTCGTGACTGGGAGTATTGGAGGTGCAGTCTGAGGACGTGTATTCAAGTCTCACCTCTATTACTATTTGTGCCACTTAATGTCTTTGAGCCTCAGTTTCCTCATCTGTAAAATGAAGGGGGTTGGACTAGATTGCTTCTGAGGTCTCTCAAAGTTAAGATGCTATGATTAGGAACTGGCCTCCATTCCCCTTCAAGGGGAGTTGTTTGTTTTTTATACTGTGTTTGAGTCCTGGGTCAGATATCTTAGATGTTCAGGGTTCTGCTAGAAGAGGGAGTATAGAGACATAATTAGATACATCTGAAGCCAGACAGACCTTGTAGATTTTCACTTGTTTTCAGGGCCCACTCCAAAAATTCAGTAAAAATGTGTGTGTGCTTGTGGGTGCATGTGTCCATGCATAAATTTATGTAAGTGTTTTAACTTGTGTTCAAAACCAGTTTTCAGGCCAGACAGTCAGACCCAGTAGATAGTCAGCTTAAATTTAAACATTTAAAATGGGAAGCTATTTACTTGTTTTAAATACTCTCTCCAAAATTCAGTAAAAATGTATATATGCTTGTGAGTGCGTGTGTCCATGCATAAATGTAAATGTTGTAACTTGTGTTTCAGAACCTTCAGAGGAGAGTTATGCGTGTTTGTAGGAGGGAAGAAAATGGTAAAGCCTACAGACCATAATGCCTTGAACTGTGACTTTAGTCCAACCTGTTTTGAAGACTGACCAGCCAGAGAAACTTCAGTCTTGCTTTGCCCCTGTCTTCTTTACTTCTGGATTTTTGTTCAGTTCCATTGAGAAAGCATTTGAGTTCCTGCCATGTATGATAGGCCCTGAACTATAGGGAAGAAGTGGTGGGGTAGAGATTGATTGATTGATTTTGGAGAAATAGCCCTGGGTTTGGTTTCAGGGAGATGATGTCCTAGTCTTGACACTGTGTCCCTTGTCACGTTTGTGGCTCAGAAAAATTCACTTAAACTTTCTCTTAGAAAATGAAGGAGTTGGACCATCCCATCTATGGTGTTCTGTGAATCTGAGTTGAGAAGTTTTCATCTTCTGAGCCTTCTGATCTGGATGTATTTTTTTAACACTCTGTGATTGGATGCAAATATCCTTAAATTTTGCGTATTTGAAATGCCCGTTCTCTCTCCTCTGTTGTTGATGGTATTTTTTTTAAACCAGGTATTATATTATAGTATCCAGAAGTCAGTCTGTTAGGGGGTGGGGGTGGCAAAGTACGTTGTTTTTCAAAGTGATATTCCCATTCAGACAAGAGTAACCAAAAGGATGAGATTTGACTTTAACCTGGACCATTTTGGTACTTACTCACTTGTATGGATTTAACGTTGTTTACACTTGGTTGTGGAATCTTATGCTAGTTTAAATTGAACTTGTAAGGTTGAATACGAAGTAAATTATCCTGTTGTCCTGAAAAGAACAGAAAAAGTATTTGTGTACGCATTCAAATCGTGCATGTCAAAATATTGACCTTTTAGCTTGGGAACCCAGAGGTTTCAGTTATCTTGCTCTTCTTTCCCTCCCCGCTCCAACCTCCCCATGCACACGTATGCTAAAATACCCTTCCTCTCACCATTCATTCCCTCTGCCCTTCTGTGGCTCTCTCTGTTTCTCTCTTTGACTCTACCTTCCTCCCCCTCCCATTTTATGGCAAATTCAACAAGGTTTCCCTTGAAAGACAATAAGAATTATTCTCATTCGTTACTGACATCATAACATAAGCTGGGGAACTACACCAACTCTAAAGCTAATGGAGTCAGTGCATGTAGTGGACTGGGTATGTTGGAGACCTGGATTCTACCCATTGCTGATGTATTTCAGATCGTTTGATAGAGCCTTTCTGCCTGTTTCTTCATCTGTGTAATGGGAGTAACACATTCTGCTTTCTTTCCTACCTCACAGGGATGTTGTGAGGATTTTTTTTTTAAGATATAAGTTAACAAAACCTGAAATTTGGGAAAGAAATTTGTTGCCTAAAATCCCAGAGCGGGGTGTGGTGTCTGTGTTTACTGGTAACTTTTTACCTGATTGTTTCATGTTTTTCCCTCCCTCATCCAAAATGACGTGCCCACTTTCCAGGAGGCTGTGAGCTGGACCTGGCCTGCTTTTTCCGGCTGATTAACGAGATGGGCGGCATGCAGCAAGTGACTGACCTCAAAAAATGGAACAAACTCGCAGACATGCTGCGTATCCCCAAAACTGCCCAGGACCGGCTGGCAAAGTTGCAGGAAGCCTACTGCCAGTACTTGCTGTCATACGACTCCCTTTCCCCTGAGGAGCACCGGAAACTGGAGAAGGAGGTTCTGCTGGAGAAAGAGATCTTGGAGAAACGGAAAGGCCCTCTGGAAGGCCACTCTGAGAATGCCTATCACAAATTCCACTCTTTACCCCGGTTTGAGCCCAAAAATGGCCTCATCCATGGCATGGTCCACAAGAATGGCTTCCGGAGCAAGCTGAAGGAGGTAGACCATGTCCAGCTCAAAACTGGGAGGCGGCGACTCTTTGCTCAGGAAAAGGAGGTTGTCAAAGAGAAAGAGGAAGAGGAGAAAGGAGTCCTCAATGACTTCCACAAGTGTATATATAAGGTAGGGGAACCTTTGTTCTCTCTTCCCACCTCCCACCCCCCACCTTTCTCCCCCTTGTTTTTGGAATGCTACAGGGGCTTTCCATGGAAAATGTTTCTGCCCTGGGGGTAGCCGTGGAGCCATTGGATGCTTCCTCTGACTGCCCAAGATGTCTTCCACTTGCTTGAACCTTTTGGTTGTATCTGCAGAGGGGGGGCAATGGTGATAGTTGCTTGAGTGGGTGGTGAGCTGATCTCAGATTCTATCCAGCAATTCCCATGGGAGGTGCCAGAGGTAGAGTGAGTGCTCTGAACCCTTTCTTTGGGAGTATGGCCTTACAAGTCCAGGAAAACAACCCAGAACAGGGAGTTGGGGTGGTATATTGGAGAAAGAGCACTGGATTGGGAACCAAGAGACCAGAGTCCTAGTATTGAAAATTAACCTGGCTACTTACTTTGAATTTGAGCCTGAAAGATTTATCACTTTGAAAAATAAAAGTCCTGCAGTAGACCAATTTGGCATTCTTATTAACTAGTAGTCTTAGGGAAATCACTTACCCACTCTGTCCCTCAGTTTCCTTTCCTGTTAAACAGCCAGGTTAGACTAAATGATCTCTTCGAAATTCCACCTAGCTCTAGCACTTTGATGGAAAACTTTGAATATCCCTGTGGTGGGTCTTGATTTCTCCCTCCCTCCCAGCCCCCAGCTGGTGGATGCAAGCTGCCTAGGAAAGAGCTGTTCTCAGCCAAAGATCCATGAGGAGGCTTCTGCAGTTCTTCCCATAGTACACAACCCTAACTTCATAAAAATATTTTTTTTTCTTTCCCTTCCTATTTATATTCAACACAGTCTCCCGCCACCCAGCTCCTAGTTGCTCTGCCAGGTCCTTTTATAGAGAGAGAGAACAGGCCCCGATAAAGCTATCAAAACGTATCTCACCATTAACGTGCGAGTGGAAGAAAACAGAAATTGAAACACGTACAATGTTTTCTCCATTTCTGCCAAATCTTGTTTAAGTGCAAGCCTTCCTGAGAACACTTACTTCTCCAAGAAGTAAGGCGTGTTCATCTGCAGAGCGGTGTTGACTCTCTCACCAACTCTGCTTGGCAGTCACCCCTCCTGCGCACAAATTGGCACCATGGCCACGAGTGTAATTTTTGAGTCAGGCTCAGTGAGCTAGCAAAACTGCAGCGAGCCATGTGTACCCAGCCTACAACAGGACCAGGCTGCCTCTTCCGTCTTCTACCTGGGACGTGAGAAACAGGTGACGGAGGGCTGAGTTCTCTTCCATTCATTGTTTCCATTAATATGAAACAAACTGCATCTCTCCAGCGTCTTTGTTGAATTAGACATGCAAGATCCTTATTTTCAGTTTTGTGTAGGTCTTTTGATTTCCCATTAGTGAGCTTAATTTCTGGCCTCAGCTGCAGGGAGTTTGATCTGTTCCGATTTGGAGTAAAGCTTTAGCATAAGTGTACTGTTTTGAGCCCTTCCACAGTGTGTGGAGCAATCTGACAGCAAAAATGATACTACTTGAGGTTCACCTGCCTAGAACCCATCTTATAGAAGAGGTGTCTAAAATGTTATGGTCCTGACCCCTAGCTGAAGGTGCTTGCCAATGGGCTCTTCCGGTCCTCTTAGCTAACTTGTTGTAAGATGCTTCATGCCATTTAGCAAACTTGAATATTTGCTTCCATATGCTCTCAGATTCCTTTTAAAAATCTAGCAAAAACATATGGGAGAATGGTACCTTCAGTTTCTCTGTTGTGCTGTATGGTTTTTGGAATGGTGGGGGGACAGTGGGAGTAAGGGGAGCAGAAATCCATATGTATGACCTGCTCCTTTCATAGCTTTAATTGTTCTCTGAGTTGTAGCTTGGTCAACTAGTCATTGTATAGCCAATACAATTATTGAGTCATAGATTTAGAACTCAAAGGAATCATTTCCTCAAAGGAATCATTGATTCCAACTCCTTCCCATTTTACAGATGAGAAAACCCAGGTACAGAGAGTTTAAGGATTTGCTTGAGATGAGATTTGATCCCAGAACTTTCATATACAAGGCAGTGTGCTTGGCTTAGTTCAGTGGTTCTCAAAGTATATAGTCCAGGGACCTGTGGGATTTCTCAGGACCCTTTCGGGGGCTCTTCAAGGTTAAAACTTTTCAGAATAATACTGAGAGGTTTTAATTTTGACTATAAATATTGAAAGCTGTAACCTTTATAAACAAAAGTTCTTTGAGGGGTCTTCAATGATTTTTCAAGTTGTAGTAAAGGAATTCTGAAACCTAAAAGTTTGAGAACCAGAAGGCTTAGGGCATACAAAAGTGAACACATTCCCTGCTCTCAAGGGGATTTTAATCTACTCAGAAGTGAGTGAGAGGTGACTTCACAAAGAGGCATGAAGGTAGAATTTGATAGAGTCAGGAAGGAGAGTGGAAAGGTGTCTTCTTTGAGCCTCTGGGGTGGTCAGAGAAGGCTGTGCAGGTGACTCATCAGCTTAACCTGGATGGGAGAGAAGGGTCCAGAGAGACACAGGGGATGGCCGTACATATGCACAGTGGTGAGAGAAAAAGGGGCTGGAGGGGGCAGTAAACAAGCATCTAACTGCCTTCTGTGTGCTTATGATCTCTTCTGAAAGAAAGAAAGATGCCATTCACTTTGTTCCAAAGCAACTTCCTTATTTGGTCAATAATCTCTACCATTGGAGCCATTTGATCAGGTGGTTTTTGTTTTCATCCCATGTCACTATGATTTAGTTTTGTCTTAAGTGACACCTCATTTCTCTACTCCTTATTCCCTTTAGTTCATTTACCAAGGCCAGGAGAGCAGGAGCCACATGTCTCTTCTGCTCTCCCCCCTCAGTTCTCCGAATTATGAAAAGGATGGTGATGTGTGAACTTTAACTCTAATGACATTGTTTGATAAAGGAGGCTTCTTCACTTATTGCAGTTTTAACACATTCTTCCTCTACCTATAAATCCCCAAACCAAGAAATGATTTTTAAAGATCATGGATTGGAAGAGGGGGTATACATCCTAGGGCAGCTAGGTGGCACGGTGGATAGAGCTTCAAGCCTGGAGTCAGGAAGACCCCTCTTCCCGAGTTCAAATCTGGCCTCAGAAACTTACTAGGTGAGTGACCCTGGGCAAGTCACTTAACCCTCTTTGCCTTAGTTTCTCATCTATAAAATGAATTGGAGAAGGAAATGCAGAGCACTCCAGTATCTCTGCCAAGAAAACCCCAAGTGGAGCCACGAAGATTCAGTCCCAACTGAGCAGCAACAGATGTATCCTCAAGTTGTCTGCTCAGCTAATTGAGAATTTTTGATATCAACCCTCTGGCCCCATTTTTATACATATTTAGTAAAAGATAATTCTAAGAGGATTAAAACAACCCCAACAAAACCATTTCTTTATAATAACTTTAGATTCCCTTAAAAACTCATAGAACTTTGTCATGGAGGAATTCTGGGTTGAGAATGAAAGGTGCTTTTCAGCAGACAGTATAATACTAAGTATGACTCCATTTTTTAATATTAACCTCATATCTTTTCAGAGTATTATTGTGTCTAACCCTTCATGGGATTTTCTGGGCAAAGATACTAGAGTGGTTTGCCATTTCCTCCTCTAGCTCATTTTACAGATGAGGAAACTGAGGCAAACAGAATTAAGTGACTTGCCCAGGGTCACACAACTGGTAAGTATCTGAGGCCAGATTTGAATGCAGCTCTTCCTGACTCTAGAGCTGGCACTCAATCTGTTGTACCACCTAGCTGCCTTGCCTGTGAGGGTCAGGTGGCACTTGAGCTGAACTTTTGTTGTGGTTGTTGTTTTTCAGTCATAGCCAACTCTGCGTGACCCCAGGTGGGGTTTTCTTGGCAGAGATACTGGAGTGGTTTGCCATTTTCCTCCTCTAGCTCATTTTATGGATGAGGAATTTGGGGCAAACAGAGTTCAATGACTTGCCTAGGATTTGAACTCACAAAGATGCATCTTCCTGATTTCAAGCCCATCCAAGCTCTATCCGCTTTGCCACCTAGCTGCTCTGCTAGACTACCCAGATGGAAGACACAGTATCTTTTCCTTTTGCCATAGTTAAGGCAAAATTAGATTCCCCCCCTACCTCTTTTTCAAGTCAATTTTGGTACTTCCAGTTGATCATCTATTGACTGAAGTTAGAAAGGGCATTTTATGAGGGGAAATAGAGTCCAATTTGATAACTCATAATCTAGAGCTTGTTGGGGGTAGGTGGGCAGATGCTTTGATTACCTCTGAGCATCCAAAGATGCTGATCCAAATTGGACCAAGATCAGTAAGATCTTTGACTTTTACCAGGTATAAAATGCAGCAGGAGGTGTTAATTTGAAAAACACCTACTCTGAGAAAGTAGCAAGGTCTGCTAACATGAAGTAATGGTACTGAGCATTTTCCAGGCAGAAACTGAAACAGCCCATCAGTCTTGAGATTTGGCTGAGGGAAGGCAGAGAGTTGTCCTTTTCTCCATTTAGGAAAGCAGTGGGTTTGACTTTGCTCTTTCCACAGGTACTTGTGGAGAAGAGGATTCAACTTTTCTAGCATTGGTTTTTCACAAATAGTGTTTTTAACTCTTCTTGCTTTCCTCAGTTTGGACTCTCTACACTAGAGAGGTAGCTGCTTTGTCCTTGGCACCTTACATACTGCTTGCCCTGGAGAGCTCCAGGAGTCAGAACTTTATAGTTGATGTAAAAATAGTGTGCATGTGTACAAGTATGCATAGGTATAACTACTTGATCTTTGGGGGAATAATTTTTGACATATATTTTCTAAGCAAAGATGCTTTTTAAAAACAGCTTGTTATTTTTTTAAGATGGCAATGTATGTGTGTGTATACATACACACATATATATATATGTGTGTATATATAATATATATATTTATCAAAGTATATACTTATAATATCTCATTCCCAATTATTGACAGTAGATTTAATTTGCTTCTAAACTGGAGAAATAGATTT
Organism: Pseudochirops cupreus; assembly: GCA_028627135.1. Taxonomy (NCBI): domain Eukaryota; kingdom Metazoa; phylum Chordata; class Mammalia; order Diprotodontia; family Pseudocheiridae; genus Pseudochirops; species Pseudochirops cupreus. The sequence goes on along the minus strand of CM053580.1, from coordinate 444,468,664 downwards.
GCTTCAGAAGCCTAGTGGCCTAAGGTTCATGAACCCTTCTATGCTGGGCAACAGATGATTTCTCTGAGAATATTTTAGAGTACCTCACCACTTCACTCACTTTCCTTGTTGGGAGATTAAAAAAAAAGTCAGAGAGGTCTGAGATCTAGAAACAAAGGGACAGGGTCACAGAAGCCGCAGCTGGTGGTTGTTTTCTGCGATGGGGAAGCATTTGTTTGTTTTTTCTTAAGCGTCATATCTTTGAGCCTTTTTTTTTTGTTTCTTTTTTCTCCCTCGCCCAGGGAAGGTCAGTTTCTTTAACAACCTTTTATCGAACAGCAAGAAACATCATGAACATGTGTTTCGGTAAAGAACCTGCTGCAGCTGAAATAGAGGTAAGGTGAATGGCAAACTCCATGGAGGTTTGTGGGTTGCTGTTACTCTTGAGGGTGATGGGAAAAGCCACATCTTTCTCTAACTTCCTTTATAATCTGGATAATCTTGAGAAGAATGCTTTTTCAGGTCCACCTTGGTGAGCAGGGTTTGTGTAAGTGGGCCTGCAGATAAACAAGTTCTCATGTTGCACCAACCTCAAATGGGTTCCAGATTGGGAGTCAGACATGCTATATTGAAATTCAGAATACTGTTCAATTGGCTTCTGATTTTAATCCATAGTTTGGGCACATTGGGGTTAAATGGTGGACTGAATGGAGTGGGAAAGTGGACACCATAGGCTGATGTGAGGAGCAGAATTGCTTTACTCACATCTGGCTTTGGGGCCTTTTTGTCTCCTTTTGTCTTATTTTGTGTGTGTGTGTGTGTGTGTGTGTGTGTGTGTGTGTGTGTGTGTGTGTGTGTGTATATACTTTTATGGGCCTGGCAGATTTCCATTTTTGTGCATCAGCCAAATCTATTCTTTGAGTTAGTGTGAGTTTAGAAAGACAGTAAGCAGTCTTTGCTTATACCAATTAAGGGCGTCTGTGTGTTAAGCTCTTCAAAGACAGAGACCATGTCTGTTTACCTTACTTCATTGAGTGCCTAGCATGGCAAATAGGTGCTATGTAATGCCTTTGATCATGGGGAAGTACACTGGTACTGGGATATTATGGCTGACTTTATTAGTCATCTAAGGGGAATTACATTAGAATCTAGAATTACATTAGAATCAGAACACTGCCTCTCCCCCAAACTATTTGAGACAGTTAATAGAAAGCACCCGGCAGGGAGCTCTGGTTCATTTTGTTCTCAGTCTCTGCTTTGGAAGCTAAAAAGGCTAAGAAGCATCTTTTAGTACCTTTATTGTGTATCATGCCTGGGGAGATGGCAGCTTCCTCCTTCATCTTTAGGTGGAGGCGTCTGCCTTCCTATCTCGGTCCTGCTACACACTACCCATATTGTGACCTTGCGATAGTCACTTGACCTTTGTGAACTTGTTTCTTCCATCTGTTATGTGGATGTCCTCCAAAAGGATAACATTGCTGAGATGACTTCTAGATCCACCTCTCGTGATTCTTAGCCCTAGGCATTCTATATCTAGTAGGAGTTAAATGTGCTACGGTTTTGGCTTTGGCACTGGATTGAAATTCAGGATTTTTGCATGAAAACTTGAAAATTATTCCCACAAATGAGCTTTTCAGAGGTTTTTTAAAAAAACATGTTGGCTGAGATGCTGGACAGCTTTTTCCTGTTTTAAGTCCGTGTCACAGGAGTGATGTACCTGATGGCATGAGTTTATTTTTCACTTTAAAAAACAAATAGCCAAATGAAATCTTTTAAATGTTGCCTGAATGTTTTGAGCCCAGCCAGTTTCTTTAAGACAGGGCACCGCACTACCAGCTTGCTTTTTCACAGTGGCCTCATGAGCAATTGAGGTTATGAGAATGCCTTTTGAACACCACACACTTTGGGCCACATGTGTGTCTTGGGACACAAATCCATGTTCCCCACTCTTGGCACTGAGGGTGCCATACGGCTCTGGTTAGTGAGCTGGAGCTTATACTGCCTCACGCCCCATCAACCAAATTGTCAACTGAGTCCTGATTCTGGAACACATATGGCTGGTGAGAGCAGGAGAGTTAACGCCATCACAGCTCAGCTTTCTGATCTCAGGTGGCATTTGTGGTACTGATGTTGGGGTGGGGGTGAAGGAAATAATTGGGATTTGTTAGCACTGCAAATTTGAGTGGCAAGTCATTGTGTTTGAGGGGTTGGAGGTGGAATAGGATAACAGTGAAATCATTTAATGGTGTTGACGGGGGAGGAATTGTATTACAACCCACAATACTGATGCTTCAGAATTAAGAATGGTGGCTTACGGGTGGTTCTCCTTGTTTTTTTTCTCTGACCTGCCCACTTTCTTTGGAAAGTGAAGGATGTGAGAAATGTTAAAAACAGTTTTAGCTAGGGTCCTTTCAACTCATGTGTATCTCTTGACTTTCCTTGGGAGTCTGGGTTTTTTTTTTCTTGGCTCTAAATTTCTAGAGATGTCTACTACTTTTAATTTTGATTGATAACTTCTTTTTACATCACTTACACTTTCCCCTTTACTCCCCCAGTACCTCTTCCCAAAGTGCCATGTACAAAAGAGAATGAAAAGAAGGAATAAGACCAAAAAAAAATTCAGCAAAATCTATCAATAGCGTTGATAGTTATATGTGATATTCTACATCCATATGTCAATATCTACCACTTTTACATTGACAGAAGCCTTCATCTCCTGCCTCCATATTATTTCACTGAAGTCTGTTCAGAACAAAGCAATATTGTTGATTGTAATGCAGTTTCTTCACCCTCAACCACAGCATTAAATGATTTCACAGTGATCCTGTCCCCATACCACCCAGGTATGTGGGTAGCAAGGCTTGGGAAGCATGCTGCACCAGCAGTGTGTAATCCATTGATTCTTTCCCTACAGCATGGGAAAGTTTGGTTGAGGAAACTAGCTGTGATTAGAACTGACTCCTTTTGTATCAAGTCCAGGTTTCCACTATATTCTGGATGTCCCATACAATGAATTTGGATCTTTAAGAAAAAAAAGTGCTGCTATTTTGCCAAATAAAAGATACTCTTTCATAAATCCTCCCACAAATCTCCATTAAGGAAAATGCACTTGATGAAGCAGCCTACCCAAAGATCACCTCGCTTTCCACTTAGACTCTGGGGCTAATCTCATCTGTTGTATTGTTGGCTTCTCACTTAGTGTCTCATCTACCCCTTTTTAAAAAAAATCCTGTAAAAAACTAATTAGCATCATCTTCCAACGTTACATGCAGCATTTTGCATCCTTGTTCCCTCTTCTCCAGAAAGAATTAGGGAGGAGGTATCTTCTTTATCTTTGAAGGCTCTTTTGTTATTTTCATCCCACAGTATTCATTTTTAATTGCTGTTGTTTTCCATTTCTATTCTTGTAATTATTGTATATAACGTTTCCTTGGTTTTATTTACTTCACTTTCCATTAGTTCACACAAGTCTTTCTCGGCTTTTCTGCATTCGTCCACTTCATCATTTCATAAGGCATGGTAATATTCCATTACATTCATGTACCATAATTTTTTAGCCCTTCCTCAATTAATGGACATTTTCTTGGTTTCTTTGCTACCATTAAAAGTGCTGCTCTAAATATTTTGTCCTCTCTTTAACAAGATATTCATCCACTTGTCACTGTTAAAATGACTTTAAGCTCAATTTTACATTGCAATGGCAAATTTATATTATATTCATTTCCCTAAAAGGTGTTAACATCTAGCAGGTATGAATGATATTTTCATCCTATATTATTTTGCCAAGCTTATGGAAGGTAATGTTACGCCTCTGGCATGATAATTTCGAATATACAAAAAAAGTCTATAATGAGGGGAAACTGAACATGTACCTTAAGAGGGTGTGCCTATCATCTTTCCTCCAGTAGAATAATGCTTCACACTCATTAATGTATCGAGTATGTGCTGGGTTATCTTCTTTACAGATGATTGTTTTAAGGCTCTGTGATTGGTCATCAACTGATGTCTATATTATATACATATATTATTAGATTTGGTACCAAAAAATGTAAGGTTTGACATTTTTGCTTTGAATTTAGGAGCCAGAATTACTTGTTCAACTTTCAGAGAAGCGTAGAAGGAAAAAAAATGGTGCCATTTTGTCATCAGCCATTGGTTTCTCACCCAGATCAGCTCATAAATTATAATTATCTCAAGTCTATAGAAGGATCTCATGGGATCTTCAGTAAAGTATCAGGGAAGGACCGCTAGGGCAGGGAACTTCCTGGTCTGTTGCACAGCATGAGTAGCAGTGCCAGTGATTCAGCCCTTATCAGACTTGAAGGAAGTAGAGTATGAACCTAAATTGGAGCAGGTAAAATTTCCAGAGGAGCTCTGTGTCATCCTAATAGTAATTATAGTATAGTAAAAATAGTAAAAGTAAAAATAAATAGAAAGTAGGAAAATAAATAGGAAAATGGTACTAAGTGGACAAGTGAATTGGACTTGTGCTTAAGCGGTTCTTGGTAAGATCACCCAGTGTACACTGGGTATCATGATAAATTAGTAAGATCTTTGGTTGCCTGGGATTTGTAGAAAAGTAGTTTCCAGTCCATGAGAAACCTTTTAGTTCTTTCTATCAGTCATCAAACCAAAGTTTTTATCTATTAATGGTTTCCCAAAGTAATTCCTATTCTGGTTATCAAAATAACTGATGTACTCTCCCACCACATTTAGCCAACGTTTATTGGACAGTTATATGCAGAGGACTGGGCTAAATCTGACATTATTGTTTCCTTCTAAGAATTCACAAAATTTTCTCTCTGTGTGTGTATACACTTGTGTACAATTATTTCTTTTTTTTGCCTATCCGCGATCATTTAACATCCAGCATTTCATGGCACATTTAATGAAACTTGGGGCAACCCCTTTGTGAGAACCATTGCTCTACAATCTTTATGAATTCATTTGTGCTCCCCTGCCCCAGGTTAATTGCCTGGTGGGTAACCTTATGGTGAATGAGCTTCTTTGTATGGAGCTAGGCTTTTCTTCAGATGACAGATGCCACACTCTGTTGCCTGTCCTGTGCTTGAAGGTCTTCCAGCTTGGTACAATCTGCTGGTATCACTTTGAGAGCTTGGGATCCTTTCCATGCTGCAAAAGAGGCATCAGAGTAGGACTCAGAGTGGAAATAATTGTACACAGATAGCTCTAATACAAAGATAGAATATACAGGTGTAAGAGAGATACCAAGTACTGTAAGAGAATTCATAGGGGGAAGAAGGGATTACCTTCCTCTCAGGCATTGAGCTGGTGTTAACCAAACCAAAAAATAGAGGATGGATCTTGAGAGACAGAAATGGGGTAGGAGATTGGGGTGAGGCATAAGGGATAGTGTGACTACTGTTAGAATCAGGAATGTTAGGGATATCTTTGTGGAGTTGTGATTGGTCCAACGCGTATGTGATGGACAAGTTGGATGAGATAAAACTGAGTCATGTTTGCTGGTCCATAATTGTGGAGCTCTTAAAGGTAAAATGTTCTTCAAGTATTCTCTGGTAATCAGACATGCATGGGCTGTGTTGGAAGTAAAACGTTAATTTTGTATATGTCAAACAAAACAAACAATCTACCAAGCTATAAAATGCAAATACTCAGCTACTAATACTGCTTTATTTTTCTGTTCTCTTATGAGGAAATAATAATAAAAAGAAAAAAAAATCCTTTGGATCTATTCATGTGGGCCATCTTTGCCCTTCTGAATATTACTTAATAGCTTAAATGGACTGTTTGTCCCTCCCTCATTCTTTCCTCTGTTTCTGTTTTTGTTTGCAGCAAGAGTACTGGAAGTTAGTGGAACAAAAAGAATGCCATGTAGCAGTGCATTGTGGGAAAGTGGATACCAACACGCATGGAAGTGGATTCCCAGTGGGAAAATCAGAACCATTTTCAAGGTGCAGTTAGTTTTATTCCTGTGTTATTCTGATGAAATTCTAAGACGAAGATGAAATTCTGTATCCTAATGCTCGTCCCAAAGGAAGTACTTCTCTCGTGCTCTAGCAGAGTGTAAGCTCCTTGAGGATGGAAAATGCTTTTTCCTTGTCTTTGTGTCCCCATCACCTGGATATGGGGCCTTGCACATACACAGTTCTGGGAAGGGCTGGTGACTTCATCAGAGTGGGGACCTCCCAGCGTGGGAACTCTTTCTGCCATCACAGATAGCCTATCTAGGGTGTGTAATACATACGTCCTAGTGAGTTGAAGTATTAACAAACACAAAACTGAGAAGTACAGTCTTCTTGACCCCAAACCCACAATCTAACCACTTTGTTATGTTGCCTTTAACACAGCACATTCTTATTAAGTGCTAGCCCAGAAGAAGGCTGGGTGTCCTTAAGCGTTTTAGGTTTCTGTAACAAACCCTGGTGTACCCATTTGACTTAATCTTTATGATTTCCTTGTATAGGCATGGATGGAATCTTACAGTCCTTCCTAATAATACAGGATCCATCCTGCGTCACCTTGGTGCTGTTCCTGGTAAGCTAGATTCCTTTCTTGCTGTTCTGTGGGGTTGTTTCCACTGCCAGAGCAGCTTTAGGAGAGTCTCCCAGCTTGACGTGGAGGACAGCTGTGCTTTCCAGTGAAGTGTTCCCACAGCTGAGAGAATTCTGTCTGAAGGTCAATCTAAATAAGTTATCAAGGGGATAGAGGGATAACGCTTAGAGAGCCGGCCTTAAAAATACCGCTGCAGATTTAAGTGACAACTGGGGGAGGAGGGACTTGGTGAAAATTTATAAACTAATGGAGCATGAGGTATGGATAGGAGGTTGTACCTCGAGTTGCTTCTCAGATCTTGAAATTCTAAAACTAGAGATTTGGATATCAGGAAATACTTGAAAGCAGGGATTGTTTTTTAGCCAGGGGGTGGGATGAGTGGGTGGGGGGGCTGTATCTGTGAACTTTTTTTAAAAAAAATCTTTTTTTATCCTTGATGATGGTATTTCACTATAATTGATTTCCTTTGTAATCCTATGTATTTTATTTTTTGCATTTAAAAAAAATGGTTCTGAGAAGAAGTTCATAGACTTTACCAGATTGCCCAAGGGTTTATTATAATAAAAAAGGCTGAGATAACTTTGCTTTAAAGGTTGAAATGGGTATTTTAAGATGAAACTAAGATAGTGTATTCTCTTACATATAAGGACAGTTAAGGTCCATTCTCTTTAGATGGTCCTTGGGCAGGGAAGGATTCAAGAAAGTTTTAGCCAAGTTCATGAAAGGAAGAGTCTTACACTGTTATTAAGAAACACCCAGTAGCATTGGCCTCTTTCTTTAGAGGGCCGGTAGTGCAGGGGCAGAGCTTTGGTCCAAATGGACTATTTCTTCTCCCTTCACCTTCCTATCAGGAAGCCCTCTGTCTGGGTCCCTTTCAAAAGGGCCATCTCGGAACGAAGGCGATATTTTTTTCCATTTTTTTCCCCCTGCAGGCTTCAGAAAAGGACTTTGATTCCCATTGACTTATCTGCATCTTCCCCCTAATATATATACCATTAGCTAAGGGGTGGGGAACCTATTGTACCAACATGCATTACTGATCAGATCCTTGCTTTTTGTTTTTCTAACAGTATTTGAGTGAAATTGTCTTTCTCCACTAAATGAAAAAGAAGTCAGTTTTCAGAAGGACTATGTTACTTGTTGTTACTGTGACACTTTTCTTATAAATGATGTTTTTTGAATGTCTTGTCTATATCTAATTCACTGCCCACCCTCTCTTATGGCAAAGCAAAGCAGGGAAAGTCCTGTTACGGCAAGAAACCTTGTGTGACAAAGTATACAGTGTTCTGCCCCAGTATTTCCCCCAACTCATTTTGAAATTTTATGACAATTCATATAAAAATTTATTTCCCACCCTTATGTTTTAGGAGTGACAATTCCCTGGCTAAATATTGGCATGGTCTTTTCTACCTCATGCTGGTCTCGAGACCAAAATCACCTTCCATACATTGACTACTTACACACTGGTGCTGATTGTATTTGGTGAGTATACCGGCCCCAGCCTCCCCCTTTTTTCCTGTAGTCTTCTGTAGGCTCTGGGCAGCACATCTTATCCTTGCAAGTGTCTGACATGCAGGTTCATCTCTGTAGGAGGGTTCCTAGTTAGTAGATCTAGAGATGAGTTCTCTGTATATTTGGTTGGTGTAGAAGGGCGATCCTGGCTTAAGAACTTCGGATTGTTTCCCTCGTCTTTCTTTGTGTTACTTGGTCCTGAGATCTGCTTTTAAGGTCTGGAAAGGAAAGGTCTGCAGGTCAAGCAGACCCTGAGATGAGGTTTATTTCAGGAGTAGCAGAGTTTTCTATGTCTTTAAATGGTGCCACAGCACCATTATGTATGGAAATATACTCTCCAGGCTACCCCACTAGTCTTCTCCTTACCCACAGATAGATGCTTGCTGTCTTGTAGCTATTTTTCAGCATGGTTTTTAAGAGCCTTCTTTGTAACCCTGATATGCTGATTGCACAGAGTTTAGTTACATTTTTGGTCCTGGACAATCTCTGCTTCTTATTAAGGAGAGATGAGTATGTTCCCAGCATTGTCCCACCAGCCTACCTAGATGTTGTATGGCTGTACATTCTGTGTCTCTGCCGCTGGCCACTGTCATCATTTGGGATCTGCCACAATGAATACTGATGAGGAGGTTTGGGCTTTTGCTTGTGTGTTTGTTCATCGGTGGCAGATGGGAAATCATTGCAGATAGATGTTTTTAATACATGCACATGCCGGGTGCCGACTTGTATTCTTACAGTTGACTGGTCTACACACTGTTCCACAGTAACTATGTTATCAGTTTAATGGGCTGATTGAACGGTCCTTTAAAACAAACAAACCTCAAAGTCATCTTCATCCATGGAGCTAGTGACTCTGGGAAGTCATTTTTAATTTCACTTTGTAGGTGCCAAGTTATAGTAGGCAATACTTTACATATATGTGGATGATAATTTAGGAGAGCTCGCATGGAATGCCTATGGTTTGCTTTGTTGTTATTGTTTAATGTTATTTAATAATTCTCTTGGGTCTTTATCAGTTCCTAAGGGAGATGGTATTGAATTTCCTGCAGGGTTGTTCTTAGATAGGAAGTGTAAGCTGCCAGATTTTTCCATCACATCTGATTTAAAGGACCAGGTTGGGGATGGCAGGGTAGAGCACAACCAGAGTGACCAGCTAGAGTTCTGGCTAATTGGGTAAATACTGTTTCAAGATGAGGGGCTGCTCCTTCATTTAAGAGGCTCTAAGTGTGGCCCTTTTTTTCTTTTTTTCTTTTCTTTTTTTTTGTGACACCCCTTGGGGCATTGGAGGGCCATTGCTCTACACAGTGTTTTTTTCCCCTTGGGGTTGTATCAATATAGAGTCTGATGACCTTGGAGTAGGGACATTTTAGAGGATAGTATAGAAACCCTTTGGCCTTCTATAACTGAGAAAAAGAAAAAAAATGTGATTAGAGTATTTTATGGTGTGTGGTTTTGCTTGAAACATATGATTTTGGTTAGAAGCATGGTGTTTAAATCACAAATCAGTAACAGAAAATGTTGAAGTTAAAATAACATTAAAAAAAAGTTTGAGTGCAGTGACTGGATACTCCTTTTGCTCAGCAGCTGAAACTGAATATGACCCTTATGAGTAATGATGTCATCATAAGCCCCTAGGAATGGCCCAGGTCGGCAAGCTGCCATACGACCCTTTTAAAACTTGGAATCTGTCAAAAAGGCTTGTCCGATGGGTTGAAGGAAAAGAGAGAATCCAAAACTTAGTGTAAGCATTATATGTTTTCTTCCTTGGATCTCAAAGTAGAGAGAAACTGTTAGAGTGTCCTAAAGAGGAGCTGCAGAGAAAAGAAATTGACTTTCAGATGAAGGCTCGGTTCCTTCTACTTTGCAGGCCCAGCAGCAATTCCATTTGCTTTGGCTTAGTCTGCTCTCTAAAAGCACAACCACTGTCAAATTAGACAGCAGGTCTCTTTCCTGTGTTGGTGCCTGGCTCCTTTCCCCATCAGGAGCCAGTGCTAATAGATCTTTGTACCCCAAAGCTCATCAGCAGGTTCCTGCTGACACCCTCTGGGTGTGGTGCTGTTTTTATTTGAGGCTTATTAACATTCCTTATTCAAGTTCACCCTTTCACCTTAGCCCTCTGCAGTGGGGGGGGAGTTTCCAGTCTTTCAAAACATAGCCCTAGAAGGTTTTGAGGTTTTTGTTTTGGTTATTTTTGTTGTGTTCAAAATTTGCAAAGTGAAATGTTAATACTGGTGATTTACCACAGTTTAGAGACTGGCTCCTGGACAGAGCAGTTCATCATCATAAACGAGATGGGCATCTGTGTACAAAGGGTGATTGTCAGCTCGAGGCTTATTCTGGTGACATCTCTGCATTTCTGCCAGGTTTAGTGGAGTTAATTCAGAATGTTGTGTTTTTGTTTTTTGGTCAATGACATTGTTCCATGAAGTTTCACAGCTTCATAACTGAAGCACAGCTTGGCATTCAAGGTCCTTTGCATTCTGACTCTGCAGCCTTTGGTCTCATTTCTCCCATGTAGAAAACCCCAGTGGCATTACTTATTACCTTAATAGACCCTGTGCATTCTGTTGAGGTGGGAAGGTGGGGAAGGTGTCGAACTTGTGGAATCAGGAAGACCTGAGTTCAGGTTGGACCTCAGACACTTATTAGTTTTGTGATTTTCGGGAAATTATGTAACTTTTTTTCTGCCTCATTTTCTTTATCTGTAAAATGGGGGTAATGATAGCACCTAGCTCCCAAAGTTTTTGTGAGGATCAAATGAGATGCTTGTAAAGTGCTTTGCAAACCTGAAAGTGCTATAAAATGCTGTTATAATCATCATCATCATCATTATATTACCTACACGCCTTTCTATGTGCTCTTTATATCTGAAATTCCTTCTTTCAAGGCCCCCATTCAGCCTATCCTAACCACTGTAGTCATAGCAGTCATTCCTTCCTCTAAACTTGTGTAGTCTTCATTGTGTCCATCACCAATTTGGTACAATCATATTGTTTATAGTAACATCTCTTTCCTTTTTCCTTAAATAGATGATTGACCTCTTGACTCTGTGGATATAAGTGTAGCCCAGAGGTGTCAGACAGGCCAAATGTAATTGACAAATGTTTTTTAAAAACATACAACATAGATAATGTTAATTTGTGGTTTTCTAAGTCAATATGATTCCCCAGGGATCTGTTTCTATTTGAGTTTGACCCCACTGGTATAGACTTTGCCTATACACAGTATTTTCCATATACTTTTTATTTTTTGAGCCAGATAAAGGTCCTGTGTGTAGTAAGAAGTGTTTTTTTTTTTCCTCCCACACTTTTGAGAGTTCACCGTCTTATTCCTTCCTCCATTAGCCAGAAAGGTGTGTCTCCTGCAGAGTCTTCCCATACATTTTTGTTTACTGGCTCTCTTTCCTTTTCCCTAAAACTACATCTCATTCTCTCTGACAGCACTCATTCCTTTTACTACCCAACTTGAAGAGTCATAGAGGAAGAAAGTGATTTTTAGAACTTAGAGCAGCAAGATAGAAATGTGATTCTAAATTGAAATACATTGTAATTGTGTAGAAAGACTGCTGAACTCAGAGATCAGGACCCTTGTCTCTCAGCAATGACCATTTTCAAGCTGTGAGGCCATAGACAAGTTTTGACCTCCCTTTCTCCATCATAGAAGGAGTTACAAGAATACTTGAATAAGGGTCAATCTTACAGTTGGTTGTTGCCTGGAAAGTGCTTTAAAAAAATCCAAAAGCACTGTATTAATATGAATTACTTTTGATTTTTCTTCTCTTTGACAAAACCCTTCAGAGATACTCACAGAACAACCCTTAACTGTGTAAGGTGGATGTGATCCTGGTCTTTTCAAGAACTCCTATTTGTGGCATTTCAAAACTTCCTCTGAGACCTAATTGGAGTTGGCCCCAGGAGTTAATCCTGGATGGGGTGGCGAGGCACCTTGAGGTTTCCATATCTGACAGCTTTACTCTTGGACCACTTGCCCTCTCTTAAGTGTTTGTGATCTCATCTGTTGCAGGCAAAGCATAGAATTCCCAGCCTGGGACTTAGCCAAAAACTGGAGGAGGTAGAATTGGAGATTTTACCACAGGCTGCTTGAACCTACAGATGTGTCTGTTTCTGATTTATAGGCGTTTTAAAACATCTGTTTTGAGTTTGAAAGCTTTCTGGCTTGCAGTGTAGGTCAGATATACATAAAAGATGAGCAATTTGAATCATTCGTGGGGTTGTGGCTTGGCTGAGTACTTGGTGGAAGCCACTGAGATAGTCCTCTGGGAATTTATGGCATTGCTGTGTGAAATGGGCCTGGGAGCTACAAGAATGAATTACCAAATGCTTTATTTTTGTGGATCATGTGAAGCTCAGCTCATACATCTGACTGTAGAGTTGAGTCCAAAAAGTCCCCCTGCTCCCTGTGTTTTGAGGCAGCTTTCCAGAAGAACTTGTTTTTGATTTCTTGTCTATGCGTTCAGCACAGGATAAATGGGCCTGGGCCTTGGGACAAAAGTTTGGGAATGCCAATTAAATGCTGTAGTAAAGTCTCAGTCTCTCTCTCTCTCTCTCTCTCTCTCTCTCTCTCTCTCTCTCTCTCTCTCTCTCCCTCTCCCTCTCTCCCTCTCCCTCTCTCCCCCTAACTCTCTCGGTCTCTCTCTGTCTTTCTCTCTGTCTCATTCTCTCTCTCTCACTCTCTCTCTCAGGTATTGCATTCCTGCTGAGGAAGAGAACAAACTTGAGGACGTGGTACATACGCTATTGCAAGCCAATGGCACACCAGGGCTGGAAATGCTTGAAAGTAATGTAATGGTATGTGCTATCCCTGAGACACATTCCTTTTTTTGGTAGGGGGGGAGACTTTAAGTCTTTATTAAGTTCACAATGTTTGTTTTGTTTTAAATAGCAAACAGAAGGATTTCCCTCTTGCTGCATAAGAAGGCAAGGTTGACTCATGTCAAGGGTGTCCTTTTGAAAACTTGGGGATTGAAGATTTCTTGGTCTCATATTTCTCTTGTTTTGTAAACCTAGGCAGTTGAAGAAACCTGGTCATTCTCTGTAAGGCTCTTCAGGATTGGGTTTTCTGACCAGCCTCATTAACTGTATTTTATTCCTCTCTGCCTTTCTCTTCTGTTCTCCTCTTTGTCATACTCAGGTACTCAAGCTGTAAATGCTAGGTGGTACACCAGTGACTAATCCAGGCTTAGGGGCATAGAGAAAGATGCCAGGGGACTGATAATTTTCCCTTTTGACCCATTTCCAGAAAGCAGGGAATGATGTTAAATTTTTGCTGTTTTTCCTGATAAGTTCTGTTGCAAGTCTTGCTTCCAAAACTCATTTCCTTTCATCTTGACATCAGAGGGGAAACCTTGCTAAGATGGGGGCTTCTGAAGAGAACCTCACCTTGTTCTCTAAAGCTACCACCTCTTGTCCAAGAAGGCCAGCAGATTGATTCATGCCCTTGTATAGAATAACCACTTTGTTTTGTCACAGACTTAGTGAGAGGAAAAAATCACAGTGAGGTTTTATGAGGGGACTGGTGCAGAAGGATCACAGCCAGAGTGCCTCCCCAGGCAGGGAGCCCCAGAGAGCTTTGGCTAGAGTAGATATACGAGGGGGCCTTTGAATTCCACAGACAGAGGCAATTATAGAGGGGCAACATGGGATGTGAGAGGGATTTTGGAAAATCACGGGTCTAAGGAAAGTCAAATTTTGACATCCTTTATATGTGCATATATGTTTGGTGAAGTGAATTAAATACATAAACAGGCAAACAGTATAGACTTTAAAAGGTACAATGGAAGTGGCCTCTGCATTCTAGTGCCTTCCCTTTGTTAATTATTTCCTTTTCATTCTTAAATCGTTTACTCTGTATTTGTCTTCCCCTTTAGGCTGTAAGCTCCTTGAGGGCAGGTCTTTTTGTATCCCTAGTCTTTCACCCAATGCCTGGCAACATAGTAAATGTTGATTGAATGATGTTGGTTGCCGTGTCCTTAAGCCTGTAGCAGTAAAAATTTGTTTTATCAGAATAAGAAACAAAAATCTTGTCTCTAAACTGTAACCCACTGAGACTTTGGAAGGACTACGAGTCTTCTCCCTTCTCTCTCCTCTAGGCAGAGACAAGGGGTACCCTCCATATCACCCCCTAAGGAGGTAAGATAGGCATCCATTTTTAAAGGCCCCCTGGGAAGTAGATTTCACAGCTGAGCCACCTTGGTTTTCCATCCCTTTCAGATACTGAAAGTTACATTAGCATTTTAAAGAAGCGTCCCCAAAGATTCACTCAGCCCAGTCCCTAGTGTTGGCGAGAATAACTTTGTTTTAGGGAGTTACATGTCTGTTCTTTCTCTCCCTCCCTTCTTGAAGAAGTCTTCATGGCTTTCCTCTCTGCTTCTCCCTAGATCTCCCCAGAGGTGCTGTGCAAAGAGGGGATCAAGGTGCACCGTACTGTACAGCAGAGCGGCCAGTTCGTTGTCTGTTTTCCAGGCTCCTTTGTGTCCAAAGTGTGCTGTGGCTACAGTGTTTCTGAAACTGTGCACTTTGCTACCACCCAGTGGACAAGTATGGGTTTTGAAACAGCCAAGGTACAGAATAATACTTAGAATGGACTCCAGACCAGACTCTTCCCTTCCTTCTGTGTAAATTACATGCATATCTAATATCCCCTCAAACACTGTGGAAGACTCCAAAGTAACTGTTCTACCAAAAGAAGATTGTTCAGTGCCTTTAAAAAAAAAAAAGGAAAATGGGATGGCTACGTGGCACAGTGAATAGAGTGCCGGTCCTGGAGTCAGGAGGACCTGAGTTCAAATGCGGCCTCAGCCACTTAACACTTACTAACCATGTGACCTTGGGCGAGTCACTTAACCCCAATTGCCCTACCTTCTCCCCTCTAAAAAGCAAAAAAAAAAAAAAAAAGTCCTCTCCAGAGTGGCCTTCACGGCTCCCTCTAAGTACCAGCTACAATCCCGTCTTTTACTGGAAGCCTTTGCTAAGCCCTCTTAATTCCAGAGCTTCTACTCTATCCAGAATTTCCCATTTATCCTGTATATAGCTCGCTTTGTGTGTGTTTGTGGGCTTGTTGTCCCCCCACTTGATTGTGAGCTCCTTGAGGGCAAGGACTGTCTCGCCTCTTTCATATCCCCAGCACTCAGCACACCGCCTGGTGCACAGCAGGCACTTGATAAATCTTCAAGGAACAATCTGTGTGAAAGGTGTTTTATGTTTGGTATTTTAATATTTTAAAGCGGTGGTAGGCTTCTGCAGTGGTGTGCTCTTACCTAGGTCATAGTCTTTCCCACTGGAAATATTCGTTTGAAAAATCATATCTATCCTGTTTTAATTCTTTACATTAACCCCAGTTGCCCTTCTAGTTTGTATTTCTGCCAGTTCACTTTAAATAAAAAGCCCCATCATTTCTAAATCTTCTCTGCCGTCTTCCACCACTCTTTTCCTTAAAAACAATGCCAAACAAAACACCACCCAACAACTCCAAAATCATACCACCTAAACCAATATGGGCCCACATGAACACAGTTGTTTCTTTCAGGAAATGAAGCGTCGCCACATAGCCAAGCCATTCTCAATGGAGAAGTTACTCTATCAGATTGCAACAGCAGAAGCAAAAAAGGAAAATGGTCCCACCCTCAGTACCATCTCCGCCCTTCTGGATGAGCTCAGGTAACCTACATGTGAGCTCCCTTTGCCACTGGAGTACATTAGAGTGGCTCAGGGGCTAGAGGTTGCTGAGTGATTTGCCAACGAAGTCAGAGGTAATGAGTTGCTGTGGGACTGGCCCACAGTGGTATGAGGATACCACCGCCACCTAGAGTGTGCCAGAGGCTAAGATTCCTTCATGTATGAAATCTTTGACTCCTGGTACCGTCAGGCTGTTCTTAGAGCACTGAGGTTGGCCTTGGTGGCTTTTTTCCCCTAAGGAGATTATAGATTTTTATTGTGATGGAACTTTTTTTTTCCTCCTTCCTTTTTCTTTGGTGGTAGGAGTCATAATTTCTTGATGGCACCCAAGATGTTAACCCTTTAAGAGGGAATGAATGGAAGGTTGGCCCTTTGCCCCTTGGCACCACTAGACCTTGCTGGTCTTGCTTATGATGGATATTTAAAAACAGGAAAGAGAGATGCATGGCATCAAGGGGTTGTTGGCAGTTGTGTACAGTAGAAAGTGAAGAGATCCCAGGGAAAGTAAACAGACGTCACGGTCCAAATGCTGAGCCACTTGTCCTGGCACTAACACACCCTGCACCAACGCCTGGAGATCTGACTGAGCTTTTTTCTCCCACAGTGGAATAACGACCTCACTTTGGAGTTGCACGGTTAAGACTAAGTAAATGCAAAAGGCAAAAATTAAGGTTAAGAAAATCAGTTGAGCGTGTGACTGTGTTGCTTGACTTCCTGTATAATCCTTTTTTCTTTTCCCCTACTATGTAGCATCGCTATCTCTCTCTCAAGGGGGAGACACAACTGGTTAGTGCTGATTGGTAGACAATGGATTTGGACAGGTGTCGATCGAACATTTGCTGATGAAATCTACAAATAGTTTGTTAAATCTAAGCATTGATATGAAGTTAAAAAGGAGGAAGGGGAAAAAAACCTAACTTCTCTGTCCATGTGTCAAATGTTGTATTAGAGCAAATCGCGTTTATCGTACTAACTTTGAAAGCTGGGGAAGAAGACGAGCACCTTGACTGAAGGAGGACTTGCTCACGAGCCCGTGGCTTTCTCTTGTTTTTGGACAGGGATACAGAGCTAAGGCAACGAAGGCAGCTTTTCGAAGCTGGCCTCCATTCGTCGGCGCGCTATGGCAGCCATGACAGCAGCAGCTCAGTGACGGACGGGAAGAAAAAGCCTCGAAAGTGGCTGCAGTTAGAGACGTCAGAGAGGCGGTGTCAGATCTGTCAGCACCTGTGCTACCTTTCCATGGTGAGGGCACCAGCTCTGGCCACCCCCCCCTGTGTGTCTCTCCAGCGGCTGGCATCCTCTGCAGATTTCATGGCCTCGAAGCTTACCTGCGTCCTCACCTCAGCTTGACAGTCCTCTCCTTCCTTTCTTGTTTTCTTAAGTTTGCATATTTCTGGGGTTCCGAGTCAGACCTCTCTTCTTCTCAAACACTGCCCTTCTTCCACTGTACATGACTTTACCTTCTTACTTTACTAATAAAATTGTGACCAGTCAACAAGTTTATTCGGTTTCTTTCTGGTCTTAGAGGCAGCAGTTTCCCTCTCACTGGTGACCCTGCTTCATCAGTCGTTACCCTTTCTCTTCCTTCTTTAATCCCTCCCTCTCCAGTGGGCCCTTCCATTTTCTCGATATTTTTGACTCTCTCCTATCCTTGAAAAGAAAACAAAGCAACAGCAACAAAAACACCCCTTTGCTCTGATGCCAAATCCCCTTTAATTTCTGTCTTAGCTCTCTCCATCCTTTTATTGACAAAATTTGAAAAAAATCTATACTCACCTCTTCTTCTTTCTAACCTTCCCTCCCCCCAGTCCCCCATTGACTCCCTATAGTCTATATTCCATCGCTGGTCCTCTGCTAAAGCTGCTGTCAGTTGAATACAATGGTATTGGAAGAATTTGACACAAAAATAGTGAGTTCCTCTTCATGTAAATGTTCAATCAGCAGGTGCATGTTGGCCTATTAGGGACATCGTATAGGCAGTTTCTCTATTGGTTGAGAAGCTGGCCGAGATGACAGTCTCCTTCAGCTCTTGAGATTCCGTCACGTTTCTAGTCAGTAAATATAATGGCCCATTCTCTGTCCTCATCCTCTGAATCTTGGTAGAATTTGCCACTGACTGCCTCTTGTTGGAATTTCCTTTGCTTGGTTTCTAGAGTACCATATTCTTCTGGCTTTCTCCTTCTCTGTTCCCTCATTCTTTGCCATCCTGGTTTCTCGTATTTAAGGGTGTTGCTCAGGAGTCACCTCTTGGCTGTGTGTCTGTGTGAGAATGAGTGTGACAAAGGGATTATTTTATTAGTGATTATTTAATGATAATTAATTTATAATTAATTTAATGATTATTAATAATTATTAATTAATGATTATTAATCGTTGCCAGGGACATACTTTCTTTTTAGGATACCCATCTAGAATCTAATCCTTTCTATTCCTGGTGACTCTCTAGGATGCTAGACTCTCAGAACTGGAAGGGCACCAGTCTTTTTATTTTAGGCTTATCCATATTAGAACAATAATCCCCTCTGAAATCTCCACAGGAGTTCATCAGACCTCTGCTTCAGGTCTGGAATAACTGACTGCTTCCCAGAGCAGCCCTCACCACTTTGGCCAACTCTGATTGTTTGGAACTTTTGCCCTTGATAACCCAAGAATTCACCCCTTGGAAACTTCCATGTTGATCCTGGCCAACAAAAGGCTAACGCCTCTTCCGTTTGACCATCTTTCAGACTTTTGAGGATTGTTTGTTTCTTCTAAACCTTTTCTTTTCAAGACCTAGGTGCATCCTCAGGTTTCTCAACTAGTCCTTAAATGGCGTGATTTCCTTTGACTGTGCCAACAGTTTATTAGTGTCCTTTCTACGATGCAGTGTTAAGAACTAGTAGTGATGTAGCAGGTGTGTCTTCCTGAGGGCTGAATGCACGGACCTTCTGCTTACTCCAGGCCTATGTTAATACATCCTCAGATTGCATTATTGTTTTGGGGTAATTATATCGTAGTTTTGAACACATGATTTACAGAGCTTAGTGTAGAACACTCAGAAATTGGTGTTTTTGTTGTTTGTTCTTTCATATATTCTGTTTTTAGAGAAAGGTTTTTCTCTATGCAGTTGAATTTTTTTCACCTTGAAACCAAGTATAAGATTTTATGTTCATCCCTGTTAAATTTTATCTCATTAGATTTGGCCCATTTTTCTAAACTGTTTCTTTTAGGGAGTCCCACTTGTTATTCAGAATATTATCCATCTTCCATTTCATTCATAAATTGACATGCATTTCATTAATATCTCAGATCATTGATTTAAAATGCTGACAAGAGCAGGGCCATGGATAGTGGTGTGTAAATGTACACATACCATCTTGTAAGATTCCCTCTTGCATGTGAACATGTGAACCGAGCCTTCTGGTCTCTCTCCCCATTTACGTATGAGGAGAAGTTGTGACTTGGCAGAGTCACCCAGCTAAGTGTCAGAGGACATTGAATCCTTTTCTTCCTGATTCCAAGTAAAACACTGTCCCTGATGCATGACACCATGTTGCCCGTCAGTGGTGGGAAGAGCTCTCTCCTAGGCGTCACTGGTAGGTAGTGGTGCCCCCAGACCTTCCATTTCCTTATTGTCTGCCCTTGGCCAGTTTGCTTAACTTCTCTCACCTTGCATTCTCGTCTGTCACGTGGGGGTGGCGATGTCTTCCTTGCCTATGTCATTACTCTCTTGGGTGGCTCCAAGAGGGGCTTTTTAAATTGTACAGGGATTATGAGTATTCCTTAGGGGATGCACAGGGTGTATGGGTGCAGGTGCAGCAGACACTGCCCTAAGATGCGAGCTGTCTCCTGACAGTGCCTTCTGTCCCTTAACCTCCTCTATATCACCTGACCTGGCCCTCCCCTACCTTTCAGGTCGTACAAGAAAATGAAAATGTCGTCTTCTGCCTGGAGTGTGCACTGCGCCACGTGGAGAAGCAAAAATCCTGCCGGGGACTGAAATTAATGTACCGCTATGATGAGGTCAGTACTTGGCAGCTGGTGCTCTTGGGACTTCTGATGCCCACTTAGAAGGGGGGCCTAAGGCATGGGGATCTGTGCCGTTCCATGGCCACTGTGCACACCCTGCATCATGCTTGGGGATTAGGTGGAGATGAAGCATGCACCAGGACGGAGCTGGGTCACTGGGGAGCAATGGTAGGTCCCTAGAGAGATCATAGCATAGGCTAATTGAAAACTGTGACTTAACATATTCTCCTTACACTTCATGGAAAGACTTTCTCTTTTTAGGTGTTAGTCTTGATGTGGCCCAGTTTTGGTTTGTGATAGTGACTCTTTCTAATTCCAGGCATTTCCTATCTGGATAGCATTTGGTTCTAGAATGACCTATAGGAGTTGGGGAGGGAAGCTGCAGCCTGGTGTGGCATGGTGGTGCAGCAGAAACACATCAGAATCCCCAAATTGAAATCTCAGTTCTGTTCTTCAGTGCCTGAGACCTTGGCCTTGGTATGTCCCTCACCTGGCCTCACTCGCTTCTTCATCTGGAAATTGACGGTCTTGGACTAGATGATCTTGTAAGGTCATTTCCAGCTCTCCATCTGTGGTCTTCTGATGCTGTGACCTTTGGGGGCCTCAATTGGCTCAATTATAAAATGAGCAATTTACACTAGATGACCTGTCCAGTTCTAAGGCTGTGTGTATTTCTGGGCTCTGTAGTTCTACCTTTGTCTGCTGCAGTCATGCCCCCTCAACCAGTCGTGGCAGAGATGGCCTGTGGTACAAAAGCAAGAGTGTGGGGCTGGTGCTCAGACAGTTTCGGTTCTGGTTCTGACTGCCCCTTGCTAGATGGGCAGGTCCCTCAGCTTCACTGGCAGAGGGTGACAAAGTCATGTACTGGGTGATCTGGAAGCTCTTAAGCCTTTGCTTGAATACTTCACTGATGGGGCACTCACTATCTTACAGGTTTCGCCCATTCCATTTTTTGCATAGCTCTGATTATTAAGAAATTCTTCCTTCTA
The DNA here is from genome assembly GCA_028627135.1 of Pseudochirops cupreus. Lineage (NCBI taxonomy): Eukaryota > Metazoa > Chordata > Mammalia > Diprotodontia > Pseudocheiridae > Pseudochirops > Pseudochirops cupreus. The sequence continues at coordinate 444,447,948 of CM053580.1, read as the reverse complement.
TTGGATGACAGAACAGGCCTGCTCCTCTTTTATATGGCAGCTCTTTATTTAAAGACCACTGTCCTGTCTCAGCTAATTATCCTTCCCAGTCAAACTAAGCTGTTGTCTATATGACTGGTTTGGGATTGCCTTTAGTACAGTCCAGATTGCTTATTCTGTACATGCTGCACTTGAAGAAACCTGAAACAGTTCTGGGATTTCTGGCTAATTTTCCAGCTTTGCAGTTTTCCTTTGTCAGTGGTCACTGTTTCTCCCAAAGCTACAGAGGCACTGTACCCACTGAGCTCAGCCTTTCCCTAGTGGATGCCTCACTTATGACCCGTGGTGGCCAGGGAGGGCACTCTGCTTTCCTATGTGCATCCAAAAGGCTTTGAGGTGGTCAAGCTGCCATTCAAGTTCTCACTCTTGGATGATAATCACGGAACTGTCTGGTTGGGGAGATGTTTGGATCCCTCAACTGGGGTAGACACACGTGTGGGAAGCACCCTGTGGAGCAGCTGAGCTCACAACAGGCCAACTTTGGAGAGTGTTGCCAGGGAGTACAAATGACTTGGAAAAAGGGAGGTTTGAGGGGGGTGAGGCTATGGGATCGAAAAGGGTTTTCTCTTTCCTCTGGCTGAGAAGCAATTGTCCCTGTATGTTTGTTAATTCAAGCCACCAAAGCAGGGTTTTCAGCACTAGAGCCTAGCTATTCCAGAGCTTCCTGTCCAGAAATTCTTTGCATTTAAGACAAATATGAACGTCACATGTGCAGGCACAGTGGTTCTGATGTTTGGAATAGTTCCCCCACCCTCAGCCTCCCAGCCCGCCACCTTTTCTCTCTTTTAGTTTAGGTTTTTGGGTAGAATTCAGGAACGCACTTTGAAGTACAGCCCTTGTATTAAATTCCATACCCAAAAATACAGGAGCCGTCTTATAGCCAAAACTACCTCCTGGGCTTTTGGTCAGGCCTCTCAGGAGCTGTGGATGTGGGCTTTTTTTCTTTTTTAATGTTTTCAGTGGGAAGTAAGAATTTCACTTAAACATTCTGAGTAGGAACATAGGTGAGAAGTACAGCCTTTCTTCTCTGGTCTCCAACCCACTGTGTAGTTCTCTTCCTTTGCTGTAGTGGAATAAAAAAGAACCCACCCGTGTGTCATCCTGTGCAGAAGGCCTCATCAGACATTAAGGTACCTGGTTGTGAGTTGAGAGGAGGGTAGCACTTGGCTGTTGTTGTTGCCCTGCTTTCAAATGCTGTTGGAAATTGCTCTCATGGCCACCATACTTATCTAAGAAACTAATGTTTTGGGGAGAAGGAGCCAGACAAAATCATAGCAAGGACCTAGGCTCCTGTGTGACAGCCATTTTGGCCGTGCTAAGACTTGTGCCAAATAAGCTGGGAAGCTTGGTGGCCATTTCTCCAATACCTGCATTTTCCAGGTTTGCCATCTTTCTTCCGCCTCTGCTTTTGCGGAGTCATTCCCCTTGGCTCCATGTGAGCAGCTGCAAGAAATATTTCTTGGAGGAAGAGGTTGACGAGATTGGGGATTTCGGTGCTCTGTGCTGTCTCTGTGAGCAGCGTCCCCCGTTGACCTTGAGTTGTTGAGACCGTTTGCCTTACGTACTCTTCCGTGCATGTTCATGGACACGATGCTCAGCCTTTGGGACCTCGAATCCTTTTCAGATCCCTTTTCTCACTTGGAGAAGGAGGCCCAGTCTTGTATGGTTCCCGTTGCTCTTGCAAATGGAGAAACTACTGGCAGGTTCAGCCTCTTTCCATCCTAAATCTCTAGAATAACTCAGTCAGTATTCTTGGCAGCCTTAGGTTTAATTTACAAGGGATTTGGTTGCATTTTCTACGTGGGTGGGTTCCAACACTGTCTTGTCAAGCTGGCTGGGCATCCACCTGAGTGAGAAAAGGACACAGCTTTGCCTGCCCCCATTGCCAGTGGGTGGGCCTGAGCCAGGATGTGGCAGGAATACTAGGAGATTTGTTCATGAGCCCCACAGGATGGGGAAAAATAGAAGGTTATGGACGTAGAGGCTGAAATAACATGAAAGAGTTAGGGCCATTTCTCTTCACTCCTTTCTCACCTCCCAGCAGGCTCTGGATTCAGCTCCAGCTGCACACAGGAAGCTGACAAAGTAAATCGATGTTGTCGCTGCCAGAATGAAGAGTGGTTATTAGGGGCACAGTTCCCATATTCCTTAGGCACACACTCTTAAGTGACAGACAGTCCTAGCCTTGAAGCTTTATAAATAGCAGAGAGGGTGCTGGATTTGAAATCGGAGTGCTTGGCTTCAACTTTCTCCCTTTGCCTTGTACTGTGTGGGATAGGGACGGGGATGGGACCTGTGATTTCATGAGTGCAGAACTCAGACGAGAGAATACCCCTCTCCCAAGGCAGTGGGGCACCTCTGCGGCTCAGTCCCAGAAAGTTAGCCAGGACCGCAAGGCTGACATGACGTGTCCTGGTCACACAGTATGGGGGAGAGGCAGGACTCGAACCCAGGTTTTGGGCTTTGAGATCATCTCTCTGGACACTCTCTCTGGAGCTGTCGGTGTCACTCTGATCAAATTGCTTAACTTCTCAGGGCCTCCACGTCCTCATCCCTAAAACAAAGAGCCCGACAAGATAGACTTGGGGTCGCTCTCAGTTTTAAATCATATCTTGCGTGTATTATTTTGATTTTAGGGCACTGCAAAAGAAAAGGCCATGAACTATGCTCATACTGCTCATAGAAGTAATGAGTCAAATCATCTAGAAATAAATTTAACACTTCTCCTTATACCCCAGTATCATCGATCCTCTTTGACTGGATTGTATGTAAGGGTTCAGATGTCAACTGCCAGCCCTTCTATACCATGCAGTGCCCAAGCCAGCTGTTAACATTTGATTAGCAGAACCACATTTTGTTCTGCTATGAAGCAGCAACAGTTCTCATTTTATTGTTAATAAATTTTTCTTTTTCTCTGGATTCTCTTGGAGAAGAATGCAGTGCTTCTGTAAATAAATAGCCTCTCAGGTCTTAAAAATACCTAAGACTTCATCCCATATCAAGTTGTTATCAAGTGTTAGAGAGATGTATTAAAAGGAGAACCATGTAACCTGACTATGAAAAATAGGTGATGGTCTCAGATAAGTGGTTTCGTTGTTTTATTTTTTATTACAAACGTCTGTGATACCTACTTATTGCTGTTTATTGTTCAGTAGAATAAGAATATTTTGGTCATTGAGGGCTACATTGCAACACTGGTATCTTTGCAAAAGCTCAGCAATGTGTTGATTAGTGAATTCTTACTAATGGGAAGTTATTCCTAATAGAATGATATCCAGATATGAAAGGTTAGATTTCTCCCCAAAGGGATCTCACATCTCCAAACCCAGAAAGATTGATGTAACCTCGTGTGTCCTTGACAGGCTAGGCAAGAAGAGCAGACCTCTTACTTTGGCCTCAGTGGTCAATAAGGTGTCGGTGCTTGGCTCTCTTATCTGTGGCTCCAGCAGACAATGAGTGCACACTGAATCAAGTCAGGGACTTCACTGTTGGAGAAATGTTTCACTCTAATATGCCCTGCCTAGTGACAAGGCTCATTTCTGTCTTCTCGTTTGTACCGTGATGCCCGAGTTGGGAAAATGGTCATTGAAGAGCTCTTCCTTCTCGCCTTCTCTTCCTTCCCCCTGAACATATCCATGTTCTGCTTGTCTAGACTAGTCATGCACTACAATGGGCAGTGTACTGGGATGGACTGGGCGTCTGAAGACCTCTGTGTTACTTTAGAGAAGTCTGAGCCTTGTCTGCAGAATGAAGGTCAGACTTATAAGGGCTCCCAAGGGATGGTTTGGGGGCCCTTGAGAACCTTTTAAGGGATGCACAAGTTCAAAACTGCTTACGTAATAAGACATTTTAGTTGCTAGCATGCTAACTATTGATAAAGCCCACATGAATACAAGCTTGGAGGGCAGGGTGAGGAGTCCTTCATTTTTGAGAATGAAAAGTTTGAGAGCTCCCATTCAAGATCCATGTGCCTGAGGGATCATCCCTAGCTTCCCAGGTGAGAGCAGATGATGTTTAAAGCACATGGTAAGAAAATGGAGCTCTGCGATCTGGGCTCTTTCCTAGGTACTCTTTCTCCTCCTTCTGCCAAACCTGAAGTATCCATCCAGCCGTTCAGCTATCCATCCATCTAGCTGTTTGTCTGTCTGTGTATCGTCTCTGTACTCAGGAATCTGCATGGGAGAATATAAATAACTAGATATATGCAAAGGCATAGCTAGGTGGTAAAGTGCATAGAGCACTAGGCCTAGAGTCAGGAAGACCTGAGTTCAAATCCAGCCTCAGGCACTAAGTGTATGTATGACTGTGGATGTGACACTTAACCCTGTTTGCCTCAGTTTCCTCATCTGTAAAATGAGCTGGAGAAGGAATCCAGTATCTTTGCCAAGAAAGCCCCAAATGGGTGAAGAAGAGTTGAATATTTGAAACAAATGAATAATAAAGACACACACAAAAACCCTAATAACAGTAATAAGCGTGTCATCTCATTGGTTCTTCCCAGTAAGCCTTTGGGGTATGGTTACTTCTACTCCCATTTTACACAGGAGGATACTGAGGCCGAGGGAGGTTCCGCAGTGGGGGAGGCGGTCTGCAGAGCTGGGGCTTTAGCCTGATGGACGAAGAGGGCCAGGGAAGCTCTGAGCATTCCAGGTGGAGGAGAGACCCAAGAAAGAAAGTGTCACGTTTGAGGAGTGGCGGGTTGGCCCGCCACGCTGGAGGGTGTGTGGAGGCATGTCGGCTGTTCTCCTCCACTTCTGCCTCTTGTACCTACTGCCCAGAAATGGTTGAGAAGTCAGTCAGTACATTTATTAAGTGCTCACTGTGTGCAGGCACTGTGCTAAGTGCTTGGGATAGAAATACAAAAGAAAGAAAAAGTTGGTGCTCTTAACAAGCCCTGCAGTCTGATGGGGGAAGAAACCATGCACAAGGGGGTGGAGGGCCAAGGGGCAGGCTGGGTACCTGCCTGGGGCATGGGGTGGAAGTCCGAGAAATCTCTGAGCAGTGACTTGTCCTGGGCCCAGCTCCCTGCTCAAATGGAGGATGTGGAGTTTGTGACTCTAGTGTCAGGGATGGAGGGTGGTGATGAGGTGCAGAGAGAGGGAGAGGCAAGGCTGATGGGATTGTGCAGGATGATGAGGTTTTCTCAATAATGAGCTTCCTTGGGGCATTTAGTGGATTTGACACTTAGGGTGAGGGATTTTTGTGGGGCCCAAAGAGCGCCTCAGTCACGTTGTTTTTGGGATAAGAGTAAAACCCTCCCCGTTCAGTTCAGAAAGCACTGATTGGTTTTCTTCTCTCATCAGAGGCAGAGTGTTTATCATTTATGGCAGAAGATCTGAAGGGAAGCCATAAGAGTAGTTGGCAAAGGCAGTGGGCTGCATGTCCAAGTAGGATGGGTCAGAATTGCTCAGCTTTTGGCTAAATTATAAGATTGGAAAGACTGAAATAGCCTTATTTGCATCTCTTTTGTTTTGTTTTTTTTTAAAGCATGCTCAGCGAAGGTGATAACTGCTTTGTCTCTTCTCTTTCTTTACTTGAAGAGCAAATGGTTAAAAATAAAACTTCAGGATATTCATCAAAGCCACTATCCCAGTATTTCTTGATTCAACCTGAGAGAGATGGATGTCTTCCTGGGAACACATTGAAGCAAGCACTGGAAACATAAGCCCAGATTTTTCCCAACCTCTTGGCACTGATTAAATTTTTGTAAGCCTCTAATGTAACAAAATCCCAGAATGATTGAGTAACTCCATAAGTAACAGGAGTCTGGCATGTCAGGCATCTGTGTTTTATTCCTAAAAAAAGTGAGGGAAAGGAATGAGTGTCATTTGATTTAATAAGAATTCAAGCATCCTTGGACTATTAAGAGTAAGTTATGATTGCTGATGACTTCCATATTCCATAATTTGAATAGGCAGGTTGGTTCTAGCTCTTTATCCCGCTTCTGTCGTGTGGGATTCTTGGGGAAGTGAAGAAGAGGGTATAGTCAGTCAGTCTCTCAGAGCTTAAAGCATCTGGTCACTGCCAAAGACAAGTGGCTCTCGTGTTCCAGCCACCATGACGAATGGCCATTTCCTTTAGATGGCCCTGCCACTCACTCAAAGTGGCCTCATCAGATTGAGGGTATCCCATTAGGACAGGATGAACAGCGCTGAACTGCAGTCATCTAGGGTTAGGGACTGGTTGGGGAGATATGGTGACAGTGATTGGTCTCATCCACATTAGCTTTCCTAGACTTCTGGCTTGGTTACATCAGATGAGATTTGTTGTAACAGATCAATATACATTTCTCCTTTGTGAAGTCAGCTTTTGCTCCCAGATTCTAGTTCAGGGCCATAATCATTGCAAGGCAATAGGTGTAATCATTATTTTGTCTCCTGGTCTGTTTGTCATGTTTATATCTGACTCTTCCTTCTTGGCAAAGACACTGGACTAGTTTGCCATTACTTTCTCCAGCTTATTTTACAGATGAGGAAACTGAGGTAAATGACATTAAGTGACACGTCCAGGGTCACACAGCTAGTAAGTATCTGATGTTGGATTTGAACTCGGGTCCTCTTGACTCCAAGGCCAGTGCTCTATCCACTGGGCTCCCTAGCTGCCCTAGTTATGGCCTTTACCTACATTGTTGTTCCTTTCCTCCCTTCTTTTCCTTTCTTTCTTGAGCATTAAGCACCCGGTTAGGCCCTGAGGGAGATGACCAGATAAACAAGAACTGGTCCGTGTCCTTGGGGAGCCGGTAGTCTGCTGAATATCAGCTGAGTGTTGTATTGGTAGAGGCAGATGACTTCCAAAGCAACTTATGCATCTGTTCTGCAGCATACCTCCAGATCTGTGTATGGGCTCTTCTAGAAATGTTAAATTGACACATACCTGTGGTCTTGCCCATTTTCTCTACACACTGTTCATAACTTGTTGCCCAGAATGGGAACTTCCTTTTACAGTGAACATTTATTAAACACATGCTCAGTTGGCCCACAGACACAACAGTAAAGCCCTTCCTGTCCTTAAGGGGCTCACATTCTGCTGAGATAGAACATGTCTGCAGACAGGTGAATATGAGGTAATCTGAGGAGGGAGGAAGCACTTTAATAACTGGGAGAATGAGGAAAGGCTCCAGGTAGGAGGAAGCATGAGAGATGGGCTGGGGAGGAAGGAAGGGATTCTGAGAGCCTGGAGGGAAGTGGGGCTCGTTGTAGAGGGGGGACACAACTTGTGGAAAGAGCGAGAGGGAGGAGATGCCACGAGTCAGACATGAGTTGTCCACTTGTCCGAGTGCTGGAGGTGGCAGATGATAGTGGAGAGAAGTGGGAACCCAGAGACACAAGTGGTAGAGTGGAAATGGACCTAGAGACTGATGAGACTTTTGGAGAAAAGGTGAATTTCAGCTGGGGATGAGGGAAGACAGTGAGTTCTCCTTTGGATTTATTTCATTTGAGATACACGTAGGCCATCTGCTTAGAAAGATCCAATGGGCAGTTGGCCATTTAAGGGTAGAATTCAGAAGAGAAACTAGGGTTGGATATAAGTATTTATTTGGGAATCGCAAATAAAGATAATTCATGGGAGTAAGAACTCTCCCAAAGATCATTTCTTTTAAAACAAATGAAAATGAAGGTCCTGGACATAGACTTGTAGAATAATTGTTTCACCATTAGAGAGTTGGGAAGGGATGATGAGCCAGCCAAGGGACTGAGAAATCAGATGGATAGGGAGAGGACCAGAAGGAAAAAAAGTATCAAGGAAGTCAGGGTAAAGAACAACAGGGAGTCTCTGGTGTTCTGAAAAGCCTCCAAGAGTGTAAGGTAGGATCGAGGCAGCAAAGGGGCCTTGGATGATCAGCTCAGTGATTCCTGGTGATCTTGGATGGGGCAGTTTCTGTCAGCCAGTGGGATTGAAAGCCAGATTGTGAGGTGGAGTCAGGACATTAGAAATTTAGTGTACAGATGTTCATTTCTAAGAAGACTTTTTCTAGGAATTTGTGAAAGGAGGGGAAAAATATAGGTTGATAATTTGATAGGATCAAGGGAAGATGAATAAGGATGGAGCAAATCTGGGCATGTTTTAGGCAGTGGGGAAGGAAAATATTTGTAGTGAACTTTGTCAGTATAGTCCTATGACTGACTCCAGTGGCATTCAGCAGTACATGTGGGTGTGGGCACATGTGTCTCTCTCTCACACACACACAAACACACCCTCACAAGCCTAACTGACTCCTTGCCCGAGCATCCTCTCTCTCTCCCACCATCTAACTGGCTCTGGCTCCCAGCTTCCTGTGGGCTCTGCTCCACCCTTCAGCAAAGCCCCTTTCACCACAGGCTCCATGTGACCACCTTCAGCCTATCAGAGGGCAGAGTTTATCTTCACAGCAGGGAAGCTTCCTGTGGGCTCTGCTGCCCCCTTCAGCAAAGCCCCTTCCACCACAGGCTCCATGTGATTACATTCCGCCTGTTCAAGGGTCAGGAAAGATCTTCAGATTCCCATTCCCATTACAGCCACCCATCTCCTGACAGAGAAATGATGAGTTGATATCCAAAATGGCACAAGTTTTCTGGACATAACCCACATGGGGATTTGATTTGCTAGACTTCTTCCTTGTTAGAAGGGTTGTGTGTTGTGTCTCCTCTCCCCTCTCTCTCTCCCCCTCCCCCCATTGGGGAATGTGAAAAGAAGAAAAAAATGCTTAACTGATCAATTATTGAATAAAGATTATAAAACAAAGCCGTGAGGCTGGAGGAGGGCTGATAGACTGGCAGAGCAGTGAAAGTTTAAAGTCATGAGATGATCCTGGGTAAGACGGTAGATTTAGAAGAAGTGAGGCAGAGGGAGGCTTGGAAAACCAGGAAGGAAAGAGGGAGCGGACTTTCAGAGTTGAGGCTCATGGATGGAGTAGAACGATTGAGTGATGGTGAGACTTAAGATGCACACATCTGCTATGTTATTTTGGCTCATCCTGTGTTGTAGACGGCCAGTGGTGACATAGGTTGTGTTTGACTTCACGGGCATTGGAGCAGATTGTTCTCGTCTGCCCAGTCCACTGGGGGAAGTCTCCACATCCTTGAGGTAGACATCTCCCTGACTCACCAATGGGTTTGAGGCCTGTTGGTTACCCTCAGTCTGATTTAGCCCCTCGGGGAGGCGATTTGCCAGGGTCTGGCCACTGCACATGACGCAGCTTCTGGGAGCCACAGGTAAGAGTTTGAGCAGCCCTGGCCCCAGAGGTGCTAGTCCTCCCTGAGCTCCCCATTTACAATGCTGCTTCCTTCCCTGTGGATGGCTGGGGTGGAGTAAAGATAGAAGAGGTGGGGATATTGATGATTTGAGAAGACACTAACAAGTATATTACAAGCAGTATGTAGGTATACAGGTATACTGTATGTTGTCTTAGTGTAAAGGTAGGCATGGGAGCAGAGGACAAGACTCTGGCTAAGTTCTGAATTCCATGAGGAAGGATGGGATGTAATTTGTGTGCTAGTGGACAGCAGCAGCCAGGAGCTGGCCTAGGTGATAAAGACCCATCAAAATGAACATCCAGTGAGGAAAGGTTGTTGAGGCATGGTGGCAAAGGGACAGGTGTGTAAATTATGGAGGCACAAAGAAATGTAGCACATTGTCTTGCCTCTGAGAACTTATCAACAATGTTAGCCAGGGTTCTTTTCCTCTAGACACCAAGAAGCTAGGGGCAGGAGAAATAGAGAGATTTCATTGTTCACCTCAGTTGATAAATACCTGGTGTTCTTGTCTCAGGGACCTGACCAGATAGGCACATCCCGAAGGTGACATACATGTCCCTCAGATAAGGTCTGGGCATAGCAAGAGGCCTAGTATCTGGATGTTACCTCGTTAGAGTTGAGGGTTGGTTGTTTCTTTTGGGGATGGGCGGGAGGTAGAGAAGGCATCACACCTATCACTAACTACAGTGTGCCTCCACTATACCTGGGAGGACAGAAGACTTCAAAACCAGCGCCTGGGGTTGGAGCTTCAGTCTTCCAGGTCTCGTGACAGTGACGGTAGTAGTGAGTGGCTTTGGCATCCTAGAGGCCTGCACCTGCATGGGTCTTCAGGCACTCAGGACATAGGGCAGAGAATGTGCTACCTCTGCATGTGGCTGACCCCAACCAGGGCACCCTTTCCCATCACATCACATTCCAAGGATCCCTGAAACTATCCTGCTGACTCAGAGCTAGCTTTTACTCTTAGAAATTAACTTACAGTAACTGGTCCTACATTTTTGTTGATAGTGTTTAATCACTATTGTTTGAATTTCCTTTCCACCCTTCTCTTTAGTAAAATCTGCGTGAAATATTAAATTGATCCTGCCAGTGGCTGCCTCTCCCTGCATGAGAGAGAATATTATTGCCTTTATTCTTCTGGGTGAAAGGTGGTGGGAGCACAGTTGGTGTGTGTGAGGTTTGGCAAAGTGTTTTGTAGGCATCTACGTGTAACCAGGTGAAGTAGCTCTCCCTAAATTTATGATTGTTTTGGAGGCTTCTTAATTCTGTGAATTGGTGTTTAGATGTTGCTGGTTTGACCAGCTGTGTGAGCCTAGCCATCTGGTAAAAATGACTTTGTGTAAGCTAAGAAGATGCATCTTACTTTGTTTTAACTTTAAATGACTGTTGTCAAGAAGACTGAGCCAAAGGCTGGTCTTGATTCCTAAGCCTAACATTTGTCACATAGAATAATCCTCATCCTAACATACATAGAAGGTTTTGGCTGCAGTGGCTCTCACAACTCGGTCCCAGATCAACCAGAATGAGCTAGTATCGTGCAGTGCTTTGGGTTGGCCTTTTGCCTTTATTCAAGTGTTCAAAGAAGAGGAGTGCCATCCATTTTTAAGGTAAATATTTAGGCATGTGGCTTTGTTTGTCATGCATTGAGTAAAGGATAGGCAACCTTGCAGTTGGTTATATCTCTGCCCTCTAACCTGGCTACATTCCTTCCTGGTGAGGCATTTCAGTGTTCTTGACTGCCTTTCTCTGGCAGCCTTCCCATCACAGTTTCAGTTTTTGAGGAGTTGTGCCACATGTTGTGTTGGTCTCCTTTGGCATCAGCCTTCCTGGAGGGACCCTCCCTCCTGGTGGGGCCCATCCACCCGGAGGCCACACACAGTGCCTTTGCTACCTGAGTGCTTGCAGGCCCAGGAAGCAAGGGGAAGGCGCAGGATTTTCCCAGCTATGTTAATTTCCTCCTCTCCTTTTCCTTCCAAACAGGAACAAATTATCAGTCTGGTCAATCAGATTTGTGGGAAGGTATCTGGGAAAAATGGCAGCGTTGAGAACTGTATCAGCAAGCCTACACCAAAAAGAGGACCCCGCAAGAGAGCAACAGTGGACGTGCCATCATCCAGGCTTTCGCCCTCCAGTTCATCCAAAAGTGCTTCAAATTCATCGTGAAGATGCCAACGCTCATTGTCGATTTATATATATTTTTTGTAATTATTATATTCTAGTTTGGAGTACTTGCTGTAGAATACAAGCTGTCTTTGCACTAGCTCTGAAGAAGATTTTCTTCTGGTTTTAGAGAACTAATTTTGTTTTAGCATTAAATTGTTGGAAATTCTTTTGTACTTAGGACAGTTAGATACGGCGGTTGGATTTTGGGAAGCGGCCGTACGTTCTCTGTTTTCAAACCCTCGAGGGGCCGAGACGTTATTTGCGTCACCCCTTTGGCTGAGAAAAAGCCTTTTTCTGTTCTTGTTTTTGTTTTTTGTTGCTGGATTGATTTGTTTTTTGGGGTTTTTTTGGTGGGGTTTGTGTTTTTTTCTGGGGGATTTTGTTTTTTTTTTGTTTTAATTTTTTTTCATAACTGTGGGTAAAAAAGACTTTTAACCCATTTTAATAGGTTGAAGTTTGATGTATTTTATAATTTGTTCTCCAGTCACGTGAGCAGATTTTCTAGAGAGAAAGGGGATAGGAGACAACAAAAACTTGAAAGAAGAAGTTGCTTTACTTTGGCTGTCTTTTCTTCTGTCGTGTGCAAGATGAGTTTTGTAATTTTTTTTAATTGGATGATGCCCATTCTTTTTCTTTGGGAGGTTATGGCAGCTGAAGGCGGACTTTATTTCCTAACCATAGGCAAAATGATGAGATTTGGAGTGACGAGGTTCTTTTACCAGCACATCACTATGCATCTGTTTAAGGGGAAAAAAAAAGAAAGAGGGGGAGAGAGAGAGAGAAGAAAGACTGCCTACCTTGGAGGGGTCGTGTGAGGGAAAACTGTGCCTGATTTCATTAGGAAATCCATTCTGTTATTTTTTTGGTGCTGTTGGCTACTTTATCAGAAAAACAAAAACAAACAAAAAAAACCCCAACCCTTCAATAGCATCCTTACAAGAAAAAAAAGGAAAAAAAGTGATTGAAGCCCTAAGTGCTTCCTTGTCATAGACGTGCAATCTTTCTGACATTCCATTTTCATCCCACGGCTGTTGTTGTTTCACATCTTTACACAAGTCAGCATTAATCCTTTCCTTTCTGAATTTGTTTCATTTCTGTGATCACATTTAGAGCCACTAGGAGGTCTGCATAGCTGTTTTTGAATGTGAAAATGCATCTACGCTCAGCTTGTCTTATTTTTTTTCCTGTATGTTGTAACAAAACAGAACAAAACACACAAACACACACATACACACACACACTGAAACACACACACACACACACACATACACAAAACACAAACACACACAAGAAATCCCATCCCTTTTTGTACATATGCCTGTAAATTGTTTTAAATACTTGAGCCTTTTTTCTTGGTGGGGAGGGTGGGAAGGGCGGCAAAGGGACAAGATGAAGAAAAGCCTTACGTTTCCGTTTCTTCATCGGTTGGATTGGACTGGATGCTTACAGGGTTTTTCTTGTAACATTTATATAAGTGCTGCTTACGTCACTGAACAACAACGAAAAATCATAATGGAGTAGCTGTCGCCCTCTTCTGGTTGTGTGTACAGTCTGTGTGGAATAAAGAAGGGAAACTTTTCACAAGCTGTCCTCTGTTTCATAATTGAGTTCAACAAGACCGTAGCTACCCACCTCACACTGAGCTCGTCAGTGGGACTTCTCAGGGAAGTCCTAGGATACAATTTGTTGGTTGTTGTTGCAGAAGACTGAACTGTTTTTGGAATATTGAACAATAACATAAACAAGTTGAGTGTTTTCCAATGTGGTTGTCCGGGTTTTATGGCCTTGCTGTGTACTTTTCCCCTCTTTTTGACAGTAAACTTCTGACTATGGCTTACAGTTGGACATTTAATTTATTAGCGCTGCTCTGCTCTCTTTCCTTGGAAGGAAAGACTTCATTGTTGTTTATTGCCAGTTTTTTTTTGTTTACTTTTCAGGTTTGTACTACAAGGTTTAATAATAAAAACAGTTTTTTGGACATTTGTCTGTCTTGTGCAGCGGTTCTCAACCTGTGGGTTATGTTCAATTTGTAACAATGAAAATACATCCTGCATATCAGATTCGTAACAGTAGCAAAATCACAGTTATGAAGTAGCAACAAAAATAATTTTATGGTTGGGGGTCACCACAACATGAGGAATGTATTAAAGGGTCACGGCATTAGGAAGGTTGAGAACCACTGGTCTTGTGGAAGATGAGTGAGTGGAATGAGCTCTTTCTTGCCTGACAGAGGGCACTGTCCTCTCCCTGCCATTCTTACCTTTCATGACCCATGGTAGAAAAATAGAATTGGAGAGAAAGGAGCAGCCCTGTCTTTATTCTCCAGCTCCTGGTTGAGGTTTAAAATTCAGTCTTTTCACACGGCCTGTCCTACATGCCAACAAGAGTGTGAAACGTGTTGTTCCCTTTGTGAGCTGCAACATCTAGGAGGAAGACTTAGGGAGGGCCATGTGTCACTCCTGTGGCATCTCCACTTTGTTCTTGAATTCACTGCTTTACCATTTGCCTCTCTGTTCCTTTCAGTAAGCCAACTCACCATCATCCCACAAACAAACTGTGAAGGCAGCAGAGGCACAAGCTGAAAACACTCATTTCTCAGGCCTAGGACCTCAGAATTGAGTTCAAGGTTGGTAGCTGTACATCATGTGATCTCCATCACCTTAAGTGTCAGTTACTTTTCCTCTACTTTTTCTTTCCTTGCTGAAGGAGGAGGGGGGGGGGCAGGGGTATATAGGCTTTAGTTTCAAGTCCACTCCTTTGGGCCTAATGGTGCTATGTTTAAAGCAGATCTTGTATACGGTGATTGTACAGAATAGTTTGATAGGAGACTAATAAGGAAGGGGTTAGTGTTAAAATCCATTATATTTTGAGCTGAGAGCCATCTTATTGAGTAATTGATAAAGTCAGATTCCCTCTAGGGAAGCGTGGCTATTGGTTTTCTTTGGTTGACACCAGCATTTTGGCAGTTCCCTTAAATTGTCAAGTATTTAGGTGCTACCCACTTTCAAAGTGTAGAGTTTCCAGGCTCACCAAAAGGAACTATATTTTTTAAGACCGTGTATGTTTGGAATTATTTCTAATGTATAACAAACACACAGAAAAAAGGACTAAGCTTCAGAATTTATTTGCTGTACAAAGTTTAATAATGCTCAAAGTTCTCAAATTTTATTGTTAGAGAAAACTGTGCTTTTAGGCAATTCCCACTCATTATTGGCAATTTTATAAAAGTCTAGTATCCCCATAAAACAAATGACTTCAGGCAGGCTATCTGGTCAAAACTTGAGCTGTCTTCGTTGAAATACCGTGTAGTCAAAGAACAAAGGCCAGGCTTCATGGAATTTAAGAGTCACTTTCATCACTAACATCTGACCTGGCCTTTATAGTAGCCAGAGCAGTGTCCACTTGGACTTCTTCCTCATCAGACTGAACAAGCGGGGACTCTCCACTTTCACTGTTCTCCTGGGTGGCAGAGTTGGTGCAGACTGAGGATAAGGAAGACAGTTTGCTTCGAGATGCAGAATGGTTGGGAACCTCAAGGCTTATTTCATTCTGACAAGTACTGGAATCAGGCCCTGCAAAAAAGAGCAGCAGAAGAAAAGTTAACTTAA
This sequence comes from Pseudochirops cupreus, assembly GCA_028627135.1. Classification (NCBI taxonomy): domain Eukaryota; kingdom Metazoa; phylum Chordata; class Mammalia; order Diprotodontia; family Pseudocheiridae; genus Pseudochirops; species Pseudochirops cupreus. The sequence continues at coordinate 444,432,905 of CM053580.1, read as the reverse complement.
ATTCACCAGAGGGAAAGTGCTAACTATATGCTGGGAGCTTCTCTTTCTGGAGTGTACTGGGGTATCAGCTGGATGAAATCATTAACTATCATGCGTGTGTATCTGGTCACTCCTCACCATTATCAATACTGTCCTCACCTCTAGTCACTGCTGGGCACCTCGTTCTGATAGATGGTTGCGGTACCAACAACTCATGTTTATGTAATGTTTCAAAGTTTGGCCTTTATAATATATGTAATGATTACAGTTATGACGATATTCTATTATCTCATCTCTTTGGATCTTTAAGAGCCCTGTGCTACAGGTAATAGAAGTGTTTTCCAGATAAGTAAACTACAGGTCAGAGGTGAAGTATTTGTTATTGGCCACACCGTGAATAAGTATCAGGGGAGATTGAAGTCCCGGTCTTTTGGACTCAGTGCCTAGCATTCTACCACAAAGAATACTCAGCCTGCCTTTAAAAAAGCAAAATAAAACCAAAAATAAACCCCTTCAATGTTTTTTTTATTATGAACTTAAGACAAATGTCAGCCATTTTTTTTCTACAGCTTTGAGTGAGTAAAAAGTTGTCTTATGCCACCCAACAAGTTAGTGACAGCCAAAGAAACACGCGGGACCCTGGGAATCCAAAAAGGATGATGTGCTTTGGCCCCTTAGAGGACCTCTTCTTAAAAATGGAACGTCTGTCATGTGCTTTCAAGTCCCTTTCTCAGCTTGTATTCCAGATACTAACGACCTTGAGCCCAGGCAAGGAACACTCATTTTTAGGTCACACTGAGGAGCGAATGGTCTGACACCAACGTGCATGAGAGCGGTAAAAATGTGTCATGTCAAAGAATGCATGTACCCATAGGCACAGAGCTGATGGGGTGGGAGGGGTTCCGTTAGCTTTGCCTTCATTTCCTGGCTTAACACGGGGAATCAGAATCAGTTCTGGGGCCCACATCTTCTCACGGACAAGAACAAGTGGTGGAACCTGCTAAAATGAAGCTGAAAATGCTAAGCAATTGTCAGGTAAGCTGGTGCCGTCCAGTGCCGCTATCTCTCAGGCTGGGGCGGGGGGAGGGTTGGAGCTAAAATGAGGATGTTCGACAACAACCTGAGGTCTCTTCTAATATTAAAAATCTAAACGAGGAGGTTAACTCCCACCACTTACCTAGCTACTGTTTTTTAAGGAGCAGCAGTGAATGCCAGATTTTGTAAGTGGATTTGGGAAAAAAAATGTCGATACTTCTTCAGCAGAATGATAGTAAAGGGAGACCCAGTATAATGGAATGGACCCTCCAATCCAGTGCTTTTAGGAGATGTGGATGTAGATTCTAGTCCAGGCTTTGGAACTTACTAAACCATGTGACTCCCTCTATAGGTTAGATTTTATCTGCAAAGTAAGCAAGCTGTACTCTGGCTCTCAGGGTAACTGAAAACCCATCCAGCTTTGCTGCCTTAATTTGTCATTAAGAATAGGTGCATATGAACTTGAGTGTCTTGTATATCGTTGCTCGCTGTGGTCTGGCTGGCCGCTAATCTCAATATCATAACCTACTTGGGGAGCCTGCTTGGTATTTATGCATATAAGAATAGCTAAACAACTGCTGTGGTGTCCCATGGCTGGTCGGGGTCAGTCCCTATTCCCAACTTATGCTCTAGCTTCATAAATAGCTCATTGAAAAAGTTAAAAAGTTTTTGCTTTTTCACCTCAAAATTTTTAACTGCTTTAAAATGTTAATTGTGTAGATTGTGTTAACAGTTTCATGGAGGCTCTTAGAAGTGGTTGCTGTGAAGTGCTGGATACTTGGGTTAAAAAAAAATGTGCCCAACCTCTAGAGACCTGACTGCTAGATACCTGTGCTTTTATACAGAACTGCTCAAGAAGCTATCAAGACAGCCTTGAGACAGACACACGTGTGTGTGTATGTATCTTATCTGTCTGTGCCTTTGTTTATGTATGCATGAGGGAAAGCCCAGCCAAGCAATGAACAACCTCCAAATGACCTCCCCCAAACTATGAAGAAATAATCCACTTAGGAAAGAGAGGAAGGTGAATGAAGGATTGTTCTCAGCAGAAATCTTCCCACTTGCCCTCTAAGATGCCTATTCCTTTGGGAGAAGAATGCAGTTCACGCATTACAACCAATTAGCCCAATAGTTTTGGGACAACTTGCAAAGGATAATTGATTTCTAGCCAATCCAAACTTACCTTATTGTGTACTAAAGCCAAAGCAAAGCTCAAATTGTAAACTGGCATCTTAAAAGTGGAAAATTAACAAAAACAGCTTTTTGAAGAAAAAATATGCATGCCAATAATGAGACTGATCCAGTTTCATTTAGGTAGGGAATGAATGCCATCCATCCAGGTCTCAAATGTCTGGCTCCTACCTAATCCAGGAGAGAGCACGCTGTCTTCTCCTCCTGAACTCAGAAAGACATCAAGTGCCTCCTGATCAGACACATCCATCAGGTCCATCTGTTCCAGCAGATCTACATTCACTTCCATGGATGACATGCTGCCTATGGGCTCTGCAAAGAAACAATGAAAGAACCATAATGACTAAAGAGAACACTTAAAACAACGTACAAGTTCACTATTAGCTACAGACCTGTAGTTCGTGCTGCATTAGCCTCACCTCAAAGCAAGGCAGCTATAAACAGCCTACTCCAGGAACCAGCTTTCAAAGAGGAATCTCATCTGCTCATGCTGAAAGTCTGGTTTTTTAATTCAATTCGATGAAACAAAATATTCATGCTTTGCTGATTCGCAGCTGGAGGCTAAGTCTGTACTCCATTTCCGCCAGGCCAGGAAGTACTGGAGAGCCGTCTGCAGAGAGCATAGCTCCTGTCCTTTGGCAGAAGCTCTGCATTGGCAGCCTTTTCATCAGCTGGTCTCTCTTCTACCATTTCAGATGTTTTGACTTGGAACAGTCCTGGTCAAAATGGCCAGCTAATAACACTGGGATCCCATCATGTGAAAGGAGCAGAAAGTCCCATTTAAATTGTAGGTGCTCTTTCTGGAGCCAGGAAGCTGATTCCCTCTCAAGTTCTCAGCACAAAACAAGGAGTAGATCCAGGGAATTCTCAGTAACATATTTTGTATGTATGTGGGACATTCTGGGCCAAGTAAAACCTCCTCATTCTCTCCCAAATAATCTCTAGATTGAAGTAGGGTTTCTGGTCATATTCTCATCTGTTCAACCTTTACAACCGTGTTCAGGATTTGCTTAGATAATAATCCATATAAAAGAACCTAGTTTCCAATTCTACCATCCCTCTGTTTGGCCTCCAGTGTTAAATCAGAAAAAAATGAAGCCTAGCAAGTTATAATGGACTCTGAAGTTAAACCTGGGGTCTGGGAACTTGTATTTAAAAAGTATACATTTTGGCTACTTAGAATACAATTGATTTCCTTTGTAATCCTATGTATTTTATGCATTTAAAAATGTTATTCTGAGGAGGGGGTCACGAGACACAAAATGGTTAAGAAGCGCTGGCTTCTTTGACAACCAAGACAACACCCTAGCAAACATGACCGCCTCCCTTCCCAAATCCCTAGGAACTGGGTCCCTTCATTTGTGCCAAGGCATAGGAAACGGGAGAAGCACCCTCTGGACCTGAGGCTCCAACTGTGCTGAAAAGCATATTCAGAGGAGATGGGAAGAAGTTTAATAAATCTAGTTCTGAGAAAAATCTGGCTCTCAGAAGAGCACAGTGAATGTTCAGTGACACGCCTCCAGGGCTGTCTATTATTACTTAAAATGTGTTTTTTATGAGGACTGAACACTTGGAGGTAGCATATCAAGCGGTCTTTGGGCCAGAATATGACAAAACAGCAGCAAATTCATTAGTAAGGTTTACATTTCTATCATCAACCCTCACTATCTCATTTATTTAAGGTCCAATTTACTATAGTTACTACTGCCTACCAAGTAAATGATTTTGCTTCATTAGTGTGTGTGGTCATTGTAATTTTTTAAAAATAATTTCTTTTCTTGTTTACATCATTCATTTCCACGAGATTTTGGGTTACAAATTTTCTCCCCATCTTTCCCCTACTCAACACCCCAAAACAGCCATCCCACTGTATATCCCCTCCCCCAATCTGCTCTCTCCTATGTC
>CM053580.1:444358750-444428295 GCA_028627135.1 Pseudochirops cupreus | reverse complement strand
GGTGCAAAACCTCTGCCTTTCGCTTTTCCACTCTGGAGGCCTTTCGCCAGACTGCTTATCTCCCCCTTTCTCAATTCCCACTCGCAGCTGCTGCTAATCTGCTCACCTGAGAAGCTCCTCCACTCCTCACGTTCAGCCGCCCCCGGGGCACAGCGCGGCTTCAGGGCAGGCTGGTTTTGGTTCGCAGTGCTGATATGGTTCCTCGTAGCCGAGCTGACTTTAGTGGGAAGTATCTTTGTGTGCGTTTTGGAGTTCTAGGATTGGTTTAGAGTCCTGTTTTATGGGTATTTTGGGGTGGCTATGAGAGAGCTGCGATATGTTGCTGCTGCTACGCCGCCATCTTGGCTCCGCCCCTGTCCTTGTTTCTTATGGCTTGATAATTCTGGAAACTGCCACAGCAGCTGCTGATCTGCTCTCCTGAAGGCTCCAGCTGCAGCTCATCCTGGCTACCCCAGGGCCAAGCCACCGTTTTAGGCTGGGCTGGTTTTGGCTCCCAGTATACTGTGATGAGCCCTTCCTGCCGAGCTGCCTTCAGCGGGAGGTGTATTTTTGTGAGTTTTGGCACCCTAAAATTTGTTTAGAGTCATATTTTATGGATATTTGAGGTGGCTATGTGGGAGCTGCAGAACCTTACTGCTCCTATACCGCCATCTTGGCTCTGCCCCCCATAACAGGATCTTAATAAATTGTTAATTGTAATTTTAAAAAGTCATTTAAAGTAGGGGCTCAACGTTTGTGAGTCTTTACTAGAAAAATCTTTACTATAAACTGCACCTTTTAATTTTTCCTCTTTTTTCTTTCTTCATTGCTTTGGACCTGTGATTCCCTCGGTAAGGGAAATCCCCTCTACCCATACAGCTGAGCAGCAGTCATGCACATTAAAGCCTTGTGGAGTGCACTGAGATGCACTGAGAGGCTATGACTTGCTTATAGTGACCCCAGACAAAAGCACCAGTCTTGGAGTCAGGAAAACCTGGGTTCAAGCCCCATGGCTAGAGCATGTCCAGATGCAGAATAGCTGCTGATCTGTACTGGACAGGGGAGCTTCCTACAACCAGTAAAATCAAAGGAAATCCTGGATCACAGATTTCACTCGAAGGTATCTTTGTGGTCATCGAGCTCAACCCCCTCACTTTACAGACAGACAAACCCAGGGAGGTTAAGCAACTTGTCTAAGGTTATGCAGATAAGTCCTAAGGACTAATTCTTGTTTCTTACTTATATCAGACATTTATGCGAGCTGACTAATCTTGGCTCTCCAGTTTTCCTTCCCTCTCTAATATGGTAATAACAACAAATAAGTTATTAAGAGCATAGGAATGGAAATCAATTCTATACCTTAAGTAATTAAAGCAAAACAAAACGATTATTGGTCGCTTCCTTTGCTCCAGCCCCTTGCCAAGGCCAACCCTATCCCCTCCTCTATTTTTTGCACCATGTCCCTCTTTGTTGATCTCATGCTCCATCCCTATACGGACACGCCAAGCTCTCCTCTAACCTGAAAGAACACTCAGTTGCTCTCACTGCTCCTTAGGCGCTGCTTTTCCAATGTCTCTCTACCCTTTCACAGTCAAAATACTAGGGAAAAAAAACCACCCCTACTTGTGGCCTCCACTTCCCTCCCACTCTCACTCGTCAGAGCCTCTGAAGCTGGCTCGTGACCCCGCTCTCCTTTCTCAATCCCGATCCTCTGCTTCACTGCAGCATTTGATGCCATTGACCATCTCCTGGGGCATTCTCTGCCTGGGTTTTTGCGGTCCTCTCCTCTCTTAGCTGCCCTTCAGTGGGGTATCAGCCTTTTCCATTCCCTATGTGGTAGCATCCTCCATAGCTTTGCCTTGTGCCCTCCTTCTCCTGGTGACCCTCCAGTTCTCAAAGGTTCTAATTGTCATCTCTACATAGATGTTTCCCAACCTAAATATACAGCCTTTGTTTCTCCATGGAACCAAAGCCCTGCCTGCCAGACTTCTCAAACTCAACATATTCAAGATGGAACTCATCATCTTCCCCCACAAAACCCATCCCTATGGCCACGTTAACTATTGTCAAAGGCACTCTTCCAGTTACAACTTATAGTTGTAATGGACATGCTCCATTTAGCTGTCATTGACTTCACTCTCCCTCAAGCCCCCTATCCAATCACTTGCCAAGTTCTGTTGATTCTTTTCTCCACAATACACCTTGCATTTGTCTCCTCTCCAATTACACAACCACAACTGTGGTTCGGGACCTCATCTCCTTTCACCTGGACATCTGTAATAGCCTCCTAACTGGACTTCTTGTAGTCTAGTGAACTTGCTGTTCCCCACACATGAGCAATGTCATGGCCACTCTCCAGTCTCTCCTCTCCAATTGCCCATTAGACATCTTAAATGGATATCCTATAAAAATCTTAAACTCCACATGTGCAAAACTAAGCTCATTACCTTTCCCCCCCTCAAATCCTCCTCTTCCTAACTTTCCAGTCACCCAGGCTCATACCCTAGACGTCACCCTGAACACCCTGCTCACATTCATATCCAATCAGCTGTCAAATCCTCTCATTTTGCCTTTATAACATCTCTCATCCATGCACCCTTCTCTTCTCTGACACAGTAACCACCCAAATGCAGGCCCTCATCACCTTATATTGCAATAGCCTGTTGGTTGCTGTCCCTGCTACATATGTTAAGTAGGAAACAAGGATTAGGCCATTAGTCTCTCCCTACTCCAATCCATCCTGCATTTAGCTGTCAAATTGTTCTTTCTTAAACAATGGCCATATCTTCCACCTTGCCACCCCCTCCCTGCCCCCATATTCAGTCTACCCCAGTGGCTCCCTATTACTCCCAGAATCAAATGCAAAATCCAGTGTTTGGCTTTTAAAGCCCATCAGGACTTGCGCATACTCTAGGAGCACAGTGACAGTGACTTCTGATCCTCAGATAGGACATTACAGCTCCAAATGCCTAGAACTCTCTCCTTCCTGACCTCTGCCTCTCAGGCTTCTTGGCTCCCCTCTCAGTTAAAGCCCCACCTTCTGCAAGAAGCATTCCTCAGTCCTCCTTAATCTCAGTGTGTTCCTTCTGAAACTGCCCCTAATTTATAGTGTGTGTGTGTGTGTATTTTGTATGTAGTTGTTTGCATGCCATCTCTGCCATTAGACTAAGTTCCTTGAGGGCAGGGAATATTTTCTGCCTTTCTTTGTAACCCTAGCCCTTAACACATTCCCTGACATACAGGAAGCAGTTACTAAGTTTTAGCTGATAAGGCCTCTGCAAATGGCCTGGCTCCCATGTTCCCAAGGCCCTCTCCTCCTCACTCCTGCTTCTTGGAATCCCTAGGTCTATTCCAGGCTCAGGGAAAGTGGCACCTCTTACATTCACCTCTTCTTAATGCCTCAGTTATCCACCCTCTCTGAAAATTAATTCATATATTTATTGGATTCACTTACTTTTATCTAAGTGGATTTTTTCCTAGTAAAATGTAAGTTCTCTAAGAGCAGGGGTTATTTCTCATCTTTTTTATCTTTCCCAGCACTGTGTCTGGCACACAGACACACTCAATAAGTGAGTGCTGAATAATGACCTGAATGGTTTAAAGAAAGCAAATTAAGTACTTGGCAAAAGGTTATTTAAGAAAATCATTGGGGCAGCTAGGTGGCAAAGTGAATAAAGCACCAGCCCTGGAGTCAGGGGGACCTGAGTTCAAATTCGGTCTCAGACACTTAACACTTACTAGTGACCTTGGGCAAGTCACTTAACCCCAATTGCTCCTCCCCCCTTTAAATGCAAAAAAACTCCAATCATTACTAATCCAAAAGCAATCCAATATTGGGGAGGGGGGAGCATGTGACAGAAATTCAGCCTACTTTTCATTTGATGGTATACGACTAAAATGTCTTGTTCAATATGGTGATATATTTTTGGATTATTCCTAATTAATTAAATTTCTTCACATTCAGCTTTGGAAATCTTCCCCAGCAAAGGGCAGCCTGTACTGTCAAAGTGAGGACATTTAAAGAATACTTGTAAGCTGATTTTAAGAGACTCATTTGTTCTTTCTGGATGCTTCTCAATTAAGAATTGCCCTAGCTAAAGATAAAATTTCAAAAACTCAAGAGGCAGCTGGTGGTACAGTGAATAGAGTTCTGGACCCAGAGTCAGGGAAACCCGAGTTCAAATCTGGCCTCAGATACATTATTAATAGCTATGTGATTTTGAGCAAGTCACTTTACTTTTGTTTGGCTTAATTTATTCAACTATAAAATGGGGATAATAACAGCACCTGCCTCCCAGGCTTGTTGTGAGGATCAGATGAGGTAATATTTGTAAGCAGATCAGCGCAATGCCTGGCACACAGTTGGCACCATATAAATTCTAGCTGTTTTTTTTTCAGTTCTCCAAACACCCCCCCCCCACCCCAAACATTGTTCCTTTATGCTGAGATACATTAACTAGTCCTATCAGACACTTGAGGGAATTATGCCAGAAAGAGCTGGAATTGCCCAAAATGAAGCTTTTGAAAGCAGCAATGATAGACAGCTAGACTGTGTGGAGCTGAGATGCTTCCACTCTCCTCATTCTCAGCCAGGTGTCACAGACTGTTTCCCCAGGTTCAGATTCTGCATGCGTCCTAGTCTCTGATCGCTGGGCTGGGCAGGGTGGGAGACACACCTCTCACATGGTCTAGGTGCCATCTGCCCCCCCTCCCCTCCACGGCCAACACAACCACGCTCTCATCACTTCTCTGAAAGGGCCTATCAGCCTCACCAGGGACATCTCTTAAGAACCTTTAGAACAGAACATGAGATGCTCACAACGTGGTCAGAGAAGCGCAATATGATTAAATCTGGTTTTGGTGATGAGTGTCAGACACTCTCATGATGAGTATAACACTGTTTTGACATAGATTTTGCTAAACCTACGGTCAGAAAATGAGTTACGTTAGGAAGTGATGCCTTTCTTGATCCCTCCCTCCAAAAGTTAAATATGAGTATTTATTTTACATATGTATATTTTAAACACACTTCTGGTATTGTCTTCTCCTTAATACAATGTCAGGTCCTCAAGGGAGGGAGTTTCATTTTGGATCCTTGTATCCCTAACATCTAGCACGGTACCTGGCACGTGTCTGGTATTTAGTAAACTCTAGTTGATTGATCAGACATAATGAGGAATAGAGGACACCTTTGAAATTTCACCAAGTGACCATGTAACAGTGACACAGTAGTGCCCTGCTTGGGGAACACTATCTTCCTTAACACGAAAGAACAAATTTGCTTTCTTGACTTCTAAATTTCAAAGCAAACTAATCTACTTACATAAGGGCTGCCTGCATGTTGCAGTGGCATCATTTAGCTTTTTGTGTGTGAATCCCAAATTATTGAAGTCATGTTAACTTCCATGATGATTGTGTTCACTTTCCTTTCCTTCCAATATGCCACCATTAGGACCTATACTCTGAACTGCTCTCCCAATAGCCTTGACAGCCTTGCACTAATCTACACCCTCTTGCCCAGTTCCTCTTTGTGACATATTTGCAAGAGAACAGGCTAAGGTTGCTATCTACAGCTAGGGCATAGTGCAAAGCTGATTTACACCAGGATCTAATCCTCATTAGCACCATATTCTGGCTGGTTTAGTTCACTAGGTTAACAGTCTTTATTAAAAGGAGAGCCAAAGACTGTGTCCTCAAAAAAAGATTGCATACCTCACAATGGTGCCCAGATACAGTATGGGTATCTGTTGTGCTCCACACAACAGATCATGTCATTACTGAAGTTACAAAATCTGGTAAAGATAAATCCAGGTCATCCCTCAAAATGGTAGAATATTTCATTTCTCTATACTGTAAAGATTTCTCTGTCTCTCTGAAATTATATATACATCAAAAACAGCACTGATTAAACAAAACAAAAGAAGGAAATTGACATATATATCATATGGTCAGGATCAGGGGTGGAAAGACTACATAGTCATTTGCATCAATTTATCATACTTGAGACCAGTGATTCTCAACCTTCTTAATGCCATGACCCTTGAATACTCGTATGTGGGCATATCTGCATGTGGGCAGACCCACCTGGAGATGGATAGAGGAGCGGTGTCTTGGTTCCTAAGACCATTGGAAATATGTGTTTTCCGATGGTCTTAGGCGACCCCTGTGAAAGGGTCATTCAACCCCCAAAGGGGTCATGACCCACAGGTTGAGAACCACTGCTTTAGATGCTTAGACATTATTAATGCATTGGTTTCTTCTACATTTCTTTCCTTCCTCTACTGTTTGCTTCCATTTTCACCCTAGATACCTTCCTTGAATAAAGAGGCAAAGGAGGATGATGGAGACAGGACACAATTAAAGGCAGTAAAGAGGGTGGGGAAAAAGCAGAATAAAAGAAATGGGAGAGTGACAGAAACATGGAAGGAAAAGGCTTTAAAAATGTAGGAGAACTGAAAGGACGTATTGTCCTTTCTTTTCCTGTTGCCATTTCTACAACTGACATGCATCTCTTCTGTAAATTTCAAAATGACAGAATCAAAGAATTTTAGTGTTGGGAGGGACCTCAACAACCATTCTGTCTAGCCTATAACCAAAAGGAATTCTCACTCTAATATGTCTGAAAAGTAAGTGGCCATCAGCCCCTCTGCTGCGGCACTTGAGGGAAGAGGGGCCTGCCACTGCTCCTGGTAGCTTGTTGCACCTTGGGAAAGCGCTGGTTCATAGGAAGTTTCTCCTCCTGTCCAGAGGTCAAACTAAACAGTTCTAGTTCCTTTTCTACATAACAACCCTTCAAATACTTGAAGATAATGATCATATCTCCCTTAAGCAATCTCTTCACCAGATGAGACATCCCCAGGTCCTTCCACCAATTCTGATCTGACATGGACTGGGCCCTTCACTCTCTCAGCTGCTCTCCTCTGGACACTCTCTGGCCTATCAACATCCTCTAAGCTGAACACAATACTGCAGCTGTGGTCTCACACTTCTTAGTCCTGGAAGCTATGCCTCCTGTAATGTAGCCTGAGACTGCATTCATTCTTTTGGCTGCTTTATCACCCTAGTGCCACACATGGCGTTTGCAGGCCACTAACCTTCCCCTCCAACCCTGAGATCTTCAGACAAAGGACTGTCTCACCACGCCTTCCCAACTCTGCATTTGTGAGGTTAATTTTCTGAAACTGTGTTTAAGACTTTGCCTTTAGCCCTACTGAATTTTATCTTATTAGATTCAACCCAGTGATCCAGTGATCTAGCCTGTCATGGCCTTTTTGGATCCTGATCCTGTCCTGCAGTATGTTAGCATTTCTCCCAGCTTTGTATCATCTAAAAATTCGATAAGGATGTCATCTATGCTTTCCTTCAAGTCAATGATAAAAATGTTAAACAGCATAGTGCTACCTGGAGATCCCTAGGGGACTCAGCTAGACTCAGACCTCTTGCTATGCTGACATCAAACAATTAACGATTCCTTGAGTCCGGCCATTCAATTAGTTTTGAATTCAACTTATTATTGCATGAGGGTAGAATTGTCTCACCTTCTTGGCTCTAGCCCACAAACACAAAGTAGACCTTGGGTGCTTCCTGTCACTGGAATACCTTATACAGCAAGAAGTTCAGGAATGAGTTTTTTGGAGGAGAAATGAAGGTATGTTAAAAGCTCCACTGGGCAGTTAACATTTTCTCTCATTTCCTAAAGCCTAGGGGACCGAGGGAGCAATGCCAGAAAGTAGCTCTAGGCCAGTAAGATGAATATTTGAGCAATATAGGTATATGTTCAATAACAGACTCAGATATTAAACAGCTCTGTTCCCAATCCCACCCTGGGTGAGTCAGTAGCATGAGACACACAGAGACACACATCTATCAGATGAAAACATCTTCAAACTTGCCTCGTCGTTCAGCTATCTGAAGATAGCCTGTGGAAAGGTATTGTTCCATGTCTTGCTGGAAGGCTTCTTCAAAGAATTTCTGGCGTTCCTTTAGTTTCAGCTGTTGGCTGTGTTCCATATCTAGCACCTTCTGAGTATGCTCTGCATCTAGCTCCGCTGAGAAAAGAGAAAGAATCCAACTTCAGGGAAGGCTTTAGCAAAGGGGTAACATATAGAATCACTGCCACCTGAACCTGTTTAATGCCTGTACGTGGTGGAGGATACCTTCTAAGTATTTATGCTCTTGGTGTTGGTGTGTGCTCATATACGAGCCCTAATTGGCTTCACACCCCAGCCAGAAATCTAACTAAACACTTACTATTAATCACCTGAAAATGCTACATAAGATCTAGGACAGTGGATTCCTGATCACCTAATATACCTGAGAACATAAAGTGAAGCAGCTAGTGATCATGGCATTTAGTTGTCTGGTTCCGACTGTGAAAGAAAAGACAGCCCCATCTCTTGACATCTGGTTTGATGGAAGCTAGGCAGTGCTCGATAAAATGCCCTCCTTAGGGTTCACTATACCCCTGCAGAAGCAAGTGAGTGGCATGACTTTCTCCATTTGATGATGCACCCAACACTTAATCACACACACACACTTCCCTGACTGCCAATATAATTTTAGAGCACAGTTTAGGACATGTGACTCCACTATTCTGTATGCTTAATTTTCCTTAGGATTTTATCAGGAGCACTAGCAACACAGTTTATACACATAGGCAGGGCACTTCAATAAAACAAACATGTACTAAGTACCCATGTGCAAGGCACTATGTGAGGTGTATCTCTAGATACAAAGACACCAGTGACTGACTTAAAGAATCTTATACTCTCCTGGGGAAATGGGGAGGACAGAGAGGGATGAAATCCTATGGTCCCATTTTAGAATCAGGACTGTAGCATCCCAGAATTTAGAACTGCAAGAACCTTAGAGATGACTGAGTCCAACAGCTTTGATTTAAAGATAGGAAACCAAGAGTCAGAGGTATTAAAAGACCTGCGTACAGTCATATAGCTAGTAAGTGTCAGAGACAGCATCTGAACCATCTTTTCAGCATTTGATCATGGTGGCCTTTCAGTCTTACGTATTTTTTAAATCAGCCGTATAATTTGGAGAGTGAGGGACAGGCAGCGTCCAGGACCTGTGACTGCATCAGGGTAGGGAATTCCTAGTCAGTAAATACCGATGCAGGTAAGTAACTGTTCTGCAAATCACAGTCTTACAGAGAAGCCTACCCCAGGAGTCCACAGCCAGCAGCGGCGGAGGGGGGCCCGAAACTCAGGTCTTTCCGCCTTGGGAGGTCAGGCTGACTCTCTATCCACCAGGCCAAGCTGCTTTTCTGACCTATAGATACTTTATACTCGTTTAGCCCTTCCCCTAAGAGATATAAAGGAAGGAAAAGGAATAAAATTGCATTTCCTATGATTCACCAGCCTGGCACAGGTCATTGCTGACCCTGGGCAAGTTGATATTTTTATATTGCCTTAAAGACACAGCGTCTTAAAACTCTTATACTCCAAATTAGTATGGAACTATTCATCATTTATCACTTCATGTTCTACAGAAAATTTTTAATCTTTAATGGCATAAACCCTTCTGGCTGGCTGATGAAGCCTATGAGCTCCCTCTCAGAATGTTCTAAAATACATAGGATTACAAAAGAAACAAGTTATATTGAAATAAATATGTAACTTTCCCATCTAAGTTCATGGAAATACAATTATCAAAAATTTTTTTTAGCCGTTTAGAGATCCTCAGATTAAGAGAACTCCTGTGCATCTGGTTATGTCTGTAGAGATTCCTAACTAGGCCCAGACCTAGCATACAGCAACCTCAGTTGTAGGCTAGAGCAACAGAAGATTACTACTGACATTCTGCCTTTATCTCCGTCATTCCAAAACACCCTACTGCTAAATAAGTAGAGATTATTATTATTATTAATTATTACTATTACTTCACACACTTGGGATAAACTGACACTAAGAATAATTCCATATAAACAAAGCTAGCTCATCTTCAAAAAAGGGTCACCTGAAAAAGTTCCTGACTATAAGCTATGAGTATAAAATAATGTGATCGATGTAAAAAAAATACTGAAACATACATTTTCAAATGAGTATTGTCACCTTTGGAAGACTGTATTCTTATTTCAACAATAAACTGCATCAAGCTCTTCGTTTATAGTCTAGATTAATCAAAGGAGCTAGCAGAAAGAAGATATATTTTCCAAATATAATTGTTACTGCCCATCGTGCAACATCAAATATATTTAAAAATTAATGTTATTTTATAATAGGACTAAAGATTCATTTAGAAGAGAAACTGATTATTACTATATTAATAGAATCTCGAAAAATAACAGCTGGTGAGAAGATTCCATCAGTGCCAAATAAATGACTCAAGTCTGTGCGCGCGCATGGGGGCCTGCGCCTGCAGATTATATATACTTATGTATACATACACACACATACATATAACTTGATATGGCAAGAAAAGTATACTAAAAACACATACACCAGTATATTGGTTAGATGAAACTGGCCAGAAAGCTTAACTAAATAATTCATCTTACGTGTGTATGTTTGGGAAGAACAAGACTGTGGCCGCTGCTACAAGACCGAAACACTGCTCCCTATTACTGCCGACCAAAAGAGTTTATACCTTAATCTTTATTCGAGGACAGAGATCTTCAACCTTTTTTATCCCACAATCATACAACACCATCTTTCCTCTCCCAAGGGCTTCCAGAACACTGCATGCCCCACAAAGTTCATCTTCAGAGCCCTCCTACCACTTGCATTTAATTGCTGTGTACTTGATAACAAGGTCTTCCTCAGGCGCTATTCCGCCTCCATCCAGCTTAAGCAGCTGTTAAGAGCTCTGAAGCTCAGGGCTCTGGAAAACTCTTGGAATTCCTCCTGTTCCCCACAAGGAGGATCAATTTTCAATCTGAGAAACACTCATTTGATAGCTGTACATTGTCCATCTCGTGCAACACCCTAAATTTGTCCAAGTTCACATGTACTTCGCTTTATGGAATAGGGGTGTTTCTGAAATTCTGTTTAGATAATTTTTTACTGCTATAAGGATTCTGTCTTCTATTAAAAAGAACCCTTTGGCAAGTTTCGTTGTAAAGGGAATAAGCACCCTAATTTGTTTTACAAACACAACTTTTCCAGCATATTATGGAGCAGACTTGTATTTGGTGACAAAACAGAAGGGCTGAGTCCAATTGCTAGTGCTTTTTGAACTACATTTTTTTTTAATCTGGTCAGATGGTATGGATACCTTAAAGTTTTTTTTAATGGCATGTATTAAAAATACCAGCAAATATATGTTTGTGCTTCAGGTCTCTGTGCTTTCAGTCGTGTCCATCTGTCTGTCTGTCTGTGTCTGTCTGTCTGTTTCTCCCCCTTTCTCCCTCTGCCCTGCCTTCCCCCCCCCACCCCCTCATTGCAAATCTTCCTCACCATAACAGATAGTCCTTCATGACTTCCTAGCATGAAAAAGTGATAGCCAACCTTCTGGCAATGAATTTCTCCAAACTTAGTGAGGTTGTATTTGGAGACAGATACAGTCTAAAAGTCTTCCCAGTTGAAAGGGCAGAACCTGCAAGAGCCTGAGCTCAACTAGTATCCCCTCCAAGTACCTAGGGTCAATTCTACAGCCTGATGTAGTACTACCTGAGGGGGACTTTAGTAGAGAATATATATTTAGCATTCTAAAATGGCTAAGACTTAACACAAGAATCACAGTCATTAAAATCCTATTTATTACCTTATTAAATTAAATTAACAATGACAGTATCTATATGATGTTACTTTTTTAATGGAAATTTTCTCAAAAACATAAAAATTTTCATAACATTTCAATTGAATATAAGTCAATACAACCTTAAAGATATGCTTCAGGATGTTTAACTTAGAGAAAAGAAGACTAAAGGGGGATATAATAGTTATCTTCCAATATTTGAAGTGCTGTCTTGCAGAAGAGTGATTTAATTACTACTGCTTATCCCTAGAACAAGGGTTCTTAACATGGGGTCCATGAACTTTTTTTTTAATCTTGATAAACTGTATTTCAATATAATTAGCTTCTTTTGTAATCCTCTGTATTTTATGCATTTAAAAATATTCTGAGAAAAGGTTCTCTAGCCCAACAAAAGGATATGTAACAAAAAAATGTTAAGAATACTTGACCTAGAGGGAAAACTTAGAAGTAGTAGAGGGAAGTTACATGAAAGCAAATTTCAGTTCAATATAAGGGAAATTTTCCTAATAATCAGAGCTTCCCTAAAGTAGAATAATAGGAAGTTAGTTGAATTCCCTGTTATTTAGAAGTTTTCAAAGCACAGACTGGATGACCACTTTTGAAAGATTCTTGGGTTTAGCAGATTCATGCTTTGAGTATGAGTTGAACTAGATGTCCTGAGATCAAGCTCTAAGATTCTATAAATTTAGTTCTTTAAAAGAAGTCAGAACAAAATTATTTTCCACATTAAATATTTGGCTAATTTACTGGTGTGGATAATCCACTGAGGGGACTGATAGAGGACTGTGAGAAGTCCTACTTACAAAATGGAAACAAGCAGTGGAGGGGAAACAAGTCTGCAGCAAAGTTTTCATGGGACTCAGTGACACTGAATTATTCCAAAGGCATTTACAGATGAAATTTTCCGGAATACAATGAACTAATATAAAACACAACCACAACACTTTCATGGTAACCTACTCTCATCACTGATAATAGTGGAACATCAGATCACAATACCCAATACCCAATGTGTCAGATAAGGAAGTAGCAATTGTGCTAATGATTAAGTTGGGAATGTCATGTGGATCTCAGAAAATACATACAGGGAAAATATGCACTTAAAGTGACAATTTTAAAGACAGACTGATATTCATATTTCAAAGGGGGTAATATTCTCAAAGAACGAAAAAGAATTTTATTCAAAATTCAAATGGATCTGTGATCACAGACTGATTGAGATCAATAATTCTGATGGCAGTCCATCCATGCCTGCCCAATTCTGTGCATCTGGCTGGTGAGCAGGGCTGGAACAAACCACTTCCTTTCTCCCCAACAACTACAACACTTCCAGGTTGATCCCAATTCATAGTAACACAGTGTCCTGGGCAACTGGAGTCTGTGCTGACAAAATGTCTACAATGAGCCTCTTCATCACTGGATCTGTTATTCTGCTTGGACTCATTCTCAAACAGCTCAGCACACTTCCACCCCCTTACACTATTCTCATCCTTGTGATACTAACATCCCAGCCCCCACTGCTGAAGAACAAAATCCTTTCTCTCCTGACTTCAGCTGTCTGTCCACCCCCTCATTCCCAGACTCCTGAACTTTATCCTCTTCTCAATGTCCTACTCCAAATCTTCCCTTTCCACTGTGCCTTCTGGAACACCTGTTCCCATAATTAAGAAGCTTATTTTCACCTTAACTCTCTCTCTCTCACTCCTTCCATCTTCTGGCATTCACTGAGACCTGACTTCCTATTAACGACCCTGTATCCCTGTCCCCCTCTGCTAACACTAGTTGAACTTTCACTCATACCCTTAACTCACTAGTTGGGGTGGGGGGTTGGAATACTCCTAATCCCCCACTACCACTTTCAGGTCTTCCTTGTACCGCTATCTCTCAGCAGCCACTCCTCCTTTAAGGTTCATTCAATCCAAATTTTATCACCAATCAACTGACACCCAGGAGATTCCTTCTCCTTTCAATGAGTTAAGTGACTAACTCATGGCCCTGGGTTCTATCTTCTCTTCCTTCTCTCATTATAAGAGACTTCAATATAAAAGCTGGTGTTCCTACAAATACCCTAACTTCCCAATTCCTCAATTTACTCAATTCCCATGACTTACTCTTCCACTTCTACTCAGTTACACAAAGGTGATCATATATTTGATCAAGAACGCTGAATTTTCTTTATCTGATCATAATCTATTCTCTTTCCATCTCTCCGTATGCTTCATTTCTCCTGAATGTACTCTTCATCTTCACAATGACTCTCTATCCCTCAGTCCCAGCCCAGGCCTTCACCTCTGCTCTGCTACACTACCCTCCCTTCCCAATCAACCTCTTAGTGAACCACTATTCTCTACTCATGAATATCTAATTCTCTTGTCCAATCATTAATGTATTCCTTGTATCTCCAGCACTCAGCACATTGCTTGCCACAGTATAAACCCTTAATAAATATTTATTGGTTGACATTTATGCCATGCTGAGCCTCAGCCCTAGGAATACTTCCACTATCTGCCTTCCCTGCTCCTACTTCATGGAACTGGAGGAATTCACTACACTGAGCTGACTGGGACCAAACTGATCTAACTAATTAATATCAACTAGGTTCTCAACAGAGCAAAGCAATCTTGGCACTCCTCCTTGATTGATTCCCTACCAACTAACCACAATGACTGTCCCCAAACTCCTATTTTCTCCACAAGCCTCCAAAAATATTCTTTCCCCCTGCCCTTCCTATTGAAAATCTGCCCCACGTTTCACTGAGGACATTTGCCAAGCACTCCCTCTTCTTCCTTTCTTCACCTTATTCTTCTTATACAGTACTGCACTCATGATGAGATGATGAGTCCCCTTATATATATCTTGATCCACTCTCCTCCTCCATCAGATTTCTACCACCATCATCCCTACTCTCTGCCCAATCTTCAATTTATCTATTGGCTTCTTCCTTGATTCCTACAAACAAGTCCTTCCCATCTCTAAAAGCCCTCACTAAATCTTATCTTGGATTTTGTCTTCTTGAAGGCAGGATCTGCCTTCTGTTTTGTCTTTGTATCCCCTGTTCTAATGATTCCAGATGAAAACAACAAGAAGTCATTTTAAGGTTTGCAAAGCACTTCACAATTATTAGCTCATTTGATCTTCACAACAACCCCGGGAGGTAGATATTATAACTATCCCCATTTTACATATGAAGAAAATGAGGCTGGCAAAGGTTAAGTGACTTGCCCAGGGTCACATAAATAATAAATGTCTCAGGCTGGATTTGAACTCGTGCTACACACTGAACCACCAAGCTGTCAACAATCATGTGTTGATGGTGCCGGGCTTATAAGTGATAAATGAATTTTCATTTGTTTGTGACAAAAAAAATACTATACCCATATCATATTTTATAATCTTCTCTGAGCAAATTATATTCCTTTACATGTTAACATATTTTTTAAAAGGATAGTAAAACAACATTTTCTTAATCCTGAACCCACTTTATCGCCAAGGCCTAGCTATATTCTGTTCCCCCCTCCTGGCACCCCAGTCAGTAAAACTGAGGGAAAGGGAATAACATTTTGTATGAACTGAAGCAAAACATAAACAGGAATATAAATCTACAAGAGAAAAGAAGACCCATATTCATGAAGCATTCTAGAATTAAAGCTAAATTATTTCATCATTACCCTATGTTTTGGATAATTCCTACAACTGCTACCTCACTTGAAAAATGCAATCTGAATTTTACTCCTGGCACCAGCTCTTAATAGCAAAGAACATGAAAGAACAAACACTTGAAAAGGGGTAGGGGGACGAGGGGAAGTCTGAAGTAGAACACTGAAACAGATGCCAGGATTGACAGTAACACTGAAAATCACCCTTGGCTCCAATGAATCAGAAACATCAGAAATGTTCATCTCCTTTATATAGCCTCCAAGCAATTCAGCACGCACGCTTTAAAAAGAAAAAAAAATCAGTGAACTATTCAGGGATGTCTTCTCATTTTCAGTTCAGCTGTCAAAGTAACTGTTCAAATCCTTCACGACTGCAAAGATATTGGAATGAGTCAAAGCTAAACGCCTAAATATATTAAGTATGTTTGAGGCACTTCAGAAGAGAAAGTTTGGTTAATCTGTTTTCTTTTTTAGTCATTCCAGAATTAGCTGTGCAGAAACACAGATCAATGTAGGCAGTGCCCTAAAGGGGTTTTAATTAAAGAACAACTATCCTGTTGCAAGTGAAACAAACGAAAGGCAGTAATTTGCAGGAAGTGATTTTTCTCCTCCACAGAACTTCTTGCTTCTCCCTCAACATTTTTTGTCCTGTGATGCATGGGGTATGGTTGGTTTGTACCTAAAAGAGTCCCTAGTACAATTAGTGGAAAATAGTGACTTAATATAAATTACTCACCTTCCTATGCTGGCAGAAAATCCAACCACAGCTCAACAAGATATTTAAAAATTTTGTGATGGCTTTTCAAAATTATGGTAGCTATGCAAAGTCTCACAACATATGAATTTAAAAATAAATCCAAAATGTCTGCATGTGACTTTGCTCTCTAAGATAAAAATAACAGGGTTTAATGTGGAAAGGTGATTACTAAAGTTCTTTGAGGGACAGACTGATACATAAGAAAAAAAATACTGGAAGTGGTAGCAGGAAGAGCTGGATTTGACTCCCAGATCGAATACTTAGTAGCTGTGTGACTGTGGGCAAGTCACTTCCCTCTATTGGCCTCAGTTTCTTCATCCATAAAATGGGGATATCTGAACTACTTATCTCCCTAAATTGTCATGAGGAAAGCACTTTGAAAACCTTAACTGATATATATATATATATATATGTAAAATGCATATATATGTATATCATATATACATATATACACACATTATATGTGAGCTAGTATTACTACTATCCTAGCTTCACTGAGGCAAGATATTGTTTTGCTAGCTACATATCCATTATGTCTAATGATATTTAGCTTTTTACTCAAAAGAAAGAAGACCAACAAACTATGCTGAAGGAAATTTTTAATTAAACTGAAAAAATTAGGTGACCTTGTATTTGCTAGAGGAAAGGGTTTCCAAACAACTGTATTTTAGACTTTTTAATTGTGAAGCATATGCCGTCAAGTAATAGAAGCCCCAAATTCATACTTTATATTATTAATTACAGTTGATGAAAGTCAGAAACAACACTATTTACTGAGGCTCTAAACAGTCTTGTAAAAAGCAGAAAAAACCGAAGCAGAGAAAGATTAAGTCATGGTTTTTTTCTTCACAGTGTTTCTTCAATCCTCTTATCTAGCTAGGGTTCTTTTCTCTTATTTCAACTTCAGATCATCACTCAAGTTTTATCTGGTTCCAACTTCCTCTGAAGCCACCAGTAGCCACTCCAAATAGATAACAACCCAACAAAAACCCTATTATACATACAAGGTGGTACAATCAATTCTCAGTTATCAGTTGCAATGGGCCATAGGGATAACAGAGATATATGAAATCCACAGAAAACCCAACAAAGCCATTTTTATCAACACTTTCAACCAATTCTACAAGCAAACCCTTTTGCACAGCCACTAAGTAGAAAAGGGGAATGTACTGAGTTTGTTCTCCCTGCCCTGGTCACCTGGTCCTCTAGTAAAGTATGATCAAGTACCAAAAAATGTTCCAAAATCAGGGGGCAGGAGGGAAAAGGAGACCCTCAAGAAAGGGAAAAGTAACTAACAAATGGGATTTAAAGTTAGTTAGAATTTTAATGGGGTTGCACAGAATTCATTTAATGAAAAATATTTTAAAACGAGAGAATTGATAGATGAGTTCAGCACTAAATTGACTCAATCACTAGAAAGACTTAGTTTCTATCTTTAAATACTAATTGCTTAACATTTAGTAAATAACAGAGGCAAAGGGGGAAAAAAAATCAAAGAAATAGAATTAACTGATTCTTCTTCAGGTATTTCGTGATCAATGGAAAGTAAAATTTGAAAATTTTTCCAAAATGATAACTAAGCAAAATTCTTTCTTTAATCTGTTTGATGCAGATTTGCCTGTGAGGAAGGAGATTGGATACTTTCTCAAAGTAAGGTCTAACAGTTTCTAGAATTGCAAAATTCTGACAGTCTCGTTTTAGAATATGGACTTCAAGCATATTTATCTTAAAACTAGAAAACAGACATGAAGATAGCTTCTATTTCCTTAAATCACTTTCTACTCTTCCCCCATTCCCTTTTCTCTTATTTGTAAAAAAAAAGTTGAAGAAAAATGTTAGTGAGCATACTGTATAACAGAATAAAATAATACAAGATTTCTAAGATCTCTTCTAATATTTTCTCTGATTCCATAAAGTCCACTTATCAATTGCTTTATAGAGCTACCATTTGATAAAACAGTCTTCACCCTTTAAAATAAATAAAAAATAAAACAAAACAAAGTATATGAAGTCATTTCTTTAATACCTCATTCCAGCCCACTCCCCATTCTAACAACTGAAAACAATTTGCTCTGTATCAAACTAGAAACAGCTCATTCATAAATATTATTCGTTTCCTGGAACTGTTACGTCAAGTTCTGTGATTAGAATTTCCAGTTATTTTAGTTTTGCACTACTCTTTAATACCAAGATATTTCTAGCATTTTTCATAATAATTTTTTGTAACTTCCATATTTTTTAAGACTCAGAAACAGCATCAAAAGCTTTTAAACTTAATGGCTCAAATTTGGAGAAATAATATGTGAATGAAAGGATTAACATTTTTGAAATAGAAAAAGTCAAAAGTCTCTTACCAAAAAAAAAAAGCCTACACTTAAAACCCTATCAACTTACAAAGAAATCATTCTATTTTATTTACAAGCAGTTAAGAAAGGAATATACTCACCTAGAATATGATTATCAGAAATGGCAGCTTTTGTAGAGTGTTGGAATGAATAACTATCTTGTACAAAAAACTCATAGCAACTCCTATTCAGTCTTACAAATTTTAGCCTGTGTGAGCAGCTGGTGGAAGAACCGCTTCCCAAGTACACTGCAGGAAACACTACTCTACTGTCAAGCTTCCGGGAGACTTTTCTAATTTCCCTCAATTACTCTGAAGGAAATGACTACTATTTAAGGTTAACAAAATGTGCCCCACAGAAATGCAAAACAATGTGTCACTCACTATAAAGCGCATAGAAGATAAAGTTTAATTCAAAATACTATTTTATAGGATAAAATACACACTGACTTTTATTACAACTCATGGTAGACACAAGGAGTATTACACCAAATCAAAAGACCATCTTTGGGCTGACACTGTGACTTTAGCTAAGTCACTTAACCTTTCTGGGACTTTGTTCCCTCATTAGTAAGATGTAAAATTTGTTTATGATTAGGATATACAGGGACGATTTAATAACCTATCTATACACCTGTGATTAGGTGAAGAAGAATGAACTAGCAAATCAGGGATTTAGAACCTCTGAATTTCCTTTGACTATTTTAAAGGTGACTCACTTAAGCATCAGCAAACCACCACTTAAAATTTTAGAGTAGAAACACTTTATGCCCTTATTACTAGCTTTATTTGCAAAAGTATCTTGATCGTTTCATTGCTTAAAGAATGGTTGGATCCAAATTCCTTGGATATACCGGCTAACTGGGGAATATCTCCAGACTATGTAGCTTTCAGGAGTCACACTTCACCAGCATCAAAGTTATAGCTAACAGTTTAGTAATCTGGAAAGTGTTCCCTCATGCAAGCTGTGTTTGATTTTTCAGGAAGTGAAGAGCTTAGGCAGGGGGGAAATCTGACTCAGAGGGTGAAGGACATGCACCATGAAGATTGCTTGAGACCTAGGGATAGTTAACCTGGATTAAAGAAGACTCCAGGCACACCTGACCACTATTTTCAAGTTCCAGGGGAGTTTTCAAGTGTAATACAGGTTAGACATGATCTATTTGGCCCTAAAAGGAGGAACCAGGAGAAACAGATAGAAGATGCCTTTACATACCTTTAGGCTGGATGTCAGGAACGGAACAGAAGGCCTAGTGCAGGGCTGGGCTCCCCCCTTATTGGAGGTCCTCAGACAGAGAATGGATAACCACTTTGTTGGGCACACTGGAGTGGGTCTGCCTTTTAGGTAGTGTTTGGGCTAGAATGCTTCTGGGGATCCTCACAACTCTAAATTGTTGGAGCTGCTAGTTTAACAATACCAAATTTTTAACTCCTTCCTCTTCTTTCACTCTACAGTGATCTGCTGATATAATGCACTTTATGCAAAACAACATGTAGAAAAATGTTCTACAAATCACCATTAGTGTGGCATGTTATCCTACTCTTTGGACTGCTTTCACACCTCACTTCTCCCACCAGACTATAAAAACAACAGGGAGGAGAATTTAAAGTAATGTGTGTTTATCCAATGGCTTGGTTGTTCAGAATCTCGTTTAAGCAGTATTTGATATATGAAACTAAAGCGTGAACATTACTTGTACCGATGTATTTAACTGTCCTACTCACACAGCTAATATTGGCAGGCGCTATTAAAAGGGCTGGGGTACGTAAGTGAGCCTATTTTGATTTAAGAGCTGTTTTTATCATTGCTGATTTGAAAATTCCAAGAGAAAATTTCCCATTGAACAGTCTATAAACGGGATGGTGTCTTTCTGAGGATCTCTCGCACCCCTAACCCTTAAAACTGTTATTCTAGCTCCGGGTTTCTTCACCTCAGCAACTTCAAAGGGCTCCACGGATAGATGTATGAACTTGGGGAAAAAAAGTCGCATCTTAATTTCAATATAATTGATTTCTTTTGTAATCCTATATATTTTACTTAATGCATTTAAAAATATTCTGAGGAGGAGTACAAAGGCTTCATCAGACTGCCAAAGGTATCCACAACACAACCAGCTCTCCAGTAAAAATGTATTCAGGACACACTTTTAAGTTTAATTTGCATTACTGACATTTTCTCCATCACTTCCTTAAATCTATACAAGCAAGAAAACAAGACCTGGTTTGTTGATTTCTGAGGTGCAAATGTTCACACTGAAATCTTACCCACTGGCTGGGTTTGAGCTGGCTCTAGCTTGCCCCTGAATTATGTAGTTTTAACAAAGAGCCAAAAGGGGTCTTGTTTTTTGAGCTGTCACCCCAAAATGAGTGCTTTTCAGAATACTCAGCTTGGCGATGACTGGCCTCATTGGTTATTCATTTTGAATTTTTGATATGGTATTCTTCTCTCAGCCTCAACTTCCTTATTTGTAATATAATGACAATGATAGCTCCTTTCTCTCAGTGTTGTTTCCAGGATCAAATGAGATATGTGTAAAGCATTTTTGCAAATGTTAAATGATAATCATATAAATAGTTATAAATACTGTTACACTGTTATTTTTATAACTACTTTATATGCTTATATACTGTAGTAAAACTAGTTTAACTAGCATCCTAACAACTGGGAACTATTAGTAGATACTTTTATGCCTTGACAGAGTAACAACAAATGCCCATACCTTTGAATCACCATTCTCTTTTGCCAACAAATCCCAGAGCTTAGTTCCCTGGTAGCCACCAAGGGAGCTCTCTAGATGCCAGATATTCTCTCTCCTCTCTAGACTCTGACTTCTCTATGCCTAATTTGATTAGTCAGAGAGCACAAAAATTATTTTCTTCTTCTGCTCCTAAAAAAGAGCATTCAGTTTTCCTTGAGGTGTTTGAAAAGTTTTACTACCAAACACTACAGGGAAATATTTGGAGCTGGAGAGAGGGGCAGTTAAAAGAAATCAGGGAGGGAAAGATACAAAAGTTTATTGCTATCTCTTTAGTCGATGCTAAGATTCACTCTCAACCTGAAAATAAGCTCTCCTTTTTCTTTGTCTTCCCGTTCATCTGCCTGACCACCTGTTTTAACTTGATTTCCACAATCCCCACTACCTAGGGATACAAATCTATTACTAAGTCAGTTCTTCTTATCTAGTGAATTCATTTGGTTTGGCAGAGTATCCCAGACTTAGTTAAATCTACTTTCCTAAACCAAAACCCCTAACAAAGAAACCGTAGGCCTTAAGAGAATCTCCTTTCTTTTGTTCTCCTAAATCCTTCTAAACTCTTTACCTTCAGGCAGGGAAAGCAAAGTCCAAGTGGTGAATAGGTAGGGTTTTTCTTTACTTAGCACAGTGCCTGATACACAACAACTGTTTAATGAATGCGTATTAATTAATTCTCTTTACTCTTCCACGTTTGATTTCTTAAAACTGGAAAGATTTCTCCTCATTTCTTACTTCTCTAAGGAGTTTCCTAGTTTTAGGACACAGGAAGCCTATTTCCTGAAAACATGAGATAGAAGAACGAAAACCTTTCCCCCCATCTCCCAAACCTTAAAAGTGGACTGGTGCACACCTTGGCATTCTTTTATTTGTGCAAATGAGACTGAGGAGTTTAAAACACTAGTAATGATTATTTGCTATTTAAAAAAAAATAAGGCCAAGCATAGGAAGGTTTTAAATTTTACCAAGTAAAACTAGTTTCATAGAACTCCTCTACAAGAAAAGGGGGAAAAGCTCTGTATTCTGAAAGCAAAGATTTCATATTGGTATAAACTCGTACAATTCTTTCATTCAATTCAATAACTACTTCCACTACATCTGGCTGCTGACATTCTGGGATTATGCTAAATTCTGTGTGAACATCTGGCAGAGTAGCTGCATTTATGTACGAGCATTTTCAGCTATGAATTCTAAATCCATAAAAGTGATATATATACATACATACACACACACATATGTATATATGAAGTGGAACTTTACTGACCAAGTTGTCCTGCCTGCTTCTTACCACTGCAATGACACAAGCACTTGCCCATTAGTTTATCGTTTTAAATCAATTTATTTTAATAAGCTAAATAATTTCAAGCAGTTTATCATTAAAAAAAAGTTTCCTTCCTTCTCTTCACTAATTTGATTCTGCCCTCTTCATCCCACCACCTTCCTTCTTTGCATACTCACTAGTTGTTTGTTAGTGGGCACGTTTCTGAAGCTATTTAACAACCCTAACAACTACAGGGGAATTCCTCTTTAATAGTAACATGGGCTTGACTTAGCAAATGAGAAACAAACCACAAAATAAATCTGCCTCCAAAAACTAATTTAGGACATCGGCCTACAAAACAAGACAAGTAAACAACAAAGCAAGTGAAATAAATTTTAAATAATTTGAAGGAAAAGAAAAGGTAAGGACATTCTCTACAATGTGGTGTTAGAACCACAAAAATAGTGCAAAACTGTGGACAGCAACTGCATGCAAGCTGACAGCTTTTTACCACAAAAGAAAAATATCCAAGAGCTAGATCCTATGTTTAAATTTTTATTAACTATTAATAATTTACATGCTTATAATCCTTTTTTCCTCCAGGGACAGGCAACTGTTTGACAACTGTTAATTCAGTTTTATAACATGCTTGTGTTTATTAGTGGTAGTATTATTCTCATTTTAGGCTTGGACAAACAGGTTCAAGAAATTCAAAGGTTTTTTTGTTGTTATAAGCAGAACCAAAAATATAATACAATAACAGAAAACCATTATTTCTAATTGCCTTACATATATATATTATATATATATATATATATACACACACACACACACAGCAATATACACATCCATATTATATACACACATATATCTACATAAATGTATATGTATATGTGTGTGCATATGTGTATATATATATATGTATATATATATATACATACATACATATATTTATATATGTATGCATGGTTGTCTGCTTGTCTGTCTGTCTGAATGAATGTAGCTCGACCTTGCCAAGTATATGAATCCCAGAACGCATAACATCAGATGTTTTAGAACAGTGGTTCTCAACCTTCCTAATGCCACGACCCTTTAATACTGTTCCTCATGTTTGGTGACCCCCAACCATAACATTATTTTCGTTGCTACTTCATAACTGTAATTTTGCTACTGTTATGAATTATAATGTAAATATCTGATATGCCTGATGTATTTTCATTGTTATAAACTGAACATAACCCACAGGTTGAGAACCGCTGTTTTAGAGGGAGGGCATGTGTGTAGGTGACTAGAAATGGTTCACAGAGAGTTCTAGGAAGGAAGCAGAAGCCCGCAGAGGGGCTGAATGAGAGAAAAGAAGCGTGTTCCATCTTGAAGAAGGGAGATATGGGTGGCATATCATCAACTTGTTTCCTCTCCAGGCTTAGACCCAGAAGTACTATGAGAATACCTGTGTTGTAGGGACAGATCCGACTTGGGTAAGAAACCTCTCAGAGATGCTTTACTTTCCCTGTGGCTCTCAGTAGAGCAGGAAATTGCTTAGTCAATAGAGGCACATATATATAGGTAGTACAGTGGCCTGGAGTCAGGAAGCCCTGAGTTAAAATCTCGCCTTAGATAAGTATTAGCTGTGTGGTCCTGGGCAAATCATTTAACTTCTGCTTCGGTTTCCTCAACTGCACAATGGGGTAAAATAATACCTACCTTTCAAGGATGTGTGAGGATCAGATAGTTTTGTCAAGTCCTTACCACACAGTAGATGCTTAACAAATATTTGTCTCTTCCTTCCTTCCTTTTTTCCTTTCTTCCTTCTTTCTTTACTCTTCCTTCCTTCCTTCCTCCCTCCCTCCCTTAACTCTTTCCCCTCCTTACCCTCTGAAGTCAGAAACTGATGTGCTGACGAACTTCCTCTAATCTGAGGATTAACATCCTCTAACAATGAATGCTCTGTCCACCATCTCCTTTCTGTTCTCATTTGTTCTCCCTGAGACACAAAATTAATTTAGCATGCCAGCCCTGGTTATGTAATTATGTGGTAGAGGTCAAAGGAGGTAGAACTAGTCTGGAGTAAATTTAAGAGAATCTAGTACTCTGGTAGGGAAACCAGTATTAGGCTGGCAAACAATGATCTTCCCCTGGAATTCACCAATCCCATAAAAAGGCACACTGTGACTGTTTTCTAAACCAGTTCAAGATCATAAGAAAGAGAAATAAAGACTAAAGAGGGCAACTTATAATTAAATCCGAATTCCTCCTACATAACCTACACATATATCTTAATAAGGGTGATAGTCAAGACAATAAAAAAGGGAGGAGATAGGAGACGGAATGTATTAGTTTTCTTTTCTAGGTTCCTCTACCCAGTGCTGCATATATGGATTCCCGCCCATCTCCCTGACAGTGTGTGTAAAATACTACACACACACACACACACACACACACACACACACACACATACACACACACACATACACACACACACACACACACACAATTTAAGAGGGTAATGTCAGAAATCCTCTATCTTAAATGGCCACTTTCCACATTATACAGGTGATTCTACCTCAAAATAATCTTTTTGATCTGTCCCCTCTACTTTATTTCAACTGCCATTACTTCAGTACAAGCACTCGTTATCAGCTGCCAGGGCTACTGCTCTCTGGCCTCCTAACAGGTCTTTTGCCTACACTCCCTGCCCACTCCAATACATTTTTCACACTCCTACTAGAATAACAGTCGTGCACTGATCTGCTCTTGCTACACTCCTCTACTTAAAATCCTTTAATAGCTTCCCACCACTCACTGAATAAAACTGTCTTCATAACCCGACATTCAAGGCCCTCCACAATCTGGCATCACTTTACTTTTCCAGTCTGATCTTACCTGTCCCCAAGGGAATACTCTATTCTTCTGGTGAGTTAAACTGCATGGGGATATGACAATGCAAATGTTTCTTAAATGATTTATACAAAGATGGTGGACACAGCATTCATTGTTAGAAGATGTTAATCCTCAGATTAGAGGAAGTTTGTCAGCACGTCAGTTTCTGATTTCAGAGCCTTATGCTAAGTACTAAAGATAACACAAAATTGAGATAAGACAGGGCTCTCTGTCATCAGAGAACTTACAGTCTAGCTAGAGGGATAAGAATATACCCAAATAAATAATTAGAGAACTACAAAATAAAATGCCATATTAGAGGTAGAGGTGGCACTTGAATCAGTCTTTAAAGATGGAGTAGGAATTTAATGGGTGAAAAAATCCACACAGAAGAAGACCACCTGTTCTGGTCTTCCTAACTTCCTTCAAGCATCAGCGAAGGCCCCATGAGCAATAGGTGTTTGTATATCACCTCTCCATTAGAATTCAGGTTCCTTGGAAACAGGTACTTTTTTTTTTGGCCTTTCTTTGTAGTCCCAGAATACTTAGCACAGTGTCAGGCACATAGCAGGTGTTTAATAAATGCTAGCTGACCAACTTATTGTCCACAGTAAATAGCCCACACCCACCATCATTCTTTTCTTGGCTTGTCTCAGGCTTTTCCCTATGTCTAGAATATCCAAATCCTTTAAAACCTCAACTGTCATCTCCTCCATGGAGTTTTCCTTGATTCTCCTAGTACTGTGATCTTAATTAATCTGATCCTTTCTTATAAACTTAACATGCACCATTTTACATATCTGTGTCCTCTCTTCTAATTCCATCATGGTATGGATTTATCCAAACTTTGTTATCTCCCTCAGACTTAGCCCACTATTCTCATAAGTAGGGGGTTAATAAATATTGGCTGAATTAAATTATTCTACCTAAAATTACAGCATATTTTTAATTTGAGAGTAAGAAAGCAGAATTTAAAAAATCAAACCCGAGAATTCAGCAGTATGTTCTTCTCCACGGAGATGGCCCTGTGGGGAATTTTGCCTTTGGCACCCTCTCCTCTTTCTTCTATCAGTACACCTCTCCTCATCCTCCTGGTACACTCAAAGGACTATTCCCAACCTCCAAATCTGTTTGTTAACTGAAAAACTTTAAAAACTTTCTTGATTAGTTTTCAACTAATCTTAGCTAAAATGTTGATTTTTAAAAAAAAAAAAGAGATGAAGACCAAAGAAACTTGCATTTTGCAACTCTCCCTCTACTGAAATTCCTTTCTCCAAGGTCAAATGACTTTCTTGGTGAGCAAATCCAAATATTTTTTTTTCAGTCCTCATCTTCTTTGCTGTCTCTGTAGCATTAGACCCTGTTGTTCTCCTCCCCTACCCTCAACCAGTTCTCTGGCTTCCCTGATGCTTGCTTTCAAGATTCTTCTTTTCTTTGACTCTAGTTTCTGTCTTGATTGACATTCTTCTCAAACTCCTTAAACCTAGATATTCCCCTACAACAGCGGTTCTCAACCTGTGGGTTATGTTAAATTTGTAACAATGAAAACACATCCTGCATACCAGATACTTACATTACGATTCATAACAGTAGCAAAATTACAGTTATGAAGTAGCAACAAAAATAATTTTATGGTTGGGGTCACCACAATATGAGGAACTGTATTAAAGGGTCACAGCATTAGGAAGGTTGAGAATCACTGCCCTACAAAGTGCTAGTTTGGTATCTCTTTTCTCTTTAATGTCACCCTTGATGATCTTATCCATTATCTTGCATTCAATGATCATCTCTTTGTAGATGACTTCTCAATCTATGCCTCCTCTACTCTCCCTGTTCTAGGCCAGACACCACCACATTTGTTTTGATTGAGCTGGGCTCTGCTTCCAGCAAGAGAGTACAAGGAAGGGAAACTGAGGTCAGGAAAGAAACCTCTGGTCACCAGGGCTCTCACCTGCCCAGGGACCATGGAACTGTCCCAGAAGAGGTGTTTTAGCTTCCCTGTAGAGATTTTCTAGAGGATGCCCCAAGATCGTTCTGTAGATCCTGGGTAACCCTAATTCAGATTTTACCTAAAGTTGAAAATCAATTTTTTTTTCTGCCTTTCCTGAAAAAAAAAGAAAAAGAAAAAAATTCCTCTGTTTCTTAAACAGAACTACACAGCAAAATATTTGTGTGTGTGTGTGTGTGTGTGTGTATGTGTCATTTGTACATGGTTTGCTGTCTCAGTATTGTCCCCCTCCCTTAGAATTCCTTGAGAGGAGGGACTTGTTTATGCTTTTCTCTGAATTCCAAATGCTTAGCACAGTGCCTGGCAGAGAGTAAGTACTTAATAGCAGAGAGTAAGTACTTAATAAACGCAAGCTGACTGACTTCTCCCAGACACTCTCTCCTCTCTGGGTTTTCTTGACACTTTCCTCTATTGGTTCGCCTCCCACATGGCTCACTGATCTTTGTCAGTGTCTTCTGCTGGTTCATCATGCACGCTGTGCCCCGTAACTGTGGGTGTTCTCCAAAGTTTTGTCCTAGGCCCTCTAATTCTCTTGTCCTATGTACTTTCTCTTATTAACTTCACCAGCTTCTGTAACCTTAACTAGAAGAAGACTCCCAGACCTATATATCCAACCTGTTGCGCCCTTGAGCATCAGTCCCTAATTGCTTACTGGACATCTCAAACTAGATATCCTAGAGTCATCTTAAATCTAATGTCAAAAACTAAACTCATTCTTTTCCCCCTAAGCCTTCATAAACAAATTCCTAAACTTACCAGTTTCCCACAAAGTACTTGTCCACCTCACCTCAGAATCTTGCCATCATCCACAAATGCACCACTTGAACATTCATGAACTCTGAAACTCCCTTATCTGATCACAATCTCTCAGTATTCCACCTCTTTCTCTGCCTTCCAAAACCAAACCTTGCTCTTCATAAACACTGTGAGCTCTAATTCCTGGATTTCCCAGTTCTCTCACAGGCCATTACCCTTGCACTAGTCATATTCTTCTCCCTTCCACATCTTGGTCGAGTCCCTGGTCCCACTAATATAACACCAATCATGTCCTACCAAGCCTCAGCTTCAGATCATTCCAACCATCTACTGCCTTTACTCCTATGAAACTTACTGCTAAACAAAGGCAGAAAAAAAACGATTCAACTATGCTGATGGAGTCTACTATAAACTTATGTTACAGAATGTCAGCTGGGTCCTCCCTGTTGCTAAATAATCCTTTCACACCTCCCTAATTAACTATCACACTCACCACAGAGGTTTCTACAAACCTCTTCATCTCTCCTTAAACCTCCCATTTTCCCCCTGCTCCTCATTGGGTTAGCTGAGTACTGTCTCATATTTCATTTAAAAATAATTAAGGCCATTCATGGAGATGACCTACTTTTCCTCTTCTCTCATATCACCTTGATGACTTCTGCTACTATCTCCTCTTTTACCCTTTTCTCACATGATGATGAGGTGACCTTTCTTGTCAAGGTCAGACCCTCTACAT
The DNA here is from genome assembly GCA_028627135.1 of Pseudochirops cupreus. Classification (NCBI taxonomy): domain Eukaryota; kingdom Metazoa; phylum Chordata; class Mammalia; order Diprotodontia; family Pseudocheiridae; genus Pseudochirops; species Pseudochirops cupreus. The sequence continues at coordinate 444,399,456 of CM053580.1, read as the reverse complement.
GCACAAATTATCCAATTCCATTCTGTCTGCTCCAGAAGATTTTCCGATCCATCATCCCCACTCTATCATTTAATTTCTTTCCTTTTCTTTTTTCTTTTTTGCTTTTTGGAGGAGGGGAAAGCAGGGTAATCAGCGTTAACTGACTTGCCCAAGGTCACACAGCTAGTGTTAAGTGTCTGACTCTGGATTTGAACTCAGGTCCTCCTGACTCCAGAGCCAGTGCTATATTTACTGCACCACTTAATCATCCCTATCATTTATTTTCAATCTCTCCCTTTCCATGGGCTGCTTTCCTACTGCCTTCAAACATGCCCATGTCTTCCCCATCCTAACAAACAAATAGATCCTTTATTTGATCTACTACCCCTGCCATCCTCCCACAGCTTTCCTGCTTCTTGTGGTCGAACTCCTTGAGAAGGGTGTTATCAATAGGTACCTCCACTTGCTCTGCTCTCACTCTCTTCTTAATTCTATATAGAATGGCTCACCATCTATCTCATCATTTGGGCAGAACTGCTCCAACGTTACCAGTGATCTCTTAATTGCCAAATCTAATGGCCTTTTCTCAATCCCCATCTTTTTTAAGCCCTTGGCAGTCTTTGACACCATTGATTACCCTCTTTTCCTCGATAATCGCTTTTCTCTAGATTTTTCTGGATGCTACTCTCTTTCAGTTCTCCACCTACTTATATTGTCACTCTTTCCCTAGATCTTCATCAAGGCTATATCTGCTAACCATGGTTGTCTCATGGGACTCTGTCCTGGGCCTCTTTTCTTCTTTTTATATATTATTTCACTTGATGATCTCATCAGCTTCTATGGAATCAATTATCATCTCTTCCTTATGATTCTTTTAAAATACACACACATATTTTATTTCCCTATAGTTATATTAATTTTAAAAACTTTTTTTAAACTTAAAAAAAGTTTTGAGTTCTAAATTCTATTTGTCCCTCCCTTCCTCACCTCTTCTTTCCCTGAGACAGTGGTAATACGTATGCAATCATGTAAGAGTTTGTTTTTGTTTTGTCATTTAGCACAAGAAGACTCAAATAAAAAAGGAAAGGAAGGAGGAAGGAAGGAAGGAAGGAAGGGAGGAAGGAAGGAAGGAAAGAAGGAAGGAAGGAAGGAAGGAAGGGAGGAAAGAAGGAAGGAAGAGGAAAATAGCATGCATCAGTCTGTATTCAAACAAAATCAATTCTTCCTCTGCAGGTAGATAGTATGCTTCATCATTAGTCCTTTGGATTAGTCTTGGATCACTGTATTGCTGGGAATAGCTAAGTCACTCACAATTCTTCATCGAATAATATTGTTACTATGTAGATTGTTCTCCTGGTTCTGTTCACTTCACTTTGCATCAGTTCATGTAAGTCTTTCCATCTTCCTTATGATTTTCAAATCTAATTATCCAGCACCACCCTCTGTTGATATCTAACTCTGTCTCATCAATGTTTATTAGATATCTTGAACAAGATGTCCTGTACATCAAAGGTGTCAAACTTGGGGTCTACAAAACTCCCAAGAGGGGCCAGAACCAGTAATTGGGAAATGTATAACAAAATAAATGAAAATGTAATTCAACATGGACAACATTAATTTGTGTTCTTCTAAGTCATATGCAGCCCACAGGCATCAGTTCCTATTTGAGTGTCACCACTGCTGTAACCATTTTAAAGTCACCATGAACAAAACTTAACTCATTATCTTTTTTATCTAATATCTGTCATTATCTTTTTTTTTTTTTTTTGCTTTTTGGCAGGGGAAGGCTGGGTAATTGGGGTTAAGTGACTTGCCCAACGTCATACGGCTAGTAAGTGTTAAGTGTCTGAGGACAGATTTGAACTCAGGTCCTTCTGACTCCAGGGCCCACGGTGCTCTATTCACTGCGCCAACTAGCTGCCCCCTATCATTCTCTTTCAAAGCCTTCTTCTTTCCAAATGTTCCTATTCCTGTTGAGGGTATCATCAACTTCAAGTTTCCCAGGCTTGTAATCTAGGTAGCATCCTTGACTCCTCCTCACTCTCTCTTACTCCCCCCACGTCCAATCTGTTGCTAAGGCAAATTTCAATTTTACTTTTGTAACATATGCCTCCTTACATCTTCTGGCAATGCCACCATCTGGTGCACCCTTATTACCTCATGCCTTTACTATCACAATACAATGACCATGTCACACCTATATTATAATGGCTCCCTATGGTGCACCCCCAGAACTAAATATTAAATCCTCTGGCATTCAAAGTGCTTCATGACCTGGTCTCACTTACCTTTCCAGTCTTCTTATACCTTATATTTCTCCCCAGCCCCCCAAGAAATTCAATCTCCTAACTTTGGCATTTTTTCTTGCTATCTCTCATTCTTGGAATGCTCTGCTTCCTTATCTCTACCTACCAGATCCCAGATTTCTTCAAGTCCCAGTCAAAATCCCTCTTTCTAAAGGAAGTCTTTCCCAATCCCTCTTAATTCTAGTGCCTTCCCTCTATTCATTATTTCTGATTTATCCCAGATGTCTTTTTTATATAGTTGTTTGCATGTTTCCCCCCATTAAACTGTGATCTTCTTGAAAGTAGAAACTGTTTTTTGTCTTTTGTTGTATCCCTAGTGCTTACCACAGAGCCTAGCATGCAGTAGGAATTTAATAAATGCTTGACTGACACTGCTGCCAAAGTAATTTTCCTTAAACACAGATTTTGTATGTGATTTCCCTATCTGATCAACTCCAATGACTTCCTATTCCTAAATACAAATCCCTCTATTTGCTTTGTAAAGTCTGTCTTTCTATCTTCATTGTAAATCACTCCGTATTCCTTACAAACTGGCCTTCTCTCTATTCTTCACATGACACCCCTTCTCCCACGTCCACAACTTTACAGTGGCCGTCCCCAAGATAGCCATGACTAAACACTCTCCGCTCACATCTGCTTCACAGAGTTCTTCTCTTCCTTTTGGACACAGCTCAAGCACCATCTTCTACTGAAGCCATGATTCCTATCTTCTGATGCTCTTCCTTTAAAACTACCCTGTATTTCAATACTTTATAAATCTGATTTCCTTTATATTTGTGCTGCATATATTTTATATGTATCTGTTGTCTCCTTCGGTAGAAATATAATCTTTTTGTGAGTGTAGAATATTTCATTCTTTATACATGCATCTCCAGTGTCTATCAGCATGTCTGGTACTCAGTAAACACTTAATAAATGCTTGTTTATTGGACTGTAAAATATAATTTGTCTGACATTAAAGCATAACAAGTCACCATATGATTCCTTGTAAGATTAACCCTTAAACTTTGGAGTTATCTCTAAGGTTCTTTCAATTCTAGCTCTACGATCTTATGTTCTTCCCTTATAAATCATCTTGTCAGCACTTTGTATTATTATACCAATTATCACAAAGAGCCTTGGCACCCCACAACATTTAAGGACAAAAAGATACTTTTAGTAGCAAAATTGCAAAAGTAAATAAAAACAGAGTACACATGAATTAAATCTGTAAAAGTCAATCTTAGCTATAGAAATATATGAATAATTATGGCAAAAGTGATCAAGAATTCTAAAGATCTATATTAAACAGGTTCTTCTCCCCCCCAATAAAGTTCAAAAATTGTGATTAGTTGTATTTCACAGAGCATCACTTCACAAGCAAACTTGAAGTAACAGTTACTGTTACACATCTTGTGTTTTTGGTAAATAAAAATTTGAAATACGATAATACAATCTGTATATGACACAGCCTGTTTTCTTGATAAGAAACTGCAAAAAATAGTTCTGTCAGGTGAATAAGCAATACTGCTTGAGAGTTAATAATGGTGATGATTACCTGAGTAAAATATACATACAAAATATTAAATGAATCACGTATGCTGATGTATTCTGAATAATGCCAAAATTCTAAAAATCTTGGCATAATGATTATGACTTGTACTTCAGTCTCCTTTCAAACACATCTGTATACCATCATGGGAGAAATGATCAGTCTCATGAAATTTACTTGTGCCAATATGATACAATATTCTCTCTATAGTAGGAAAATTTACATTCATTTCTTAATTTTTTTTAACCAGGGATTATACATCACACACTCAACAGATGTCTATTAGATGATACAACTGATTAAGGAGGAAAAGTCCCTGGTCTTCAAAGACCTTATAGTCTACTAGCAGGATAGTGGAAGAAAGACAGTACGTATATAAATGACTTTATTACAGGTAAAGCCCATATAAACTTAGGATCCTTATCCCAAACTCCCAGTCTTGAATTTGAATGTTGGGTCCCACAGCAAGAATACATTTCCATCTCAACATACAGTATTTGAAAACTAACTAGATGTAGGGGATAAAAGAGCTTGAATAATCAAGAGAATGATTGTGCTTTTAATACAGATAGGTAATTAAGGAAGAAAACTTTCTAACAGAGACAAAAGAGGGAGAAAAATTTGGTTTGGGCTATACTGAGGATGAGGTGCTGGTAGGACATCCAGGCAGAAACGTCCAGCAGACAGCTAGATATGTGTTAGTAGTACGCAAGGGATAAGAAGGCACTAAAGACATAATGATTCCATGAGAAAGCAGTTATCCCACTGGTGACTGGTTCCAATAAGTGTCAGTTATCATCTTCTTCTCTTATAATGGAGCCCCCAATATATTGCCCAAACATAACTCTTTATCCTGAGAACTCCAACCCCTGGACTCCTCAGTTCTTTTCTATACCGGCACCCAGGCAACTATTACTCTCTCTGCCCTTCCCCATCATGATCCCCTCAGAGAATCAGTTCAACTCTACCATGCCCCCTCACCCTATCACTGACCTTGCACTTCCAAGCCTCAGCCCTGGCTGACTCCCATCACCTTTTGCCATCACTCCTACTCACATACTGCTGAATAGAGCTTATGGTGAAATGTATTTCTGTAGTCAAGCATGTATATTTTTCCCTCCTTTCATCAGGTCAGATGAGAATGAGGTTGAAGTGTCTCTTGCTCCTCCTCATTTGTATAGATGTCTACTTGTGCCCTTGATGTAAGATAATTTTCACTAACTTTTTCTTTTCCCCACCTTCCCCATGTGTTTCTCTTACCTGTCTTTCCATTCTTTTAAGGTCATCAATACATAAAATTACTCTCAGGCTTTGTTTAATTAGGCTCTCTCTCTCTGACCCTGGAGTATGGCAGGGTTCAGAAGGGTACATGTATCATCTTCCTGTATTTGAACGTAAGCAGTTTGTCATTTAGTCCATTATCATTTTTTCTTTCTGTTCATCTTTTTATGTTTCTCTTAACTCTTGTGTTTGAATTTCAAAGTTTCTAAGTAGCTCTAGTCTTTTCATCAGGAAAGCTAGCAAATCCTCTGTTTCACCGTATAATTACTCAGTTTTGCTGGGTAAGTTAGTTATTCTTGCCTCTAAGCCCATATCCTTTGCCTTCTGAAATATATTCCACTCCTTTATAGTAGTGACAGCTAAATCATGTCTGATCCTGACTGTGGCTCTGGAGACTTAAATTCTTTCTTTCTGGCTACTGTAGTATTTTTTCTTTGACCTGAAAGCTATGGATTTAAGCTAAAACATTCTTGGGAAATTTTATTTTGAAGTTTCATTTTGGAGGTAACCAGTAGATTCTGTTTCCACTTTGCCCTGTGGGTCTAAAAGATCTTGGCTGTTTTAATATTTTTTGAATATGATATTTTGGCTCTTTTTTTGGCTATAGTGTTCAGCTAGCTAGTCCAATGATTCTTAATTTTTTTCTCTTCAATCTGTTTTCCGAGTAAGTTGCTTTTGCTAAGTACCTTTCATTTGTTTCCTGTTTCATGGAATCATTGTCTTCTATTTGGTCTAATTTTCAGGGAGTTTTTGCTTTGGTAAGGTTTTTTACCTCTTGTGCCAAGCTAATTCCTTTTCCAATCCTTTCTTACAAAACTGACATCTCTCTTCCAGTTTTTTCCCCAAGTGTTCTCACTTCAGTTTAAAAAAAAAACCTCATCCATTTTTTAAAAAAACACAAAATTTTGTTTCAAAAAAACACTCTATTCGTTGGTTACAGAAAAGGGAGAAAAGACAAAAGACGAGGGGAGAGGTAAATGAAACAGGGTGTTATTTCCTCCCTACCCCACATACTGACTTCTCTCTCTTTTTCACATCTTCTATATTGGAGCATTATTTAGTGGCACCTTCTTCCCTCGCTACTTTACATGCCCTTGTGCACACACAGACGGGCAGAGGGCAACAAAGACAAGCGCCATGCCCAAACATACCACCATAGTAACTGTGACCATAAAAGGGGACAGGAGAGAAGGATGGCACTGGGATTATGATGACAGTGAAAGTGGCAGCACCAAACAGCCCAACAGTGTAAAAAGTAAAAAGCTAGCCCAAGGTGAACAGATATATAGCAGCAGGGCACAGGCAGCAAACTCTAGGCAGTACCCCATGTTATCTCTGCTTCCAGCAGTACCCTTTGCTCAAGCAATGAGCTCACTGTAAATAGGCAAGAAAATTGGTTGAAGGGCAGGGAAGGAAAGGGGAGGGGAGGGGAGAGAGTGGAGATATCGTCTACACTGAGGACATCTTGCAAGCAAGGGAAAGATAGGATTGAGGCCCACTGTATAGTAGGAACATCAGGCCAGAGGGCAGGTATTCCCCAGTGCTCAAAGCTATACCTGGACTCTTGTTTACCCGTCACAGGGATCATCCCGTAGATCTTGATCAACATCTGTACAGGGAACTAACAAATCTGAAGGCTACACACTGGTAACAGGGCTGAGGATACTGGAGAAGCTGGCAAAGGAGCATTGGCATATATATATTCCATACTAAGGGGTGTTTACAGAGTACCACAGGCCAGTCATTAGTAGTGTTAGCACTTCGGTTCATCAGCACCAGAACTGGGGGTCATTGAAACATTCTCCAGGCATTGCATCTATAGCCTTATAGTTTCATGTCACTGAACTCTCTTATAGCCATACCAAGTCAGTTAGGCTATCCGAAGCCCCTCAGAATACAAAAGCAACTCAGGGCCTGAGTAAAGGTGGTTTCTGTCAGCTCTGAGCAGAGAAATGCCTGGGGCTCATCTGGAGGTTTGAGTTCACTGTCCAGCATGCAGTCCCAAACCACAAGGGTGGTTCTTGTGCCACAAGTGTGAGACTAGGAAGTAGCCAGTCTGCCATAGTCAGCGATATTCACCAGGAATCTGAAGAACCAGATCTGGGCCTTCAGAAACTGGTCCCCACAGTTGAACACAATACTCCAGCTGTGGGCTGACTAGGACAATCTTTTTTATTACAGAGATCATGCCCTTATTGCTACACCCAAAGATCACAGGGATGGTTTTTTGGCTGCCATGTTACTGAGCCTGCGTTTCCCTAAAACCCCAGAGATATTTTTCACACAAACTGCTTTCTAGCTCCATCTCCTCCATCCTATACCTGTGCAGTTGATTTTTTTTAAACATGAGCATATAAAATTTTGAACACAAGATTTTAAATTTGTACCTACTAAATTTCATCTCATTTGATTGAATCCATCATTCTGACCTTATGAGACTATTTTTTAGCTCCTGATTTTATCCTCCTACATGTTACCTTTCTGAACTCTGTGCCATCAGTAAATCTGATAAATATATCATTTACCTGGATATCCTGAGCACCTATGCCGTCATCCAAGCAACTATAATGTTGACAGATTAGATTCCAAAGAGGGAGGGCTGAGAGACTCTCCTCTAGTTGACATTCATCCATTAATTACTCTGGATCCAGTTATTTAACCAGTTTTGAAGGCCAATTGACAGTACTATATTTTAGCCCACATTTCTCTATCTAATCCCTATCCACACCTTCAGATCCAAACTTGTGATATCATTGGCATTGGCAATTTCTCTTTAGGAAACTCCCAGGACATCCATCCAACTATTCAGCTATCAACAGTCTCTGAGACTTGCTCAGGGGCACAAAGAGATTAAGTTGTTTTTTATCTGTCCTAGGTTACAAGGTCAGCATGTGTCACAGACGGAACTTGAACCCAAGCCTTCCTTACTAAAGACCAGCTCTCCATCTGCTACATTTCTCATCTAGAAGTACTTTTGGATGGAAAAATCATGTCTTCCTAGGATTCAAAGCTGTACAAGACCTAAGAGATCATTTGGCATGATCTGCTCATTTCAGAGAAAAGGAAACTGAGGCCCAAAAAGGTCAAAATGCTACCTCACACAGTGAACAGCAAAGATGGGGCCAGACCCCCTAACTATTAGTTTACTGGTCTTTTCACCTTACTCTGCTGTCCTCTATGCTATGGAAATTTAATAAAAACTATAATAAGTATTTTTATCTGAGAGATCTACCTCCACAGCAAGAATTTTTTTTTTCAAAAACCTGCATATTTGATCAAAGATAAGGTTTTTAACTAGGCACAGAGCAAATTTATTCAAAGAACTGTCTGTCTACTTAAATTATAGGCTTTAGAAAATATATTATACTGTCACACTAAATCTCTGTCTTAATCCCTTTGAAGACTTTAGATCACTGATCCACAAAGAATTACCTCCTTTACTCCCCTCCACTTGCTTTAATGCCTACCACTTCTCCTGTGTTTTGAAGAGAGTGTTTGTCCTCTCTTCCTATATTCAGAAGAGAGAAATAAAGGTTCAGAGAATACTTTCAGATGTAGAAGTGACCTTAGAGATGATCTAATCAAGTCCCCTAATTTTATAGATGAGGAAACTGAGTTCCATAGAGGTTAAGTACGTTGACCAATTTCATACAAGCAGTTAAGGCAGTAGAGTCCAAATTCAAAATGGAAAAATTTGTGTGTATGTGTGTGTTGTGTGTGTCTCTCGTGTGAGTGTATGTGTACATGAATGTATATGTGTATATGTGTGCAAGTGTGTGTGAAAATGTGAGTGTGGCAGGTATGTGAATGTGTACTTGTGTGTATATAGGTGAGTGTATATGTGTGAGCATATGTGTGTAAGTGAGTATGTATGTTAGAGTACGTGTAAGCAGGGCAGCAAGGGGAGGTATACAGTCATACATAGAGTACTACTCTTCAGTACATTGCTGAACAATTAGTGGATGTTAGATAAACATACAATAACAGCAATGAAGAAACACCTATACATACATCTGTTTATCAAGTATCCAACTTGAAATGAGAGGCTCAACTACAAACATACCCAGAAATGTGTACTATACCTTTATAAGACATCTTCAAATGATTTAAAATAGTAAATATCAGCACTGAAAATCTAGCAAATAATTAAGTTACTTCTGCTGCAAAAGTTTAAAATACAGTGATACAATGATAAAAATCTAGTCATTATTTGTGTTCAATCAAGTTGTCTCATTATGAAAACACACAATTATCTTCATCTGAAAATGAAACTTAATAGCTAACCCTAAGGGTTAGGAGCCAGATTCAGCAGCAATACAATGCAGTTTATTACTATACAGTATTAGCTATCTCTAGAAAACTATTAGCCCTGAATAAACTTAGTTATTGGAGGTAACTTGGTGGCTTAGTGGATAGAGCACTGGGCCTAGAATCAGAAAAAAAAATTGAGTTCGAATGTGGCCTCAGACATTTACCAACTGTGTGACCTTGGGCAAGGCACTTAATCTTTACTTGCCTTAACCTCCTGGAGAAGGATATAGCAAACCACTCCAGTATCTTTGCCAAAAAAAAACCTCCATGGATAGCATGGTCCACAAGGTCACAAAGAGTCAGATACAACTGAACAACAAAGAAATAAAAAACCTTAAGATTTATCTGATATGTATAATTTAAACATTTGCATTTGTACTTCTTCAAAATGAAAAAAAAAGTATGCTGTATTTTTAAGGATTTAGGATACACTAATCTTCACAATCTCAAAAAAACCCCAAAAACCCAAGACCCCAACAACTACAAAACAGATACTATTAAAGCTGAAAGAATCATTTCCTAAGCCATGACATCAAAGACCTTTTCTTCTTAATCTCTATTTCTATGGAAGAAGACATTTTTTGACTGTACACTATACTTATTAAACTTATACAGGAAAAAAATTATGACAGTAACAATTTCAACAGCCTGATTATCTTTTAGCAAATTAATAGCACTACTTTACATTTGCAAGGCTATGAGTGAATGAGTATAAAAACAGTAGAGGCAAGCAGTTTGGGGATATTCTGAAAATTAACAGCAGGGGACTGCCATTCTATAAAGATTTTCAAAAGTCATAATGAAGCAGTGTACTCAGCATTAACCATAAAAGGTGGTTTCTGTCTCTAAGGGTTAACAATTTCAATTAGAAGAACAATAAAGTCAGATAAATATACAAGATTAAGTAAATAATGGCCCAGAAACATGAAAATCATTTAGTTTTGGAGACGTTTACTTTCAGCAGCCTCTGGAGGCATAAGCAACGAAAAAAAAGTTTATTGTCATTCTACATTGTTTTATTTCTCTCTCTCTTCCTGCCCCCAAAAATGCTTGCAAAAGACAGAAGATTTTGGTTTCACTTTTTGTTTTCTCTTTTCAAGAGATAAAGATGATAGATGAGGAGAGACAGCTCCAGATTAAGAAGCTGAATTGTTAAGTTAAATATAGTGCTGTAAACAAAAAAGAATAGAAGAAAAGAGAAGCATAAATAAAGCAAAATAAATTCTCAGGGTCCTGAGAATTAAAGGTAATGATGTAAAGTAAATCATCCACATCATTTTGAAAGTCCTATTTATAACATATTTCATCAGAGAAGTTGGATGCTATGAGTATACAGCTGGCAAACAGGAAGAGGAAACAATTGTGCTGTAGGTCACATCATCTTTCAAATATACATAAATGTCAAGTCTTCACCAACTACTCCTCAGGACAGTGCTGCACAAAAAGTGAATGTTGATAAATATTCAACGACAGTGATCAAAAAGTATCTCTAATATTTTAAAATAAGCTGTTTTAGAGCTAATAGAACATGAAAAAAAATGAATATTTTTACAATGAATAGTTATATCATATTTCCACTCATTCAGAACTGGATTACAATCAAGTTTTCTACCACGGTTCAGATCTACACTTGGACAGATATTTGAGGTTGTATTTATGGGGGAACATAGACAAAGATCATAAGGGATGAAAATGTCAAGATGGGCTACGATATATACCAGTGGAAGAAGCTCTTTTTTCGTTAGAACTACAGAATTTGAAGTGTAACTTCTTTTCAGAGAGTCTCTTGGAGGCAGAGAAAAGGGTTGGGAACACAACTGATTATGTTCTTCTTTCCTCCCTGAGAGGGATGGAGACTATACTGAGTTCTGCACTGGGTGCAAGGGAGGCAGACAGACCAGGACTGACTTCCATGCAACTGGTTTTTAGATTAAGTACATCTCCAAAACTAAATGATTCCCATGTTTCTGGGCCATTATTTACTTAATCTTGTATATTTACTTGACTTTATTGTTCTTCTAATTAAAATTGTTAACCCTTATGTTTAATGCTGAGTACACTGCTTCACTATGACTTATGAAAAATCTTTATAGAATGACAGTCCCCTGCTGTTAATTTTCAGAATATCTCCAAACTGCTCGCCTCTACTATTTTTATAATCATTCATTCATAGCCTTGCAAATATAAAGTAGTGCTATTAATTTGAGTGGCAGGAGTGGCTGAGCAGCAAAGAGTGGTCATATATGCTTCTGAGCAAGAGAGGGCATGGCAGTATGGGCAGGAGACTACAGCCTGGAGAGCAGAACATTGAGGCTCAGCATTCCATGACTAAGGCCAGAACCTTAGTCACTAGAGCTTTTCTGAGTATGGCAGAAGCTGCTTACAAAGATTATTCTGGTCTATGATGATACTTTTCTAATTTCTGGAGCTATCTAATCAGTCAGGGAGAAAGAACTGGGTAATGAGATCACAAAAAGTCCCAAAGTCTGAGCCCTGGTTCAAAACTGTTAAGCCTTCTCTTGACTAGGAGTTAAGTCAAACTGAGAATCATTAGTTTTGATGAAATGATTTTGAATAAACTTTCTCAAAGGCAAAAATAAGTTGAATGTGAATTACTGGATTTTTTTTCCCCCTTCGTTCCAGGCTAAAAATGAGCCATTTTTAGTTTCAGGGTCAAACATGGCCTCATTCATTCCATTTTTTTTCTTGACCTACACAAATGCTACCTACAGGGTTCGAGTCAAGGACAGTGATAAAGAGTAAGAACTACATGGGGGGGCGGGCAGGAAGGAAAGAGGTATGGCTGGACATTGCTGGCACTATTCACCGTCTAAAGACAGGACACTAGGTACTTGTCTCTCTTTTAGCTTCTCCTTTAATTGTGAGTGTTCCCTGAGGCTCTGGTCTGGGTCCTCTTCTTCTATTCCTCTACATTATTTCACTTAGTGATCTCATTGACTCACATGAGTTCAATTATCAACAATATAAATATCTGATTCTGATATCGATTTATCCAGCCCTATCGTCCGCCTTGATTTCCAGTCTCCCATATCCAACTGCCTACTGGACAACTTAAATACAACATGTCCAAAATGAACTCATTGCCGTTCTCCCTGAACATCTCCCTCTTCCTAACTCACTTATTACTGTCAAGAATACTACCATTCTTCCAGTCACTTAGGCTCCCAACATAGGTATTATCCTTGATTCTTCACTGTCTGCCCCTCCCCATATCCAATCTTGCTAAGGCTTATCAATTTTACCTTTGTAATATCTTGTGTAAAGATCCCCTCTTCTCAACTCTTCTTTTGAGGTATCACCATCCCACTAGTCACTGAAACTTCAATGCTAGCTTTTATTCCTTATTCTCACCCCATAAAGCCAATCTGTTGGCAAATCTTGTTGCTACTTTCACAATATCTCTCATATACTTCCCTTTTTCACATAGCTACCACCTTGGTTTAAACCTCCTTCACCTCTCACCTCAACTATTGCCAAAGTTTTCTAACTGGTCTCCTTGCCTCAAGTCTCTCCCCTACTTTTCCAGTCTTCTCATACTTTATTCCCCTCCACTTATTCTACAATCCAGTTACATGGGCCAACTTGCTATTCCTCAGAAATAACACTCCATCTCTCATCTCCATGCCTTTGTATTGTGTCTGCTCCCATATCCTGAATGCTCAGCCCCCTCACCTTTACATCTTAGTTTTCCTGGCTTTTTTAAATGTCAACTCCCCTACTGGTGAGAGACCTTTCCCAGTTCCACCAGATGGTTATGCCATCCCCTTCCAGATTACTTTCCATCTACTGTGTGTGTGTGTGTGTGTGTGTGTGTGTGTGTGTGTGTGTGTGTGTGTACTGTATATATCTCATTATTTACATGTTACTCCCATTAGAACAGAAACTTTTTGATAAAGATACTGCTTTGTGCCTTTCTCTAAATCCTCAGTATCTAGATCAGTGCCTGGCACATGACGTGTGTTCAATAATTGCTTGTTGACTGGCTGACCCTTCCTCCCTCAGCTCCTTGGAAGATTTGTGAAGAGAAACCTTCCTGACATTTTTCCCTTCCTTTCCTTCCTTTCTACCTAGCACAGGTTATCAGAAACAGCAAACAAGAAAGGGCTGGAGGCAACTAAGGCACTTGCTCTTCCTTCCACCTCTCTTATATGTTCTACTGCCATACAATACTATAGCTGGACACTAGGGTAGTAAGAATAAAGAAAGCAGAGAAATTCCTTCCGCTGATCATTGTTCCCATCCTATTTCCTAAATTAGCTGTTGTCCTTCATTCTTGAAGAGGATCAAAATGGCATCACTATGTTGGAGTCAAGATATCAGTAAGCCTGATTGCGGCTGATCAGACCAATAAGAGCTCAGAAGGCTCTACCACTGGTTGGGCACAAATAGTTCATGTGGACATATGGAGCGGAGATGTCTCTAAATTTGTGCATTTACTGTTTCTTTTGAACCACGATTCTGCTTCACTCACAGAGCACAGTGTCTTTCTTGATGCGCTGGGTGGTCCTTTGTCAGTGTCTCCCATGTCATGTAATTGATTTCAAAGTTCTTCAGAAACCTTAAGAGTGTCCTTGTATCACTTCTTCTGATCTCTATGGAAGCATCTGCCTTGTATGTTCTCCACAAAACAGTCTTTTAGTCAAATGTACATTTAACATTCAAACAACACGGCCCGCCTATCAGAGACACACTCTCTGCAACAGAGTTTAAATGGCTGATAGTTCAACTTAAGAAAGGACTTCAGTGTCAGGTACCTTATCCCGCCAGGTCATCTTCAGAATCTTCCTAAGACAATTTAAATGGAAGTGATTCAGTTTCCTGGTGTGGCGCTGGCAGACTGTCCAGGTTTCACAGGCATACAAACAATGAGGTCAGCACAATTACTCTGTAGACCTTCACTTTGGCAGGCAATCTAATCTCTTCTTTCCCATAATTTCTCTCGGAACCTCCCAAACACTGAGCTAGCTCTGGCAACATATGTATCAAACATCATCTTTACATGCATCCCTGGAAAGTATGCTGCCCAGGTAAGTGAACTTAACCACCATACTCAAAACTTCTCCATTTGCTGTAACTGATGGTCCCTTGTATATATGGTGTGGTACTGGATGGTGAAGAACCTGTGTTTTCTTGCTGTTGTTAGATCAAAACTAGCACAAGCAGCAAAGAGAGAATAAACCCATACTTTATTGCTCCTAATCACCTGCAAACAAATTATCATGCACAACTCTCCTTCCACTTCTGCCTTGGCTTGTAGCCTTTTCAAGTGAAATAATTTACCACCAGTATGGCAGCTGATCTTGACACTGTTCTCGATGAAGGTGTCTGACAACATCATGCTAAAATGCATGGGAACAAACACACAGTCTTGTTTCACTCTGTTGGTGACTGGGAAAGCATGAGAGTATTGACCATTACCCAGAACCTATGGAAGCATGCTGTCATGAAAATAAGGTACAATATAACTTTCTACAAACCCTCATAATGACAGTTTCAAAGGCAGACCATCAATTTCCTAAGTAAGCTAACCTTAAGATCTTGCCCCAGTTTGTCATCCTTCACAAACCTTTGTTCTCACTCCTAACTAATCTTAAATAATCTTTATCTTATTCCTCAACCCAGGGCCTTTACCCTAGTTGCTAACCACCATAGACCACTGGAGACATCATCAGTGGCAAGATAGGGAATTTTCCAGTTCCCCTTATAAAGATGTAAGATATATGTTCCTGGCGTCCCAAGTTGGAACTTTGTACGGAAAATATATTCATTCATAAATGATAACTAGGCATTATATTACGATTAGTATTGTATTTCTAGTATATTGTGGGCCTAAAAAGCTTTTGTGAATTGGTCTTACAATCTTACCACCTGGGTACCTTGTTCCTATGAGGATGTGTATTCTGAATTTCAAGCGACTGACTCACTTGACTTGACATATGAACTTCTGGAAGATGTCACTTTTGTAAATTTAAAACTACCTGCATAGAGAGAGCTGAAGTACATATCAGAAAAAGAAGAAATGGAATAAAGTTCTTCATACAAGAAAAACTGCAAAATTTAAGGTTAAAAATCAATTTTATAAGAACAGTTTCGGGGAGTATTGCTTTGACAATTATTTACATAAAAAAGATTTGCAGGGTTTGTTGACCACAAGTTCAGTATAATCAAACAGTATGATACAGCTGACATATACATTGTGAACAACAACAACCTTAAAAGCTAGTTAGGCTTCATTAGCAGAAATACTACTTCTAGATAATGGAAGAAAACATAAGAATGGTCAGACTATATTCAGAAGACTGTCTGGTACTTGGCTTCATACTTTAAAAGGGACATTAATGATCTAGTGAGCATTCAAAAAAGGGTAACCAGGCGGTGGAGAGACTGAAAGCCATGTTGTAGGGGGAATGGGAGAAGGGACTAGATATATTTATCCAGGAAGAAAGAAGATGTAATTCTCTTCACATATTTCTGGAGTCGTCATGTGGCAGCACGTATGTGGCTTCTATGTTGCTCTAGGGGACAGAACCAGGACCAACGGGTGAAAGCTATGGGGAAACAGGTTTTGGCTCAATGAGGGAAAGCGTTGACTTAAAAACAAAAACAATCAGAGTTGTCCATAAATGCAATTACTGCTTCAGGAACTAATGAGCTTGTTATCACTGGAAATACTAAAAAAGAAGGCTGACTGATCATAACTCAGGGATGCTACAGAAGGAATTTCTACGTTGGGTGGGATGTTGGAACTGATAAGCTGTTAAGATCCTTTCCAAGTCTAAGGGTCTTTCCACTTCTAAAATGTAATGATGAAAGGATTTACATAAAAGGCACCATAAATTCTTTCAAAACTGATGTTCTGTAAACAGCTGTTTGAAATGGAAGGTTTTCATTAGTTTTTTTTTTAATGGCTATTCGATGTAGTTCTGGCAGTCCTTAAAACATATCACTAAAAAAATCAATAAAGCTAAATTACACTAGGAGGTATTTCATATAAGATATGGTATTGTTGTTTTTCCTTAATCCAATTGGAAAGTCATGTTCAGTTGGCATGAACAGGAGGAAAATTCTCCCCCCAAAACAATAAATTCTTTGAAACCATTAAAATAGAACTAACACTAAAACACATGCAGATTAATGTTTTGTTTTCACTTATTGTTTGAGCTGAACAATACAACTCAAAGTGAATTAAATTCAACAAACAGTTATTAAGGACCTACTATCTATAAGGTACTGTAGCATGCACTGAGAATACAAAAATGAAAGCCCCTATTCTCAAGAAATTCACATTCCTTGCAGAATAGAAGGTGTTTAATAACTACTGACTGGACTGCCCAATGTGATATCCAACTGAGCAACAGAGGAAGGAACAGAAGGAAATGTACTAAAAAGTATGTGGAAAAAGTTTGTGGAAGCTGATATACGTCCCAAACTAGTTTTTAAAGTCTTCTACTATTACCGGATAGATTTTATTTTGTTAAAATTTTAATAGAAATCAGACTATTAGTATAAATGAATGTCTGCATAGACACTAATACTGAAAATAAGTATAAATAAAACATTCTGACTAAAAGTTTACATATTCAAAAAATGTTAATGCTTGTTTTTAACCCACATTATTATAAAACTATTTCTGGCCATAATTCTCATATTATCAATGAGGTCAGTAGGAGAAGGTAAGTGTTCATAATGTGCATCAGGAAAAAAAACCCACTGATTAAATATGAATACTTTTGAAGTAGTATGAAATGCAATATTAATATGATAATTTGGGGAAATAACTATTATATTTACAATTTCTGATAAGGAACAATAAGGTTATTTATGTAGGAATGCTAAATCTTTATATAAGAAGCCTTCTGATTGCCTGTACAATTTTGCCATATCTTAAAATTACTAAATTGACTTCAAATGCTTCTTACAGTTAGGATTATGATGTCAAAAAACTTCAAAACCTTGACTAATATCTTATATGGTAACGTAATATACCTTGCATAAATGTTTTTAAGCCGATTTTTTTAAAAGGGAAAAGAAATCAAGAATTTCAAGCAATTTAAAGGATTCTACATTGTTATGGTAAAAAACTATAACAATGGTATTCTTTATAAAAACTCAAATTTGGTCTTAACTTCATTTACTTGTTTTCTCTCTATAGAGAAAACTGAATTACTGCTACAAGGAAAGCTAAATGATTACCCACGATGACAAATCTCCAAAATTAATAGGACACAACTCCTCTCTTGCCCTAGAAAAAGTATGCTCATCATCAGAGAAAAAAAAAAAGACCAACTTTAGGGGTAATGTAAACCTGCCCAAAAAATCCCTGTGTCTTCTCCATTAAGTCTTAGACACAAAACATGTAAGGTCCCAAATAATATTTTCCTGTCGAAACCCCTTTAAAAATTTGAGGGAATAGTTTCCTAGTAACTCAACCAATTACCCTTCTTCATTTAGACAATTTTAATAGAATTTTCTGTTTTCATGGAACCTGACTTTGCCTTTCCAAAAACTGTCATTTTTACAGTCAAGTATTTTTATAAGATGCTCTTGGAAATGGTAATGAAAGAAAATGCCTATATTTACATATGATCTCAAATATAAATGCTTGCTGTGCACTGAAAAAACATATAACCATTTATATTTCTAGAAACAGTGAGACTGAAATAACTGCTGAACATTCAATAGTATGATTATTTTAAGCAATCAAAAGGGTAACATTTAACTTAAACTCCAATCTCCCCAAAGAGTCTACATCAATCAGTATAATTTCTAAACAAGTTAATTAATGGAAGGCTCCAATGAATCATAAGGTCACAATCCTTTTAAGATAGTAATAAGACAAAGGATCAACTAATTTCTTAAGATAAATAATTCTCTCAATGCAACAAGACGTCAGTATGTTAACTGTAACTCTTTGTATTCTATGTTATTTACTCATTTAAATTATATATACTATCAATAATACAAATATAAGGGAGCAAATTTTGAAAGGCTATTGCCTTTCAAATAAATAAAGGGTTTTTCCATTAGACAAATATACAGGTGGGTTTATTTATAAAATTTGAAAGAAATAAAAGTGGAGATAATTGTCTTGGGTTTTGCTAGAAAATAACAAACATAAACATGTTCATTTTCATTGTGATTTCCCTTAGTCCAATTTAGAAGCATGATAAATATATATATATATATATATATATATATATTTATGTATATACATATTTATACACACATATATCTAGATTGGCTAAGGTAAATACATACTTCCTATTTTTTTCTTTAAAAATTACATAAGTCTTCTCTCCAAGTTATTATTAACAACATGGCATGACACAAACTACCTTCTGCCATTTTAGAGATAGAATATGGAGTCTTTAGAGTTTTAAAAGTGTAATAATTAATAACAAATTATTCTTCACCTATCACTATATAAATACTAATGAATTATTCAATAATTAACACTACTACTATTAAAGGTGTCATTTTCTACAATAAGGAAAAGAATTTAATGAATTTAACTTTTCCACCTAAATATACCACGTAGAGGTATCTACTAAAACGATGGCCTTGGTCCAACAGGTGCCAAAACAAAGCTGTTTTAATACTCCCAACATTATCTCTGAAGTTTTAAGAGTCAATAAAAATATTATTATGATTAAATCTTCTTAATAATAAATAATAAATAATAATAATAAATAATAAATAATTCCAAGAAAAAAATCTATTACAAAATCACTTAAATAACCACAGGAATTCAATTGTCAGGACATAGTATAACTAGATATAGCTCATTCAAATGTTTAATTACATTACTTCTTGCAAAATGAACACCACGCTGGCAAGAGAAGGAAGGAGGCAGAGTTCTCTCTTCTTGCTACTCACCTGAAGAACTGTGCTCATTATTTCAACACCTGACTCTCCCTTCCTGATAATCATTATTTTATCTGTAAAATAACTAATGCAATCTCAAAAAAAGTCTGTTTTTTCACCTGATAGCATTACAGGATAAAAATTTCACCAACGATGACATTACAGAAAGGAAATCTAGAAAGCAAAAGCCCCACTACTCTGTGCTACATTTTTTCATTGGTTTGTTTCTTTGCATTAAAACTTGATTCTTACTTTTTAGTAATGAAATAAAACTAATAAAATGCTCATTAAGATGTACAGCTAGCTGTTCATTTTATTCAGTTCCGATCAAATTTAATTTCATCCTTTTACCAATATACCAAAAACCAAGCTATGCAAATGCTGCCATGTACTTCAGCATGGAGGTTTTGTTTTTAAAATTAATTTAAAATAAAGACAAGTGAGGAAAAGCAGAAAATAAAGTTCCACCTACAGAGATTCCTCTGACTATTTTCCGTGGGTCCTGGAGATGACATGGTTGTGAAAAGTGAACAAGTCAAGAGAAGCACAGAGATGGCCAAAAGAAACCTCCAGTCACCATGCAGCCCCTCTGGTGTGCATCTTCTGGGCTGGAGAACAAAGGGAGGGAGGCTGACACGAGAAGCTGGCTTTTCCCAAGGAACTGTACTGAGTCTGCTAGTTTCCAGTTTGTCACTTAGACAGCCAAAGAGATGCACTGAAAAGCTGTGATCCACTGCCTCCTAAAAGCTAAATGCAAGCTGTCAGAATCTCTGGTGTACAAGGATATATGCACAAATCTGGGGATGTACCAAATGCTGTTTAAGAAAGGGGGACTGAAAAGGTTAGAAATCTATCAAAATAGATAATACAATCACAAAGATACACAGTTAGTTTGGCAAACAAGAGGAGACCTTATTGTTCAAAGGAACCATGATAAAGCTAAACATATGATTCATTTCAAAAGGTATAATATTTTACACGGATCCTCCCATCTCATTTTAAATAGAGCTTAGCTATTAAGGCTTCTCCAATGCAGCATAAACTCACCACTAGCTTGAAAAATGATATGTATAGATATATATTTAGAAACTTTATATTAAATCATCACAATGTTTATAATTATGAACATCACTTCTGTTCAAATGGAAAATATCTCATTTTTAAATATTGCATATTTAATTTTTATGTATTAATATTATACCAACTATTAAACTGAGTCACATGGGCACAGAACAAGTTTATCGCTGGTCAGAATATGGATTCATAATGGTCTAAAGGCTGCAGAATCTTTTATAATCTTTGAGAGCTGAAAGAGACCTTAAAGGAGTTCTAATACAGTCCTCTCTTTTTATAGATAACAACACAGAGGCTAATTTCTGCCTATGATCAAAATGCTAGCTGGCATCAGAATTCAGACTGGAACACCTGCCTGCTGACTCTAACCCACCAATTCTTTATTCTATACCAAGGGTCAGCAAGTAAGAGTTCAGGCCAGAGCATTTGTGCTCCTCCTTAGCAGAAAGCCATTCCTAAGGTGCTCCCTTAAATTTCTCTCCCTAAGTCTCCCCACTTATCAGGAAAATTTCCCACCCCCTTTCACTTCTCTTCTGTTCAGATCAGGTACTCCCTGTCTTCCAATGTGATTATAAACATATCTGACAAACTCAATGTATTAGTGCGCTAACATGAGGTCCTCAGGGCTCTTTCTTCCATTTTTAGGATCCTAAACATTGTGAGATCTTAGAAACCATCTAGTCCAACTCCCTCATTTTACTGATAAGGAAACTGAGGTACCAAGAAGTACAGTAATTTATCCAGGTCATAGAGATAATAAATAGATTTGTACAAATTAAACAGAATGATAAAAGTAGTACATAAGTGGTTAGTATAAAAGCTTTATTGCATTAACCAAAAAGCTTATTATAAAAAATAACTTTTGGGGCAGCTAGGTGGTGACACTGGTCCTTGAGTCAGGAGGATGTGAGTTCAAATCCGACCTCAGACATTTGAAACACTTATTAGCTACGTGACCTTGAACAAGTCACTTAACCCCAACTGCCTTGCCTCCCCCCTCCAAAAAGAAAAAAGATTTTTTCTTGAAACAGATGCTGACTTCTACACAATATAATACTGCCTCTGATCTCTAGCGTGGTTAGCAAAAGTAAGAAGATAGATCTTCTGGTGTGGATGTATAAAGGTAGGGTCATTTAGATCAGAGGTGTCAAACACGTAGCTGGGCCACATGTAGCCCACAACACTGCTGAATGGGGCTGAACCAGATTAAAATGCAATTGGGAAAAATTTAATAAAATAAATAATGATAATACAATAAAACACAGATATTATTACATTTTAAAGTGAGTCAATATGCAACCTATGGAGATCCTTGTGCATGGATTAGGGACTATTTTACTTTAATTTGACTCTACTGATATAGACTGTACCATCTGAACTTTCTAGTTTACTTTTCTATGATTCGATTGTTGTACTTGGCCTCCCCTGCCTCCCCTGATCCCTTCCCCTTCCTCCATTCTGGGGTAGCCAGCTATCTTCCTCCTGTTCTTTTTCATGGAAATAGACTAGTTGGCTGCAGGACCCCCCAAAGGTTTCCCTGTGCCCACGAAAATCAAAATGTGTACTAGCCAATCCCTGCTGTAAACATCTTATTATGCAATCCCTGACCATTAAGAGTCGGAGGGACCCTATGTATATCAGTGATCTGCCATTGGTCAGGCCTGTTTGATTTGGGCAAGGTAAGATGTAGCCCCGAACAGCGCCACGCTAAATAAAGTCCACTTCCAAAATTGCTCTGGGGGTCTCTTTCTCGCTTATTTTGGCACAACACAATGAAATTCAATGAGATGACAGGAATTAAACAGAACAGGAAGACAGGTGAAAGAAAAGGAAGAAGAGGATATGAGGGGAGGAGAAAAACCTCACTAATTAGGACTTTTGGTAGAATGGCTAACAAATCAGTGAGAAAATTACACTATGGGCTATTTTAAAAGAAATTCAATTTTATTATTAAAATACGTGAAGCAAATAGAGTTGTAACAACTGACATTTCTGTGATGCTTTCACAGAAAAACAGGATTCAAGAGTAGGAGGAGACTCAGAGAAGCCATCCTTGTCCAACTTCTATTGTACAGGAAACACTCTACACATCTTTGATGAGTGGGCGTCCAGACTCTGCTGGAAGATAGCCCATGAAGAGAAAGGTCCTGAGATGGCCCATTCTACATCTGAGAGCTATAACTATTTCCTTCTGTCAAGCTAAATATGCCTCTTTGCAACCTTTGCCTTATTCTTAATTTACGAGGTGCTTTAAGAAGATTATCTCACTTTAGCTTCATTACCCTTTCATACAGATGTCATGAGTTATCAGTATCTTTGTCTTACAGATAAGGAAACAGGTTCATGGAGGTTAAATCATTTCTCCAAGGTTACATAGTAGCCCTCAGTCACTCCTGGCTTAGGTATAGATTTTCCAATTCCAGATCTCCTACCACACTGTGGTGAAAAACATGGAGGAAAATTCATCAAGAAATGTGTAAGAATAATTTATAATTAGTACATCACATCTGAAAGCAGTGTGATTAAGAGAAAAAGAGTACTGGGCAGGGAGGACACCTGAGTCCAAGGTCCAGCTCCGCTGCACTAATTAGCCACATCATTTTGGGCAAGTGATTTAACATTCTTAGACCTTCAAATCTGTTATCTGTAAAATACGGCTGTTTGGCTAGATGATCCCTAAAGTCCCTCCTAACTCCAAAGCTCTAGGATTCTGCCTATGTACTAAGGCAATATGGATCAAATAGGTATTTCTAATGTGCTTGAAAAAAATATTTTCTTAAGTAGTTTCAATCACTCTGTGGCTTTGTTTTCACTATTAAGAACTAGATTTAGTGCACTTAAGATGGCACAATGGATAGAGCCCTGGCCTTGAAAGTCAGGAGGACATGAGTTCAAATCTGTTTCAAACATGTGCTAGCTGTGTGATCCATTTAACCCCAATTGCCTCCAAAACACAAGGTGAAACCAGAAACAAGAACTAGAGTGCTGCCTGGAGTCAGGTAGTCACAGGTTCAAATCCTGCCTCTGATCACCAGCTTCAGTTAGGGTCCTTCCCTGTGTTCGGGTGGGTCTGGGACTTGGTGGAAGGCAGTTTCCTTGGATTTATAATAGGGGTTCAAGACTGGTTGGCTATTAGGAAAATAAATAGCACAACAACAACAAAAATAACCAAGACAACACGATGACTTCTTTTTGTCCGTGTTGGAAGTGGCAAAGGGAACTAACTCAATTCAACAAACATTAAGTGAAAACTTATTGTGTGTAAGAACTGTGATGGAGATGCTGACAGGAGACACATCTACTGTACTTTGGACTCTCTCAACACAATTCCACGCTTGTCTCCACTTCTACTTTTGTCCTTGAACACAAAAGGCACTAAAAAACCCCAAACTCCAGAGTTAAATAAGTTGTGTCAGAATTGGTGCACGGACACTATCTGGGTAAGTAGTGGCAGCACTGCCCGTAGTGTCATGGAAAGACTGCCACTATGGGTCTGAATCCTGGCTCTGCCATTTTTGCCTACGGGACTATGGGCAAGTTACGTAACATCTCTGGGCCTTTTTTGTACCTTACCTCTGAAATGAGGAGGCAGGCCCAGATGGCCTGTAAGGGCCTGTCTAACTTTAAATCTCTAATCCTATCATTCATCAAGAGAAGCAGCCATTGACAAAAACAAACAAACAACCCCCCTCCAAAACCACAGCATTCATTCGTGCTAAAAATCCTAAAAAAGCATAGGCATGTAAGGGTCTTCCCTAATACATGAAAAACACATACTTAAAATGAAACTCTAGCATTATTTGCAAATGGAGAAACACTAAATTTTCCTAATCAGTAACAATGCTTCTCTCCTCACTTTTGTTTGAAATAGTTCTGGAAATGTTAGCAACAATACCAGGAGGGAGAATTTAAAGATATAAACACCAGCAAAGACGAGACAATATTATCCTTATGTTCAGACATGATAACTTACTTAGAAAACCAAGAATCAATGAAGAAACTAATTGAGATAATGAGTATTAAAGTAGACAGAAATAAAATAAATCCATAAAAATCATTGTAACTTCTATAAAATACTGACCAAAAAAACCCCACAAAAACCGAACCACAGAAGAAAATGATAGAAAAAGAAATTCCACTCCAAATAACTACAAAATTCATAAAATACTGTAGAGCTAACCTATCAAGACCTACCTAGAACTCATATAGACAAATAATAAAACAGTCTTAATTTTTTAAAACAGAAAAACTTAACTGGAGAGATATTCAGTTGCCATGGTTTCATGGTCTGCACCAATACAACATAAGTAACAATGCCACCTAAATTAGTTTATAGATTTAGTGCTGTATCAACCAAAATCCTCTTATTAAGGCGATTGGTTTTGTGAAGTTTGAATTTAAAGGGAGGTACTTGAGGACCTAGAGGGGCACATGTGGCCTCGAGGCCACAGGTTCCCCACCCCTGATCTAGAATCTCAGGGAAAACATGGGTAGAAAGGAAAAATGAAGAAGGTCTACCATTTCTAGATTTCAAGCTGTATCATAACGCTGTTGTCATCAAAGCCATTTGATATTAGTTACAAACAGAAAAGCATCTCAGTGGAATAACCTAAATAGCAAAGACCAAAAAGCAATGGAATGTAGTATTCTAATATTTGATGAACCCAACCACACAAACTTTTTGGGGGAAAGGAGTTCCCATTCAATAAGAACTGCTAGGAAAACTAAAAAAAAGCTTGCCACACACAACAAAAAACTGAACTCCCTAAAAATTAAAAACACACACACATATGATTATTAAAAATCTGGAAAAAAAGGAAAACAAGGTACCTTTCACATCCATAGTTAGCTGGGGAATTTATTATGAATCAAGTAAAGGATAAAAACCTTCATACACAAATATCTAGAATTTTCAGGGTTTGGGGTGGTTGCTGCCAATGATACAAATTACAATCCATCCATGCCTGCCAATTTTGAGTGATTCTTGTGGATGTCCTCCAAAAATTTAATCACAGGAAATTCACTCAACATGCTAGAGGCCCTCCTCAATTTCTGTTGACCATGTTCTTGCCACGTGATCTTTTTTCATCTATTACACAAATCCTTAACAATGTTTTTTGCTCCTATTCTTCACACAAGTTATAGTTGGTTATAGATTGCAGCCTGCTCATACCCACCATGCATTTCTCCACTGACCACTATGTAAAACTTTTATTTCTTTGGTGGCAGTCGTATTCCATGTCTTTCTGTCACATAGCAACACCAGCTACAAAAGATAGTCCTTGCTTTCATGGGAAGCTTGTGGTCAATAAAGGAACTCTGCCATTTCCTAAAAGCACTTCATCCCTTTCTACTCCTTTTCTCCTTTTCTCTATAAACAGAGACTAACTCAACTCAGTCTTTATTTATATTGTGTCTATGTCCCAGATATACACTGTTGAATAAATTTTATATGGAATCCATTCAAACGCATGCTGAAATCTATGCAATGCATATTCTGCATCCATTGGTCCTTTCTGTATGGATGAGCAGAACAAACTTTTCCAAGTCATTACAGATATCTTCCAGAAAACTCTTCAATGTTCTGAGGCTTGACTGCATCAAGGCTCAGAACATCTGAAGAACCTTATCATTCACAGGCAATCTCTATCTGAATTGCACTCAATCTGAATTGACTGATGTCTGAAGGAAAGGAAGATACCAAAGGCAATGAAAAAAATCTCAGACCTTCAAGAGATCACAAAATAAGTAAATAGTACACAAAATTAAAAGAAAGGCATAGTGGAGCAGAAGCTAGAAAACTTAGGTTTAAGCCCTATCTGATACGTGCTTCATGTGTGACTCTGAGCAAGTCAGTAGCCCAGAAAACTAAGTGGCAGATAATGCCAATCTGCTCTGGTAGACAGAGTTTTTTCACTTAGAGTTCCCCATTCCAATGACAAAAAAAGTTTACACATATTCTCTCTCTCTCTCTCTCTCTCTTTCTCTCTCTCTCTCAATATGACTAGAAGAGGGATACTATTGAGTGGGGAAAAAAATCTTTGTATCAAATACCTTTGATAAGATTGAAGAGAATTAATAGAAATTTATAAGAGTAAGAACCATTCTCTAATACGTAAGTGACTGACAAATATGAACAAAAGTTTTTTAAAAAGATAAAATAAATGATCAACCGTCATATGAAAAAATGACAATGCTGGGACTTAGGGGCTGGCTCTCATTGTAAAATTAGATCAATACTGCTGAAAACAGCAGGCCTGTATCAGCCGTGTTTCACCTTACAGAAAAGAAAATTTATGGCTTATGAGGATCCCCAGGGGTGGGTACGCAAAGGAAAAGGCAAAGATAATAAGACAGTGAGATGACCAGAATCCATTCATTAAATTTTGGTGATGTGCCAGGCATTATGCTAAGTGCTAAGAATACAAAGAAAGATAAAAACACCGTCCTTGCCCTCAAGGAGCTTATGTTCTAATTGGTGAGATAACGTGTATATAACTTAGCACATACAGGACACATGCAGAATAAATGCAAGGTAATCTCTGAGAGAAGGCATGGGAAGGGAGAAGAAGGGAAAAGACTGGGGAAAACTCCTGCTGAAAGCAGGATTTGACCTGAGTCTTCAGGGAAAGCAGCAAGTAAAAGTGAGCAAGTAAAAGATGGGCATGGGGGGAAATCAAAGGAAAGGCACTCTCAGGAGATGCAGTGTCTTGTAGGAAGAATAGCAAGACAGACAGTGCTGCTGGATCACAGAATATGTGGAAAGAAACAAAGAATGAGAAAGTTGGAAAGGTAAGAAGAGTTCAGGTGGTGGAGGAGAGATTCTATATTTGCTTCTAGAGGTACTAGGGAACTACGGGATTTTATTGATTAGGAGGGTAACATGGTCAGGTCTGAGGTCTCTACAGCTCTTGCTCCTTACATCCATCTTTTCCTCCACTGAATTCTTGAGATAACCTGTTAGCAACAGCATGAATTCTTGCATTTTAAAAAAAGTTGGCCTTTGTTTATACCCCAACCATTTCCCATTATAATTCCCAATATAATCTTTGAAGTTTCCCTTGCAATAACCACATTTAAAAATCCCCCCAAAATGAGTTAACATGTTTAGGGTGCTTTGCAAACCTTATAACAATATATAAATACTAGCTTTTCTTATTGTTAAACAAAACCAACTAGAAGGGATACTGCAGAATATGCCACATCCCCACCCACAATCTCCTCCCTCCTTACTGAAAGGAAGTGTGGGGTTCACTATCTGTTCTCTGGGACCAAGATTAAACATTGCAATAAATGTGAGTTTGGCTGCATTTTAGTGGTTGCTGTTTTTTTAAAATTAACATTATTGTACTTATATATAACATTGCCTTGGTTCTGCTTTCTTACTTTCATCAGTTCATACAAATCTTCCTCTATTTTTCATACTCCTTGTTTCTTATGTTTTAATATTATTACATTACATTAATATATTATATTTTAAACCAGTGGTGTTGAACTCACAAAAAAATGGGAGTTACTAAAACTATACATAAAGATCCCTGTGGACTGCAATTTAACTTAGACAGCCGCATATGTCTGTATATTTATTTCTTTTTTATTAGTTTATTTTGTTAAATATTTCCCCAATAAATTTTAATCTGATTCAGGCCACATTCAGGAGTGTTGTGGGCTGTGGGCTGACACTTCCATCTTAAGCTATTTCCCAGTTATCATTGACTTAATTTGTTTCTGGTTTTTCACTACTGACAAAACTTCTGAACATTTTAATATATTTATTATATTATATAACTGACCTCACTGGGGATATATTTCTCTTAGCAGGATCACTGCCTCAGAAGGTATGAGCAATTTAGTCACTTTTTCTTATATAATTTTAAATTGTTCAGCAGAACAGTTGGATCACTTCACAGTTCCACCAGCAGTGTACTAGTATGCTGGTCTTCCCACAATCCCTTCAGCATTGACTATTTCTATAATTTATCATCTTTGCCAATTTAGTTGGTGTGGGATAAAACTTGAGAATTGTTTTAATTTATATTTTGTTTATGAGTGGAGGCAGTATTGAAAAAAAAACCCATAGCTTTTTTAAGTCGAGTTTTCCTTGTGATAAAGCTGTCTCTATCCTAAGATATTACTCCTTTTTCCCTCATGTAACTTGCTGATTGATGCTTCCTTGTCTGTGACACTAATGACTAATCAGATAATACCTCAAAACAAATTCTGGAGTGGCAGAATCCACAAAAGGACAAGTAAAATGCTTCAGTATAAGACAACTTATTAGGTCAGCAAGAAAGGTCTGTTGCATGGGAGTGAGAGCCAAGCACAAGCTAGTACAGATCTCACAACAGGAAACCAACAGCAGGATCTGAGAGTGACTGAATCAGTCACAGCAGCAGCTGCTTCCAGAGTTCTCAGCCCACAGATGGTAAGGGGGTTAGAAAATTGGTCAGGAGATTGCAGGGGTCGCTTTGCTGGCCCTGGGTCCAGGACTCTGTTGTATTACCCATATTCGCATCTGAGTCACAGTCCCAGGCAGAAGAGGAATCCTAGCATACCAGAGCTTGCAGCAACAGGGGAACAGGCACCCCAGTCAGATTTCCAGGGCAAAAAAGAGTGATTGTGGTCAGTTACAGACCAGGGCACAAGCCAGCACAATAGTAAACACACCTCTCTTTAGATCATACCACTTTGGGAGAACTGAAAGTTTACAGGCTCCATGAACTAGCTCTAAAAAATCTGCACAAAAAACCTGAAGCTTGGGACAATGACCCTTCCACCCCAAGAGCAGAGCCCAACTTTAACATAAAGAAATACACCAGGGAAAATGAGTAAACAACAACAAAAAGAAATCCTGACCACAGAGAGTTACTATGGTGACAGGTAAGATCAAAACAAACTCAGAAGACAACATAGTCAAAACTGCTACATCCAAAGCCTCAAAGAATTGGTCTCAAGGCCAAAAAGAATTCCTAGAAGAGATCAAAAAGGAATTTAAAAATTAAATAAGAGAGGCAGAGGAAAAAATGGGGGGAAAAATGGGTGATAAAAGAAAATAATGAAAAAAGTCAACATTTTGGTAAAGGAGCACAAAACACAGTGTAAAAATAAAATAGACCAAATGTCACAAGAGACACAAAAATCCAGTGAAGAGATGAATGCCTTATAAAGCAAAATTGGCCAAACGGAAGAAGCCATACAAAAATTCACCAGAAAGAACACCAGAAAGAGTAAAATTGGCCAAATGCAAAAAGGAGGTACAAAAGTTAATTGAAGAAAATAAATGTTTTTTATTCTTTTTTTTTGAGGGGGGAAGGCAAGGCAATTGGGGTTAAGTGACTTGCCCAAGATCACATGGCTAGTAAGTGTTAAGTGTCTGAGGATGGATTTGAACTCAAGTCCTCCTGACTCCAGGGCCAGTGCTTTATTCAATGAGCCACATAGCTGCCCCTGAAGAAAATAATTCTTTAAAAATTAGGATTGGACAAGTGGAAGCTAATGACTCTATGAAACAACAAGAATAAAAAAAAATCAAAAGAATTTTTAAAAAAGAAGAAACTGAAATATCTCATTGGAAAAACAACTGATCTAGAAAACAGATTGAGGAGAGACAATATAAGAATTACTGGACTACTCAAAAGTCATGCTCTCAAAAAAAAGGGGGGGGGGGAGCCTAGACATCATTTTTCAAGAAATTATCAAGGAAAACTGTGCTGACATTCTAGAATCAGAAGTAAAACAGAAATTGAAAGAATCCACCAATCACCTCCTGAAAGAGATCCAAAAATGGTTAACTCCCAGGAATATTATACCCAAATTCTGGAGCTCCCAGGTCAAGAGGGAAATACTGCAAGCAGCCTGAAAGAAAAAATTCAAATATCATGGTGCCATAGTCAGTATAACACAAGGTTTAGCAGCTTTTCTGGGGGGTGGGGGCAAATGAGTTAGAATTACAACCAAGAATCACCTACCCATTAAAACTGAGTATAATTCTTCAGGGGAAAAAATGGATATTCAACGAAATAGAGGACTTTCAAGCATTCTTGATCAAAAGACCAGAGCTGAATAGAAAATTTGACTTTCAAAAACAAGACTCAAAAGAAGCATAAAAAGGTAAAGATGCAAGAAAATTCATTAGGAATTCAGTAAGGTTAAATTGTTTACATTCCCACATGAGAAGATGATACTTGTGACTCCTAATAACTTTCTCATTATTGGGAAAGTTAAAAGGAGTTAGACAGAGGGCAGGCATGTAAGCTGAATATGAAGGAACTATATCTAAAAAAATAAAAGTGAGAAAGAGGAATGTCCCAGAAAAAGGGGGAATGGAGAGGCAGAACGAGGTAAATTCTATCACATAAAAGAGGCAGGAAAGAGCTTCTACAGTGGAGAGGAAGATGGGGAAGGTAGGTGGGAGCATCTGAACCTTACTACCACTGGAACTGGCTCAAAGAGGGAATAACATAAACACACTTAATTAGATATAGAAATCTATCTTACCCTATGGGAAAACAGAAGGGGAAGAGGATAAAAGAAAGGGAGGGTTTGCTGATAGAAGGGAGGCAATAATCAGAAGCAAAATAATTCTGAGGATGGACAGGGTGAAAGGAGAGAGAGAAGGTTAAAAGGGAAGAAACAGGATGGAGGGAGATACGGTTAATAATCATAACGATGAAAAAATTTACAGCAAGTGTCTCTGGTAAAGGTCTCATTTCTCAAATATGTACAGAACTGAATTAAACTGATAAAAACAAGAGCCATTTCCCCATTGATGAATGGTTAAAGGACAGGAACAGACAGTGTTTAGATAAGTAATCAAACCTATCTATAGTCATATAAAAATGCTCTAAATCACTACTGATTAGAGAAATGCAAATTAAAACAACTCTGAGCTACCATCCTACCCCTAATATGACAGAAAAGAAAAATAACAAATGTTGTATAGGGGTAAACTGAGACACTAATACAGTTAGTGAAGTTGTAGGCTGATTCAACCATTTTGTAGAGCAGTTTGGAACTATGCCCAAAGGGCTATAAAACTATGTATACTCTTTGACAAAGCAGAACCACTAATAGGTCTGAATCCCACAGAGATAAAAAACAAAATGGGAAAAGGGCTTTTATATATAAAAATGTTTACAGCAGCTCTTTTAGTGGTGGCAAAGAACTGGACATTAAGAGGATGCCCATCAATTGTGGAATGACTGAACAAGTTGTGGAATATGATTGGGATGATTTGTGATATAAGAAATTATAAGCAGGATGGTTTCAGAAAAGTCTGGAAAGGTTTACATCAACTGATGCAAAGTGAAGTGAGAAGAACCAAGAGAACAGAGTACACAGTAATCATAATATTGTACAATGATCAGCTATGAATGACTTAGCTATGCTCAGCAACACTAAGGATGAAAAATGCTATCCATCTCCAGAGAAAGAACTGATGGAATCTGAATGTAGATTGAAGCTACTTTTTTTTACTTTATTTTTTAGTCTGTGTTTTCTTTCACAACATAACTAATATGGAAATAGGCCTTGCATGACTACACATGTAAAATCTAAGTCAAATGAGGAGGCAGAGGAGGGATGGAGAGAATTTGGAACAAAAAGTTAGAAAAAAATGAATGTTAAAAATTGTTTTTACATGTAATTGGGGAAAAATAAAATTTATCAGAGGAGAAATTAGAACTAAACATCTAGATTTGACATTCATCTGCACAGAGATGATAATTAAACCACTGGGAGCTGAACAGATCACCTAGAAAGGAGAGAGACTGTAGAAAGAAAGGAATATAGGAGGCAGGATAGTTATGGGGGATACCAAAACCATGGAGGCAGGAGATAGATAATTATACAGCAAAGAGACTTAGAAGAAGTGCTTAGACTGACAGAAAGAGAAGTAGGAGACAACAGTACCCTAAAAAAACAGAGAGAACAGGGTAACTAGGAGGAAGGGTGGTCAACAATGTCAAATACTACAGAGGTCAAGAAGATTGAGAGCTGAGAAAAGGATATTAGATTTAGAAATTAAGAGATCATTGGTAACCTTGAAGAGAACAGATTTAGGTGAGGAAAGAAGAAAGCAATATATTCAAGACACTGAAAAGTGA
Source organism: Pseudochirops cupreus (assembly GCA_028627135.1). Classification (NCBI taxonomy): domain Eukaryota; kingdom Metazoa; phylum Chordata; class Mammalia; order Diprotodontia; family Pseudocheiridae; genus Pseudochirops; species Pseudochirops cupreus. The sequence goes on along the minus strand of CM053580.1, from coordinate 444,366,985 downwards.
GAGGTAAGGAGACGGGGACAATGAGTATAAATTTTTCCCCAAGAGTTTGGCTACAAAAGGGATGAGAAAAATAGGCTGAGTTTGAGGGGATGGTAGAGTCAAATGCTTTTTAGGGATGGTAAGACCCATAGGCAGCAGGGAAGGAGCCAGTAGATAGAAAGAGACTGATAATTATAGAGGAGGGAATGACTGAAGGACCAGGCTCCCAGAAGAGTTGAGAAGGATGGGATCAGGGACACAACACAACTTGGCAAGTTGGTTCAGCCTTTTCCCCAAAGAATGGAACAAAAGAGGAGAAAATGTGGTATACTGATGAGGAAATTTGAGATACAGAATTAGGGGGAATATGTATGCCACAAATGGCCTCAATTTTCTAAGTAAAGCAGGAGGTGAGGTCTGCTGGAAAAGAGTGGTTAAAAGGTTGTATAGATAATTTAAAGAGAGAAGTTTTAGAATTGAAGTAGTAGGAAATAATTATTCCTGGCCTTTAATATGCCTCAATAATCCTCTATTTTTCTTTAGTCTATCTGCTATCCTATCCCCATCTCTACTATCACCTTCTCCCCTATAACAAATACACAGTCAAGTAAAACAAATTCCTACATTGGTCATGTCTGAAAATACACGTCTTATACTGCATTTTGAATCCACCACCTCTCTGCCCAGAGATGGATAGCACAATTCAGCAGTCCTCTGGAATTGTGGATGGTCATTGCACTGATTGGAGTTCTCAAGTCTTTTTCTTTATAGTGCTGTTGTATAACTTGTTTTGATTCTACTCACTTTACGCTGCATCAGTTTGTGAGTCTTCCCAGATTTCTCTGAAATGGTCCCTTTAATAATTTCCTATGGTATAATAATATTGTAATATATCCATATACCATAATTTGTTTAGCCATTCTTTATTGACTGTGGGATACAAAGTAGAAAATATCCAGGAAGGCAACAAGAATGGTGAAAAGCCTGCAAATCATACCTTATGAGAAATCAGTTGGAAGTAACCAGACTGAATTTGCTACATCCAAACTTGGTGGGAAGAAGAAAAAGGAGGGGGAAGAGTAATGATAGCTGACACATGAAAGAAAGATTAGATGTGCTCTGCAAAATTCCAGAGAAGTAGATGGTCACTTGAAAGAAGTTACATAAATAAGACCTGTTCTCAAGTAAAGACTTAACTGCGTCACCCCAAAGTCCCTGTCAGCTCTCAGATTCAGAGGTTTTAAAAGGCATGTTATGGAAAAGGCCAGAATCTACAATCAGCAACATCCAACAGTAGCCCTCCTCACCTTTATTTCCTTCTCCACTTCTATCCAATTCCCTCATTGCTAAACCTATCAATGAAACGTAAACATAGCCACCAGAATTGGGAGAGATGGGGAGATAAAGTGCTGGATACACTAAGGCAAAGCATAATTTTAAGGCAGGGACAAAGATCCAAGACACAGAAAAAGAAAACAAATGCAGCACACATTCAGGCAGTCCTACTCCTCTTCCTCTGCAAGACGTATTTCCTTTGCAATAAAAAAGCTCTCGCATTTATTCTAGCAAATTTTATAATGCATCTGAAGCAACACATTTTGATTATTGGTCATAATGCTACTAGTACTATTTCATATGTGTATATATCCATCCACACACATACATATACACACATATCAGGAAAGCCAGTACTCTTAAAGGTGTCATTAATACAAACTTTCTAGACATGCTTAAATAAACATCCTTAAAACTGCATTACGATGTATCACACAGGATAATAAAAAAGTCCCATTTTGAAAAACAGAAAATGAAAAGTCCTGTTAATAATAAATATATATTGAATATAAAAGCAAGTGTCCATATAAAGCCAAATTTAAATAAGAAATCTTGTTTTTCTAAGGATTATGAAAACTTTGATCACACGTAAAGACTAATGATGTATTACACTGAAAAGTACACAATCAGGATTTCTGAAAACTCTTTCTTTTTTCTAATGTACTCCTGTAAGTATTGTATAATATTTTTATGACCTATGTGAATTAACTGCCCCAGTAGGATAAAAGAAAGCATTCTTTTTGCTAAGTTAAAAAACCAAAAGCTTTCAATAGCATTGTGCAATGAACTTATATGTGGCATAGGTGGAAGGTGAACTTAACAGTTATCATGAAAGAAGTGCACATGGGTGATTTCAGAATCTAATTATTTAGGCTCAGCTTTAACTATCTGCACTACTAAATTTATTCTTTAAAGAATGCTGCAAGGAGAAAGAATGCAGGAAACTCTCAAAAGCAGTTTTAAAGTAGCTACTTTTAAAAACTTTTTTTGGGTGATCTAATTTTTTTTCAATTAACAAAAATCTATTTTTTTTCCTACTTCTTCCCCACTGGGAAGAAAAATTAAAACAGGATCCTTGCAACATATGTATAAGGCAACTGTTTTTAAGTAAAATTAAAGGATGGTGAAAAACTTAGCGCTAATTTTTGTCTTGCGCATTTCTGATAAGGAAAAAATAAAACATCCCAGAATATATTTGGATGATTTAAAAAAAAAGTCTTTACTAATAATTTGGGCTAACAGTCAAATTTTTGGTTTTCCTGTTCCATCTATGCATCAGTTACTCACTGCAAACTAAAAATGACAAAATATAAAAGGGGAAATACCTATATAAAACCAGTTATTAATATAACTCCATGCAACACCATAACTGCCCCAAATCAATTAGTTTTTTTTAAGTGCTTTAATTCTGGATTTGTGTAAATCTGATGTGCTGTTCAACATGGCATCTCTATAGGGGCTGATGTTTAAATCAGGCATTTAGTGTCTAAATTAAATTTTTTACATTTCCTAGACTTTTCTGATATTTAGATCTTAAGCAGACAATGAATGTAAAAAGCATTTTGCAAACTTTGAAGTGCTAGATAAATGTTAGCTCTTCAAATGTTGCCACAGTTAAGAAAGGAATTAAAATGACATCTTACATAATCTGTGTCCTTCTCTGTCTGTTCATATTAACTTAATTGTTATTTTTTTCTTTTAGCTTGTTATATAAGCTAATCCAGTCAACCAAAAAGACAGAGGATAAGAACACTTTGTAGGGATTTCCATTTTTTCAGTTCTTTTTCATTACTTGCAGCAAGCTGTTCTCTTACACTTAAATGTAAACAATGATATGCTAAGTAAGAGACCACAAGATATAACCATTCAAGAAATATTAGCCTCAACAATCTGGCCATGAACCTAATAAGTTGCTACATTTGTTTGATAAATTATCTGGTCAAAGAGAAACCTAGGTATTTTACCTAATCACACCAGAATAATAACAAAATTAAAGGTATAGTGGCAAGATGTCTCTGTCTTTCTCTTTAAGCAACAGAAATTCTTCTGAAATTATCAAATGAAACACAAACACCACAACTATGAATGGTATGCTAGAAACCATTTTATTAGACAGGAATGCCAATGTCTAATCCAAGTTGATAGAATGAAATCATTCAATAGCCATTAAGTCAGTCTGTAGATGAACATTTATTAAACACCTACTGTGTTCTAGGCATTATGCCAAGTGTTAGGTATGCAAAAAAAGCAGAAAGATAGTTCCTGGAAAAAAAAAGATAGTACCTGATCTGAAGGAGCATATTGTCTAACAAAGGAAACAACATGTAGACAACTATAAGCAAACAAGATAGATAAAGGATAAATTGGACATAACTAGTTGAGGGGGGGCACTAGAATTAAGGGAGATTGGGAAAAGTTTCCTGTGGAAGGACGGAATTTAGCAGAGATTTGAAGCAAGTCTGGAAATCAAGAGGAGGTGATGAGGAAGGCGAGCACGAGGCGTTTCAGGCAGGGGATTCAACCACAAAAATGCTTGGAATCAGGAGACTGAGTGTCTCGTTATAAAAACAGCATAGGGATCAGTGTCAATGAATTGAAGAATACATGGGAGGCTATACTGCATAAGAAGACTAAGAAAGATGGGTGGGGGCAGGCTACGAAGGACTTCAAAAGTCATAGGATTTTGTATTTGATCCTGGAGGTGATGGGGCACCCCTGAAATTTGAGTAGGGGCGACAAAGTCAGACCCGTGCTTGAGGAAGATCGCTTTTACTGCTTGGTGGAGGATGGCCTGGAGTGGGGAGAGACTAAAGGCAAGGAGATGATGAGGGTTTATATTAAGGTGGCAACAGTGTCAGAAGAGAGAAGGAGGCTTATGCAAGAGACTACATACCAAGATAAAATCAACAGGGTTTGGCAACAAATTGGATAGGGAGGTTGAGTAAGAGGAAGGAATTAAGGATGACACACAGGTGAGAATGGGTGATGGAGAAGCCATAGAAAGTACAAAGTAATTAAAACGAATAAACTAAATGTAATTTTAAATTTATTCCAGTTTCCATAGCCATGGAAACAATTTTTCTCTGGGAAGGCAGACTAATGTGAATTTGTGGATATACTATTAAACCACACCTGCATATTAAAGGGTTCTGGGTATCAGAAAAAAAAAATCTGTCCTTTCTTTCTTTCTCTTTTAGCAAAAACCTCTGTGACCAGAAGGGGATAACAACACTAAAAATCATCCTTCATTTCCTCCTCTTTGATGGTTCCTGAAAAGGTAGGAAGGACTTCTGCAGGCCTTTAAAAGCACTTACTTTTAAAAGCTGGAATGAATGCTGGAAAACATATAGCCTCTCAGTTTTACATAATTTGAATCTATAAATTCTATAAATTCTATAATCTATAAATTTTAAAGAACCAAAGAACCGACTATGTTTTGGTAGAGGGAATTTCCTCAAGAGGAGTTCCCTTAAACCAATGACATCACAGTTCCTGATCAAAAAATATAAATCAAAGTGCCAATAACGCTTGCACTCTCCTGCTTCAGGGAGGGATTTCACAGAAGACGCTGAAAAAGAATTAGGTCTTTAGAAAATAGGGAGAAGAAAAAAGTTTCCTGATAAAAGAGAAAATAATCAAGAAAAACTCAGAAAATGTGATGAGCCAAAATAAAAGATGATGCAAAAAAAAAAGAACCAAGAAACAAAATAATTTTTGCAAATTCTAAATCCCAGTAAACTTGCTCTAGCCTAGTGATGCTAGAAAAAAAGGAGGAGGCTGGGAAGATTTTTTTTTTCGAAATCTAATCCTGGAGATCTGGTGGGGTCTCTGAAGGAAAAGGCGATCTCAGGGGTGTAATCCAATCCAGGTGACAAAGCAATTTGGAAGCCTCACAGAAATCCTGGAGATCCTTAAGTGAGAAGCCAATACAATGGCTCTTCTGTAGGGACAGAATCACTTCATTTCAGATTTTTAAGGGACTTCAGAAGCTGTCTTGTCTCGATCATAACTGACCACTGAATTCCACAAACTTTTCCTGGGGAAGAAAGAAGGTAAGAAAACCAATTGCCATACAAAGCATTCCATCCACTTTCAGAGAGCTCTTAATAGAGCTCTTATATAGAGTTTTCCACAGAACCAAAATCTGCCTCCCAGTCACTTTCCACTGTGCATCTTTGTTCTGTCTCTGGGGCAAAGCAGAACAAATCTATTCTAATCTCTCCCTGTGACGGCCTTCCAAATACTTGGAGATAGTTAATATGTCCTTCATTCACACCTCCCAAGTTTTCTATAGACGAAATACGCTTTTTTTTCAACTGGTTATTTCACCACATCATCCAGTCTTTTCACCACTACTGGACAACCTCCAGCTTATTAGCATCCTTCTTAAAATGTGGCACCCAGCACCAAACACAATTCTTCAGATGAAGTAAAGAGTCTAGTAGTTCTGGATGCTATCTCCTCTTAATGGATGGATGGATGGATGGATGGATGGATGGATGGAAGGAAGGACTTAAGTGCCTATTATGTATCAAGCACTATGCTAAGCACTTTACAAATATTTCATTTGATAGTCTCACCAACTCTGGAAGGAAGGTAATCCTAATTACCTTCATTTTACAGTTAAAGAAAATGAGACAAGCAAAGAATAAGTGACTTAGCCAGAGTCACACAGCTAGTAAGTATCCGAGGTTGATTCTGAACTCAGGTCTTCCTGACTCCAAGACCAATGTTCTATCCACTGACCCACCTACCTAGCTGCCTCTAAGATCCACTTACGATAACATTAGCTTTTGGGGGGTTGTTCTGCAACTACTGACTCATTGTGCCTGTAGAACACTAAAACACTCCAATTTTTCCCCATCCTTTATTTGTGAAGTTTATTTTTTACTCTAGTGTTGGTCTTTGTGCTTATCCCTAATTAAATCTTACAAGACTTTATCACTCTAGTCTGTCAATTTCTTTCAGCCTCCTGCTTCCAATGTAAGTAATCCCTTCCCCCATCATGCTATCTATAAATCTAATGAATGTATACTGTTTATTCCTTCCTGCAAATTGCTGTTAAAAAATGTTGACTAGCATAGGAATAAATTTTCTACATAAGCCTTTGATGCCATCCCTTTTTCTTTCTAGCAGACTTCCTCTGCTCTTATATTCCCGTTTTGCTAATTTTTCATCTCTACTTATCTACTGGTTTCTTACCAGCTGCCTACACAAACATACTCAAATTTCCACTGCCCTTTAAAAACATTCACAAAAACCTAGCAACTCTGTTAGCTAACATGCTTGCAGCTAAATTTTTTGGAAAAAAAGCCATCTATACTCAGTGTCTCCAATTCTCCTTCTCTCATTCACTTCTAAAATCTCTACAGTCTGGCTTCTGACCACATTACTCAACTGAAACTGTTTTCTGCAAAGTTATCAATGATCTCTTAATAGTCAAATCTAATGACCTTCTCTCAATCTTTCTTGATTTTTCCATAGCCTTTGATACTCTTGATCACCTTTTGGATACTCTCTCCTCTCAGGGTTTTAATGACACTAATCTCTGCTGATTTTTCCTGTCTCAGTCTGACTCCTACTTCTCAGTCTTCTTTGCTCGTTCAATATCAACATCACACTCCTAACCTTAACCCTTCCCTCTGAGATCATCTATCCATCCATCCATCCATCCGCCCATCCATCCATGCATCCATCCATCCACCCACCCACCCATCCATCCATCCATCCATCCATCCATTTCATAAGTTGTCTCCCAAATTAGACTGCAAACTCCTTGATAGAAAGGTCTGTTTTTTTCCCTTTTTTTGTAGCTGCAGTACTTAACACAATGCCTGGAATACAGCAGGTGCCTAATAGATGCTTGCTGACTGACTGACTTTATCCCCCTCCACACACACACGCCACTATAGCAACATTGCTAGTTCTCATCCTGTGTCTAGGTTATACATGTATGATCATGTAAAACAAACTTCCATATTATAAATCATGCTGTGAAAGAGACCAAACCCTCCCCGCTTCACCACATAAAAAAATAAAGTGAAAAATAGTATGTTTCAATCAGCAATAAAATATATGTTACTTGAGGTCAGGGGCTAATTTTACGTTTTTGAAAACAACTAATGCTTAAAATAGTGAATGGCACATAGGAAGCATGTAACATATGCTTTCTGACTCAGTCTGAAATCATGTTAGTGTTCAAATGATCACTGCCTTCCTTTCCTAAATGTTCATGAACCATACCTTTTAAAAAAAGGTTGTTTAGAATTTAGCCAGCAACAGAAGCCTAACTTACCAGCCTATGGCTCACAGACATCAACCCTTTTCCCATTTTTAAAAATCTACAGCGTGTAGAGCAGCCAAGGGGGCAGAGTGGAAGGAAGCATTATAGCTGAGCTCTCCCACACAGCTATTCCACGAAGATCCAGAAAACAAAATTGACCAAGGCCTGATTGGAAAATCCAAGAAAAAAATACCACAGCTGAACAGAAACTTTGAAATATAAACACAGGACTCAAGAGAACCATAAAAAGGTTACGTTTTTTGTTTGTTTTTGTTTCTTGTAAAGCAAGCAAGGGAGTTTAAACAAGGTAATCATCACATGGGGTGATAACTATTTTTCCTCAGAATCCTGTCATCACTGGGATCATGCAGTTAAATAAAAAGAGAGTCTGGGAGTGTTTTGTTATGTTTTGATGATTTTAAAAGAAAGGGAAAGGAGTGGAAAGGGGGGAGGGAAGGAAAGAATGGGTAAAATTATCTCACATATTATTTCATATAACTTGGATGTGTAGGACCCACAGGGGTCTTTTCCGACCGCGACCCCCCCCCCCCCAGCAAGACGAGGAGGTCAGTTGATGTAAAAAAACAAGAGGTTTTATTTAAAACCGATGCATCGGGGTCGCACTCGTAACCCTAACA
>CM053580.1:444339164-444358250 GCA_028627135.1 Pseudochirops cupreus | reverse complement strand
ATACTAGGGGAGGTTAGGGAGTGTTCGCATGGGGCCCCTTGTGGGTTTTCTGAGCTCTAACTGCTAGCGCAGGGTGTGTCCTTGAAAGCTATGGGGCTCAGTAATGAAGGAACTTCTCGTTCGGGATTAATGGGGCTTTTCAGATGCTTAAATTGAAGAATATACAAACCATGAGGAAAGGATAGGGGAGAGCAAGCAACCCCTGAACCTCAGTTTCATCTGAACTAGTCAAAGGGAGAAAGAATGCATACACAGTTAGGGGCAGAAATACTCTTCCCTCAATAGAGAAAGGGAGAAGGGGAAATAAGGAAGAGTAGATTAGTAGAGGGATTAGTCCTAAGGAAAACAAAATCTAATGAAGAATGAGTAGTTCTCAAAGATGGATTTAAAAGGAAAGAAAGAATAAGCTTGTGAGTAGGCTCTAGGAAAGGCAAGAAGGGCAGGGGAGCAAAAGCAGATGTATCAGACCTAGAGCACTGGTGCTGAGCATACTTTTCTGCTCTTACTAAGTCAAATCAAGCAGGCTATAAAGAGGAGGTAAAAAATAACCCTGAAATTAATATAATGAATTCCAGACAACTCATGATAAAACATAATCTCAGTGTCTCTTTCTCTCTCTCTCTCTCACTCACACACACACACACACACACACACACACACACACGGCAGTAATTTGTTCAACTACACACATGGTTACAAAGTTTTTCTTTTTTTCTTAGGGGGTAGGAAGAGGGTGGCTAGGGGCATAGGATTGGCTGAGTAGTGTGAGGGAGAGAAGGTCGACTTCTCTCAATTAAAAAAATTAAAGTTTTTTTTTCTTTAAAGAGGGTATAGGTTGAATGCAATTAAGAATAAAAGAGAAACTGTTAACTAGGGGGAGGAGAGAGAATCACTGCAGCAAGTTTCTCTGTTAAAGGTCTCATTTCCAAGACATATAAGTAACTAATTCAAAGGTATGAGAATAAAAGCTATTCCCCAATTGATAAATGGTCAAAGGATATCAAGTTATCAAAGTTATCAAGTTATCAAAAACCATATGAAAAAATACTCCAAACCAATACTAGTTAGAGAAATGCAAATTAAAGCAACTCTGAAGTTTCACTTCATACCCATAAGATTAGCAAAGTTGACAAAAAAAGGAAATTGACAATTATTGAAGAGACTGTGGGAAAACAGGTACATAAACGCATTGATTGAATTGTGAATTAGTTCTGTCATTCTAGAATTGCACAGTGGATAGAGTGCCGGGTCTGAAGACAGGAAGGCTCATGTTTCTGAATTCAAATCTGGCCTCAGACATCTTACTGGCTGTGTGACTCTGGGCAAGTAACTTAACACTATTCGCCTCAGTTTCCTCATTTGTAAAATGAGCTGGAGAAGGAAATGGCCAACCACTCCAGTATCTTTGCCAAGAAAACCCCAAATCGTGTCATGAAGAGTCAGACATGACTGAAAAACAACTGAACAACAACAACCCCAAAGTTACTAACTTATACACGTCTTTTGGCCCTGCAATACCACTACTAGGCACTCCAAAGAGAAGAAAAGGACCTATATGTACAAAAATAATAGTAGCTGCTTTTTTTTTATAATGGCAAGGAATTACAAAACCAAGTAAGTACCCGTTAAATGGAAAATGGTTGAACAAATTAGGGTATATAAATGTAATGGATCATTGCACTATAAGAAATAAGGAAAGGGATAATTTCAGAGAAACCTGGAAATATATATATGCACAGATACAGAACAGATGAGCAAAACCAAGAGAACAATTTACTCATTAATGTATTTATGTATAATGTATAGCAACCTTTACAACAGAAAGACATCTTTGAAAGACTTATGATCTCTAATTACAGCAACGACAAACCACAATTCTCTACAAGACCAGTGATAAAGAGTGCTATTTCCTGACAGAGAAGTACAGAACGGAACATGTATTTTTACATAGCTAATGTAGGAATTTATTTTGTTTGACTATGAATATTTTTACAAGGGATTCTCCCCACAATAGGGAAGGAAACTAAGTGTTTTCATTGAAAAAATAAATTTTTAAAAAATCTACACATTTGCCCTTCTCCAGGTATGTGGCATGTCTACTATTCTCCACAATCTTTCTAAGACCATCAACAACAGGCCAGAAATCACATCTCTTGTTTCTCCCCCAGTACCTTGGGATGTAGTTCACCTAGGATTGGCGAACTAAATTCACTGAAAGCAATTAGACACTCTCTTACTCCTTCTCATTTATCTTAGGTTTTAACTTCTCATTAGCCATTCTTGTTCTGTCATTCCAAAAATCAGCCTTTTGGAAAGACAAAACAAGTGAAATAAAGTGAAATGATTTTGTCTTCTGTATCTGTTACCATCATACCAATCACTCTAAGAAGTGATTTTATTCCTTTTAAAATTTTATTTTCTTCATCCCACTAACCAAAACAAAAAAAAACCTAAAACATAACACCAACTTCAGTGGGTATCCCTTAGTATTCTTTATAAGCTCAGTTTCTCCTGGGCTTTAGGACTGACATGATTCCTATAATTACCAGGTTATTTTTTAAAAGTCATCTTTGTAAGTAATGGAAAGATGTATCTTCTAAACCAGAGTTCTTCATAAAGCCACATCAATCACTTTATTTTTTCAATTTAATGAGAGGGTGCTTTATGTATGTAGGTATGTATATATTTTATTCATTCATTCATTCATTTATTTTTATACAAAAGCTACTTTGAATAAACTCCATCACAGAATCCTGGGGGGGGGGGGGGCGAGTTAAGATGATCAGATATTAGCAGAAAGGAAATATCCTCCCTACACCAGTGCCAGTGGCCAACTGATAACAAGTAAAGGGCCGATGCCTTGAACTGAACACGCTCATGAGCAGGGCTGACTGATTCATCTGAGCCATTTACCAGGAAAGAATTTTGTGGAGTCCTTGCCTGCTGGTGATACTGGGAGCTGATGAATTCCTCCCGACTTTTCTTCCAGCTCCCTAGCAGGTCCAGCTCCACTGGAAAGCCTGGCTTCACTTACTCTGATGAATTTGTTGCTTTCTTTACTTGCTGCATGTGCCTGCGCAGCAAGGGTTCAGTCTCCAAGATAAAAAAGAAGCTGATCTTAATATAAAAACAAAAGAAGGAGGGAGGGAAGGAAGGCGGCCCGTGAACTTTGCCAGCACGGCGAGGACAATGACTGCAGTACTGCTGCTTTGTTGCTTCCACATTTTGATTTTATTTATATTATCGTATCTTTTAAAAACTGAATTTTACTTTTTTCAATTAAAAATGTATTTCTTCTTTCTTTTACCTCCCTTCCCCCTCAATTAAAAAAAGGAAAAAACAGAACTTGTCACCAATATGCACAGGCAGGAAAAATAAATGTATGTATCAGCCATGTCCAAAAATACATCTCATTCTGTACCCTGAGTCCATTACCACTCTGTGAGAAAGTGGGAAGTAAAAAGCAGGTTCTGCTTTTTGTAAAGGTTGGAGACTACTAACCTAAGGTAATGGGAATTATTTATAATTTATAACAAACTGGCGATCCAAGGAGACCGCCCTTGGCCCCAGCCAGTCACAGACAGCCTCTGAACCTCGGCTCCTCATGAAAAGAGGAAGGGGTGAAAGCGAGGATCTGTACGGTCCTTTCAGTCCTTTACACTGAACGTCCCAGGAAATTACTGGCCTTCAAGCTAGAGACCAACTCATATTTTCTTGGCCTACTACGCCTATAATACTCATTAGCAGAAACTATTACTTGGAAGATGCTGGGTGTCTAAATATGATTAGTATGATAGCCACTGATGCTTAAATTCAATTTATAAAATCATTATTAATGTAAATTTAACATATTTAATGAAATAAATCTTATCATGCCTGGGCAGTTAGGTGGTGCAGCGGATAGAACTCTGGGCCTGGAGTCAGTAAGACCTGAGTTCAAATCCATCTTCAGATACTTTCTAGCTGTGTGACCCTGGGCAAGTCACTTAACCTGTTTGTCTCAATTTTCTCGACTGAAAAATGGTGAGAGCAACTACTTTTCAGGGCTACTGTAAGGATCAAATGAGATAATATTTGTAAAGCACTTGGCATGGTGCCTGACACATGACAGGTACTATGTAAATGCTTATTTCCTCTTTCCTTCCCTTTCCCCTCCCAAGAAAAAATCAATTAAAACATAACTACTTTAAGTTTAGAATTAAGCACAAATTACCTTTGAAGGCTTCAAGTTCCTTCCTGTTTAAAGATAAAAACAAAATGATAAATTGTAAATAATCTATTCATAATTAAAATTCTATTTTAAAAAACTTAAGATTATTTTATAAAAACCTTTAATGTATTTTAACTTACTTACTTTTCATGTACTTCCCTAAAATTAAAACACAGATGGCCCAAATTACACTAAAGTTGTTATAATATTTTTTTTCAGTTAAATCATTAACAATGACAGGCCCATGTAAGAATTTAAATGGTGCCAGCAGTAGCACAAAACGTTACAGTATGTATTCTGGAACCAGTTGAGTAAACTCATGTAAATGCTCTTTTGGACAGATTAACACAATTTTCCCTCAACCATGACAAATTAAATATGAATTATCTAAATTCTTCAATTAAGAAGAATCAAGAATGAAACATTAACATTTTCCTTTCAAAACTGTAAATGTTTGTGAAAGTAGTTTACATCTTTGGACTGAGTTCTCTAATTGAATTCTACTCTGAACTAAGTCAAGCCTCTGGGAATGCAACTGATTTGTTACTTTGTCAATGTCAATTAGGAAATGCTGGAATATAGTTTCCTAAGGAAGCAGACAGCCGGAGGAAATAGATGAGCAAACAAAATGAAACATTATGGGCTTCTTTGTCAAAAGCAAGAGATATTTATAGGATCTGTCTGTCTGTCTCTCAAACCAATAACATAGAACAATTTAATTTTCTTATTTACACTATTCTAAGGAGGAGTATGTTTTTATGTGTAACTCCTAGCTTTATTCAAAATCTGCTAGTGTTTAGAGTCCTTAAACGATTTAATATATAAAACTAATTACAAAACTTTCCATGTTCCTAAATAAATGATTTCAATTAACAGCTGGTAATAAGAACAGAGAAGTTGCCAAAAGACCAAAACAGACAACGTGCTAGCAATAGCCAATCTGAAAATTCTTGAATCAGAAGGTCATCATTTTTCCAAAACCTTTTATTTCCCCTAATCTCTACATTTCAATAACTAAGAAAAAATACAAAACCTAATGCCAACAGGCAAAAAAGAAATCTTGTTGCTATTCAACAGACAATAAAACATACCATTTTAAACAAGTTAAACAAATACATATATATAGATATACATATATCTATATATGTTTAAAACCTACTCCCTATTCCATTAATATAATAAATGCTGAAAAACCCAATATAATAGCAGCATATAAAAATGCTCCCTAAATCAGAAATAAGGACACTGCGGAAACACCTTGAAAAAATTTCCTTCTTGTCTCATTGTGATTCTAAAATTAGCAAACCCCTATCACTTCTACTCAGAAAGAGAAGGAAAATATCAGTAGGGATTATGACACCCTTTATTTCTCGTATTGCTGCACAGCAACCATTAGCTATCTTAAACTGTTAGTTTTTTTTAAAAATGTGTTATGTTCAATATATCTTGATGGAATATGTTATTTCAAAAAGCTAAGGCTCACAATTGTAAAAATATTAGATATTTAAAAAAAATCATCCCAAACAGTATCATTTACACTAATTACTACATCTCCTTTTTGTAAAAGGTACTTTTCATTTGGGTTATGGTAGTAGATCTTCTCACCCTTCTTTTCCATTTCCACAAATCAATAGTTATTGAAAAGACCAATACTTAGGTTCAAAAGATTAACTTCACAAGTAGAAGATTGGGAAGCCATGAATAAATAAGTTTTTATGTAAAAATCGGAGAGTTTTAGTGAACTGCACCTTTGATATGAGTTAATATAATAGTAAGATAGAACAACCTACAAAATTAATGTGATCTCTGGCTACACTGAGAGGCATGGTGTCCAGAATGAGGGAGGTGATGATCCCATTGAGGGGAATGAAGATTATGCTGCTAAGAATTATTTGATGGAATTGAGAATTTTTAGAGAAAAGAAAATTTAGGCAGGTCACAAGAAAATTACTTTTAAGTATTTGCATAGCTGTCCTGTAAAATAAGATCAGAGTTTTGTTTTGCTTCAGTAGACAATGGGCAGAACTAGAAGCAACAGACAGAAGGTGCGGAAAGGAAGATTTGGGTTTAATATGAAGTCCATCTTTTTAGCAATAAGAGTTGCCTGAATAGAAAGAGTCTTTCTGGGAGGTAGCTGGTTCCTTCTGATGAGAGGTTTTCATAAAGAAGCTGGATGACCACTTTTTGTAGCTTCTAACAAAGATTCTTGGTCAGACACAGAAAGGTCTAAGTGCTCTCTCAGATCCTTTCAAACATATTCCATCATTCACTGAAATTTCATCTCGTTAGATTTGGCTTTCCAGTCTAACCTACTGAGATCTTTTTAGATCATGATTCTGACATCTCATCTGCCTGTTTCTTTGGTCCACTGACACCAGTCATGTACCCACTGAGGCACTTCTATCTACACTCCCTGCAAAGGGAAATACCAGTACTTTATTTTAACAGCTGAATCCAAACTCCATTTCCAATTTTGCTTATTTACAACATTTTCCATATTCCTTTCTCTACTTCCCTGCATTGTTCATCTAGTAACACTAATAAGAATAGCAGTCCGGAAAAGTATAATAGGTATAATAATTTATTATTCTTAGGAGAAATTAAAATATCATTGGCACACAGCACAATTTCCTTCAGGACCAGCCTTATTTCTCTCAGACTCTTATTTCAGAGGGTCATTGCTAATTTGCATGGCTATATAAAACATATGGTTATTGTCCCTAAAGAACTTTAGCAAAAATAATTAAAAATACTCTGCCTCAAATTTATATGTGAGTATATATGCAATCTTGAGGGCACTGGAATCAGCTGGAATCAATTATAATTCAGTTGTATAACTCAGTCGTAACCACTTACTCTCATTTCTCCCTTGTAAATACTTCTGTATAATAAAACTTAAAAGGATTCACTAGTGGTATTCCAAAGAACTTGCCATGCTTTGATCAGAAAGCACAGATTTCCCTAGTCCTTATAAACATACCCAGCTTTCAATTTTTCAGGATAATTTACAGAGTTTGCAGATCATTCAAGCCCTTGCTCATCTTTATTTACCCTGCTCCACAATCATCTGTCCATTCCCATGATTTTATTATAGCCACCAAGAGACTGTGGAAGGACTTGAAGGCACGAAAAGCAAATGAATTCAAAATTATTTATTGTTTTTATGTCTTTTGAAGGTGTGATAAGGAAGAAGGTGTCTATTATAAATTCCCTTCTTACCCATCAGATTGACATTCTTGGCCTCCACAGGCTCTTCATCTAGATCCTGTCCCTTTATCGCCGCACCAAGTGTCCTAGTCTAGGACTCTTGTCCTGGGCCCTCTCTCTCCTCTTTCCTCTCTATAATCTCTCTTTTGGTGATCTCATCAGCTCCTATGGGCTCAACAGACTGCAAAATCTACATATTCGGCCCTAACTTTTCTCCTGAACTCGAATCACATATTATCAACTACTTACCTCCTAACCAAGAGGGAAAGCGTCATAAAGTGAATAGGGCATGGGACTTATATGGGTTCAAATATACAGAAGTACTTACAAGGGAGAAGTGAGAGTAAGTGGTTACGACTGAGTTATGCAACTGAATTATAATTGATTCCAGCTGATTCCAGTGCCCTCAAGACTGCATATATACTCATATATAAATTTGAGGCAGAGTATTTTAAATTATTTTTGCTAAAGTTCTTTAGGGACAATAACCATATATGTTTATATAGCCATGCAAATTAGCAACGACCCTCTCTGACTAAGAGTCTGAGAGAAAATATGGGTTCAAATCCCATTTCAGACACTTACTAGCTGTGTGGACAAATAACAACTTCTCTGTGCCTCAGTTTCCTCATCTAGCGCGTGAGGGGAATGGACATGATGATCTATAAGGTCCCTTCTAGTTCCAAGTCAATGATCCTGTGAAAATTACCTAAATGTCCTACAGGAACCTCACACACAAAACAGAATACATTATCTTTCCCCCTAAATCCATCCTTCCTCCTTACTTTACTATTTCTGTCAAGGCTACCACTATTCTTCCATTCACTGAGAATCACAACTTCTGAGTCACCCTTAACTCTTTTCATTCTCTCTCACCCCTTATAGATCCAATGACTGTCAAATCAATTCCACCTCTTTAATATCTCTGGAATCTTTTGCCCTTTCTCTGCTCACAAAACAACTATCTAGTGCTGGTCCCTATACTGCTCTCCAAGACTATGATATAGTTGACTCCTAATTGGTATCCCTATATCTATCAGGTGGAGAATTGGCAGCCTTCAGGCCACATGTGGCCTTCTAGATCCTTGAGTGCAATCCTTTTATTAAGGGGATTTGTTCTCTGAAGTTTGGATTCAGTCAAAGGGCAGCACTTGAGGACCTAGAGGGCCACAGGTTCCTAGTTCCTCTCTTTTTCAATCTATCCCCCACACAACCTCCAAATGGCTATCCCTGAAATACAAATCTGATTTTTATTTTCTGCTCTAAGAAATGAACTGGTGAAATTCTGAAAGACTTTTAAATGCTAAATACAGGCATTTGTATCTAATTTAAAGGTAACGGGGAGTCAAAGCAGGGATGGTTTTTGCTTTTCTTTCTATCTCCAGTGTTTAGTACAGTGCCTGAAACATAGTAGGGGCTTATTGATCTGACTCGAGAAGGTGGAAAGTTATTTCTCCTCCACCCCGGAGGAGTGGCTTCCCATTGCTTTCAGGTTAAGTTCAAAGTCCTTTATTTAGCATTTCAAGTCATTCACAATTTGGCTCCAGATGATCTTTCCAAGCATATTACAAATTACTTCCCTTCACACATTTAATCTGTGCTCCAGCCACCCTGGCTTACTTGCTTGTACAGTCTTCATACCTAACATTTCATCACCCATTTCTGTTCCTTTGTCCCTATGCCCAGAATGTTCCCCCTCACTGCTATTTTTTGAACCCCAACATAATTAGAGTTCTAAGTCTAACAGATCCTAGGTCTGCTCTTTTGTTACTATGCTTCAAGAGGGCTTGACATTATTGCAAAGGCCCCTGGATAAATTTGGTGTTACAAACCTGAAGGAACTATAGGTAGGAAAAATTTCTTTCCCAAAGGAAAATATGCTTTCTTCAGAACAACGAAGTACTTGTACTACTTGCTGTAATCAACATTCTGTAAATATTTTACCTCTTTCTAAGAATATTCCAACTACTACCTTCTCCACAGCTGAACTTTAATGATTCTTCTTTAAACATCTTCATTATCTATTTTGCATAACTCTACTGATTTCCTAACTCAATATACCTCTATTTATCTTGTCTAATTCCACTCCTTGATTCTTTTTCCCCACCTTCAAAAAGTTTAAATATGTTTAACCTGGTGCCAATGAATAAGCTTCTCCATAATCTTCCTCTCTATGCTGAAGAGCTTCCCCCCTTGTGGCCATAAGTTAATCACTCAGTCAATATGCACTTATTATTTATTAGAGAAAGGGATACAAAGAAAGACAAAAGATAGCTTTTGCCCTCCAGGAGCTCACAATATAATGGAGGACACAACATACAAATGACTATGTACAAACAAGCTATATCCAGGATAAATACGAAATAACCAACCCAAGGAAAGCACTGGAATTAAGAGGGAATGGGAAAGGCTTCCTATGAAAGGTAGGAGTTTAGCTAGGACAGGAAGGAAGCTAGAAGGCAGAGATGAGGAGGGAGAGAATAAATAATGAAATATGTACTGACTAAACAGGAAATTGCTGTGGATTGTGGTAAACTCACATCTCTGAGGAAGTAGCTCTATCCTAATACCTCTCCCCAAGCAAATTAGGATAATTTTCTCTTAAAATGTATTGAGACCAAGACAAAAGACAACGTGGTACAATAGCAGAAAGCAGTATAGTGTGCTCCCCTGCAAACTTTTCTATACATATCTAGAAAAAGCACCACACTAAATCCTGATGAAGAAATCCAAGAAAAAGTCACAGTGAGTCATTTTTTCCAGTCCAGGTCAGCATAAGGAGAAAGACAGAGTTCTGAAGATGCTGACAAGGAAGGTGTGGGCAGGAGCCTGGGGGCGCAGAGCACTCCAGTGCTCAAGGAGAGGCTATACAATGAGGCAAGAAAAGTTCTCAAATCTATATCATGGCACCTTGCACAGGGTGTAGGAAAAGGTGTCACCTGGCAGCTTTGTCAGTAAGTCAATAAACATTTATTAAGTGCCCACTATGTTCCAGATACTATGTTAAATCCAGATCTGCGTGACAAATACAGTGGGGACTGGTGATAGGAACTGTACCTAGGGATGGCATTTCAGGATAGGTGACAGCTGTGAGTCCTGGGCTGTATACTTGAGCAAGGGCCAAGTTGAGAAGAAAGGAACAGCCCTACAGCATCTCAGTTGCAGCTTTAATCTCAGTATGAAAGCTGCAGAGGAGCAGCCAGGCCAGAAATCACAGACTAAAAGGGAACCTGGAGTTCCATAACTTGAAACTAGCAAAGTTTCTAAGATGGCTAACAGAGGCTAAATCCTGGTGTATTCTACTGTTGCTCAGATCTAAACTCTAGACTTGTGGAGCTTGGAGCAAGGGGCAGAAATCAATCATTGAACCGACCACTTTGGGAGTACTGAAAGTGTGAAGGTCCACAACTTGGGTTATCACTGAGATACTGAACAACACAACACTCAATACCGCAGGAAAGTAATTAACGGGACAAAACCAAATCTTCGCTCTTGAAGTGAACGAAGCCTAGCCCTAATATCAAAATATCTCATTCTGTACGCTGAGTTCTTTGCCTCGCTATCAGGAGGTGGACTAGAGAAGGAAATGGCAAACTACTCCTCTATCTCTGCCAAGAAAACCCCAAATGGGGTCATGAAGAGTTGGACACAACTGGAACAAATGGACAACAACATACACAAATCCAGAAGAAGAGAAGACTACAAAACATCTACAAGCAAAGCTTCAGAGAAAAGCAAAGCTTCAGAGAAAAATAAAGCTTGAATTCAAACTCAACTGGAATGACTGGAAGAGATAAAGCAAAGTTTAAAAAATAGTTTTAAAATTTTTATAAGTGAAATGGTAGTGCCAGAGGAAAAAATTGGAAAAGAAATGAGAATTACAGAAGAAAAAACTGGAAAGTAAATTAACAGCTAAGCACAAGAAGTCCAAAACCTTGCCCAAAAAAACTCCCTGAAAATTAGAATAGACTACATAGTAACCAATGATTCCATTAGACAATAAAAATATTAAAAACAAAGTCAAGACTGAAAAAATGAATAAAAACATAACATCATGATTTTAAAAAGAGCCTAGAAATCTTAAAACTACCCAGATCTCTTAGAATCACAAGGCAAAGTATAAATAGAAAGAATCCATCAAACATCTCCTGAAAAAAACTCCAGGAGGAAAATTTCTTTGCCTGTTCTAAGTAACTAAAATGGTTTTTAGAGACACAACAAAGCAACACTATTTTTATGCTGGCTTTGTTTGGTTTTTGTGCACTTAAACTATTCTAAAAATGAAATGAAACTTTAAAATTTTAAAATATATTTCATATCCACCTGCATTAAAATCCCAATAAAGAAATTATTTTAAATTAAAAAACCAGAACAAAACAAACAAGTTCTTTCTTGATAATTTGCTTGTTATTTTGTCATAATTTAGTCCCATAAAAATCAAGTGCCAACAAGACTAGTTATTTTAGGGCTCTAGATCACTGAAGCTTTATACTTCTGTATTAATGTGATTAAAGGAAGTATAAAGAAAAAATGGAGATAACATTTATATTTTACCATTCTCAGAACCAGGCTCAGATGTCTTACTTTGTTTTTCAAAAATTTTAACCCAGCAGAGGCATTATGAAACAAGATAAACACAAAGGAAAACAAGATTAAATTAAATACAACTACTATAACATAGCTAATGGGCAAACAGACATCATTTCCTTCATAGGGAATGAATTATGGGTGAAGAACAAAAACAGAATATTACATTAATAAATAAATCTACAGTGCACTGAAAAGGAATACATTAAGTCTGCATATGTGTAGGAATCAACTAGCTCAAACTCACAGATATAGGCCTAATAGCTTTGAATCACTGGACAAATGTCTTCATAATCATTTTGCAGATATAAATGTTAAACCATTTCTCTAGGAGAAATTCATGACAAAACACTAAAAAAATCTGCATATCAAAATATTATTTTCAAAATGCTACATACAAAAACAAATCTTCATATTGTTGCACTAAGATTTCCAAAGTGGCCAAAACACTAGATGTCATCTTGTCCAGTCTCTTGGCCAAAACATCAACCAGCATCTCCTTGAATTTTTCTAGCAATGGGACACACTCACTACTTCATGAGATAGCCCAATCTACTTTGGGTCAGCTCTGATTAAGTTCAACTGAATAAGCATTTACTAAGTGTGTAAAATGAGACTGAACCTATGCAAGGTGATAGAAATATAATGACAAAAATGAAATAATTCCTGCTTTCAAGGGATTTCAAAGAAGCTGATGCTTTAACTGCAGGAAAACAACACATCCCAAAAAGTAGATACAAAGAATTTTTGAAGGTCAAGAGTGAAGAACTAACAACTGGAAGGATCCGCAAAGCCTTCTGTAGGAGTGGCACTTAGGCTGCACCTTGATGTGGGGGACGGTTCCCAGGATAAAGAGGTGAAGAAGGGAGAACATTCGATACTGGGGTGGGGGTGGGAGGAGCAGGCCGATAGAGAATGCAGAGATGGGTGATGCAATATGTATTGTACGGGGACCAGCCAGTGGGTCAATTAGGCTGGAACGTAATGTGAATGAGAAGGAATAAAGTTCTTTTTCATAATGAAGCAAATATACCTTCATTTAACTTTTACTTATATGATTCCAGGTAATGTATAACCAATGTGTAAATTTTAGCTTTACATTACCATTATGTTATTTACATGCATCTTTGATTTCACTGATGTGGGCACTCCATACAATGATACAGATCACAACCGATCGACATCCGCCCATCCTGGTCAGGCATTATGCTAACTACTTTACAAATATTATCTCATTTGATCCTCACACAACCCTAAAAAGTGTTATTATAATCCCAATTTCACAGTTGAGAAAACTGAGGTAAACAGAGGTTAAGTAACTTGGGTTGGGTACCACACCTAGTGTGTAAGGCTGGATTTGAACTCAGGTTTTCCTAACTTCAGGCTCAACACTCATTGTTTCTTATAGCTAGCCCACTAATATTCCATTATATTCATGTACCACAATTTGTTTAGTCATTCTCTAATAGACAGGCATTTGCTTTGAGTTTTTAGCTAATATTGAAAATCTTGTTATATATATGGAGCTTTTTAAAAATCAATGACTGCTCTTGCATTGGAATTTCTGTGTCAAATTGTATAGATATTTTAGCCATTTTATTTGCATAATTCCAAATTACTTTTTAGAAGAGTAGTAATAATTCATAGGTCCACCAACAACATGTTCATGTGCCTGTCTTTCCACTACTAAATGTATTTATTTATTTATTGGCACTGGATGCCAAGTGGAAAACACAATCTTCAGCTTCCACTCCTAATGTCTCATCTTTATCACCTCAGACCCTGCCCCTCCTACATCCTGTTCTGCCTTCATCTTCCTTGCAGTCCTTTGGAAATAACAGACTTCTCTGCATCTTGGACCTCTCCTCTCTTATATTCCTTCTATCTTACTTCACTCACAGAAATCTGGCTCCCTCCAGATATACTGCATCTCTCGTTGAGTTAGATGAAGTCTAAATGGGCTCATGAACTTTTTTTTTTATTTTGATGGACGTATTTCAAAATAATTGGTTTCTTTTGCAATCCTAAATATTTTCTGCATTTAAAAACATTATTCTGAGAAAGAATCCAAGGGATTTACCAGCTTGCCAAAGGCAGCCATCCATGACACAGAAAAAAGAAAGAATCCCTGGGCTAGAAGAAGGAGTAAGCATACTCCTTTGCTATGCAAAACCATACTGTCAGTTCCAAACTTTCTCTCTGATGTATTCAGCAACATCTACTTAGACATTTACTCTTTCCACCCATATTGCCTTATATAGACCTTGGTTTCAGTCATTTCTCAGTCATGTCTGACTCTGTGACTCCACTTGGTTCCTGGCCCCCATTCAGAAATCATACTTTCATCCCTCAGAGTCAGCATCCAGAGAAGCTACTTCTGTGGAGAAGGGACAAGCCATCACCACTAACTGCCAACTAACTGCCACAAACAGGGCAAGCAAACCAGTCTAGCTGATGGCCCCCAGGTGGAGAGACAGGAGGCAGCAGGTGCCAGCCAAATCAAATTACCACTAACTCTCACCTTGACTTCAAATCCTAATGTAGACAGCCCAAGACCCTGAACCCAGGAGTGAGAACAGGAAGGCTTCCAACCCACTAGCCATCATCTTCAGAAGCCACCCTGTTTCAGAGGTAGCCTGACAACTGTTCCTGCAGGTGATAGTCACAACTACTGAACACCCAAAAAAGGAAATTCTTGCCACCAAAGTTGTTGGCACTATCAAATGCTTCAGCATTAGAAACTGGTATGATTGAAAATGAAAGAAGATGCATTAACATTTGTCTGGCATGAGATTTCTTATGACTTGCTGCTGAAACTTTCTATGTGTGTGTTATATTACTCCATTAGAATACAAGTTCCTCGAGAGCAGGGACTGTCTTACTTTTCATTTATATCTCCAGGGCTTAGCACCAGGTTCTACACATAGTAAGCACTTGACAAATACTTTTTTTTATTCATTCTTTCATTCATTCATTTTCAAGTACATGGTTTGGTGTGCAGTTTTTCCACAACTACTTCTACACTAATTATTCCCATATTTTGCCATCCTCACCAATTGGCTGGGTAAAGTGAAATCTCAGAGTTGGGTTAATTGGCATTCCTTTTATTATCCATGATTTGCAGCATTCTTTCATATGGCTGTTACTATTAATTTGCTATTTTTTTGGAAAATTATTCATAGTCTATTGGGTGATGGTTTTTAACTTTACATATTTGTTAGTTGGCAAAATATCTTTAATACCAAACTTTTAGCAAAAATATTTGAATCAAAAAAAATTTTTCCCAGTCAACTCCTTAACCTTATCCTAGTTACATTAATTTTGTGTCCATGCAAAAACTATTTAATTTCATGTAACTGAAGTGTTTTATAATCATCTCTATTTTTTGTTTTGCTAAGAATAAACTCCCTGCATGTAGCTGTAAAAGGTACCTGATCTGGTTCATTTCTAATTTTTTCATGGCATGATCTTTAATATTTAAATGATGTCTCCACTGAGTTTGTGATAAAATGAATTTCAGAAATTATTATTTTAAAAGACTTCTATGATTCGGTTACCAATCAATATTCACACCAAAAAAAGCCTTCCAAAATGTTATCTTAGACTTTTTAATTATAAATACAGGTCTCAAATTCTGATCAAGAGAGTCTGGTAGAAAATATCTGCCCCCTCAACCCCTCTCTGCAAATAACTATTAAAAGTTCTATTAGCTCAAACAGTAATGAATCCTGTCTCATTTATTTATATTACATTTGAATCAGTGCTGAGTAGACTCATAGGAGGCAACAACTGGATTTATGATCGGAATAAATCAATGAAAAGCATCCTTAAGTTTTTCCTGCCTGTAGTTAACCAAATATTAAGCCCAGTGGAAGATGATTAAGAATTATAACTCATTTATTAATCTATTTATAATTAAGTAAACCAGCTAAAATTTTTTTTCTTCTTGTGAAAGCTCTAGCTATTTTAGGAGGGATACTGGCTTCCTTTTCTCTAAAGTAATGTTGATTCCAAAGGGAAAACATGTAAAAAAATGACCCTGTACGTCCAAAAATGTATATCCTTGGAAGAAAAAAAAAGTTCACAGTCTTACTTTTATACAGCATTTAAAAGTTTGAAAAATGCTTCATATACATCATCTTACTGGATCCTTATAACAACCCTATGCGGTAGGTGCTATCGCTATCCATTTCTTGTTGAACAAAAAGCAGACTTCACACAGCAAGTGTCTGAGGTAGGATCTGCACACGCAAACAATAGCAGGAGCTTAAAGCACAGATGATAAGTGGGAAGGAGAAGGTTCTCTAAGCCACAAAAGGTCTTTGGGAGTATAAAAATAATGTTCTATCCAATTATTCTAAACAAGTCATCAAGTAAGGGATTCAGTTGCCTAAAGTAAGAGAAATGGTAAAGCCTTCATATTACTTAGAAGTCCTAAAGCATCTTCACTAAGTTAAACAGATCTTATCTTATGATCTCCAGACAAGATTCAGAATGTGATCTATTCTGCTGGAAAAACACCCAAGTTGAATTAAGTAAAGGAGTACAGGCTAATAATAATATTTGCTCTTACTTACACAACACTTTATAGTTCAAAGAGTGTTTTCCTCACAACAGCCTCGTATGGCAGATAGTAGATAGAATTTTGTTGCCATTTTGGAGAGGAGGAAACTGAGCCTCGAGTAGGTTATGTGATTATGTCTATGCTGGGGTTCAGGAATTCTTACTCAAAGTCCAGCACTTGTTCTATTACATTTTGCTGAAAGAATATACTTAAGTTATACTCTATTGTTTAGATTTCTTCAAATCTCGATTTGTATTCTCTCTCTTAATTTATACATTCCTTACATTGTTTAGTCAAATAATTTATGTGGTTGTTTTCAATAACTAATTTTATGGAAAATACAATTATTATGGAAGTGGGTATTTCATCTTACCCTTATTCCTTCTGTTATCCAGCCTGAGAGACTGCATCTATTAGAATCACAGAATTTTAAAGATAGAAGGAACATTATAAAAACAATTCATATTTATATAGTGTTTTAAGATTTGTAGTATGTTTTCCCACAATGAAGTGGTACGTGGATAGATCAATGCACTGGGAGTTCAAATGGACCTGGGTTCATTTACTACCTGAAACATTTACTACTTACTACCTGAGTCACTTAACTTCTTGGTATCTCAGCTTCCTCAATTGTAAAAATGAGAAAGTTGGACTGGATCAAGAATTCTTAACTTTGTTTTGCCCTAGTCTGCAGTCAGATGAAGTCTATGTACTCCATCTCATGGTGTGATTAAATACACAATATTACAAAGAAAGTGAATTACAATGAAATAAAGATGTAGTTTTTCTCCTTCTAAATTCATACATTGTTACCATCCCCTCTCCCTACCCCCAGGTCCCTAGGTCCCACGTTAAGAACTCCCTAACTAACAGTTCTCAGAGGCCTTTTCTAGTTATTCTCCTATGCTCCTATGAATCCCATGACAAAAGTAATAAAAATATTATTATTCTAATTTTAAAAAGCTATTGAGACCCAGAGAGACAACCTAAGATCACAGTGCTAATAACAGGGACTCCTATCTCCCAGATTCTCTTTTCACTACACTTCACTAACCTGTCCATTGCTGAGGTCTAGTTCTTTGTCAGGAGAACAATGGCTACATTCTTATTTGTGGATGGCTAGCTGCAGCATTACAGAGTTAACCCCATGTTTACATATCTTGTGGTTTATTTACAAATGGTTTAAGAACAAGCAAACTACCCTATGATATTTAATAGGCTTCCAGTTATTTCTTCCTACCAGTGGTTGGGGCTGATACAATGCAAACTGATCTTAAAACAGCAGCAGTAACAACTTCCCAGAAGTCAGTCAGTTGGTCAATCAGTCTGTCAATAAAGATCTATCAAGTGCCTATTATATGTCAGGCACTGCATTAAGAACTGGGGACACAAATGTAGCTCTGGTACAAACAGCATGTAGACTGTGTGTGGAAAGATTGTTAGCTAATTTCATTCATCTATATTATTCTCATTAACATTTTTAAGAATAGGGGTGGAGCCAAGATGGCAGCATAGGAGCAGCAAGAAATCGCAGCTCTGATACAGCCACATCAAATACCCAAAAAATATGACTCTAAACAAATTCTAGGGCTCTAAAATGCACATAGATATATTTCCTGCTGAAGGCAGCTCAGCTCAAAGCGACCATTTCAGCTCTGAGGGCCGAAACCAGCCCAGCCTGAAACAGTGGCTTTTGCTGGGGGGAGTGGGGCTGGACAAGACAAGTCCCGCCGCAGCTGGAGCTTCAGGAAAGCGGATCTGCGGCAGCTGTGGCAGGATCCAGAATTATCAAGCCATAAGAAAAAAGGACTAAGGTTAGTGGAACTTGGCTAAAAACCGGGGAAGAAAAGTGGGTCCAGCCAAGCCGCCTCCAGGGCAAAGAAATGGGAAGTGGAGGTTCTGCACCCGCCTCCACATTGCCGCTTCAGAGCTCCCGGCCTGCAGACAGCAGGGGGGCCAAGTGAACGTTCAGAGGCCAAGTGCTCTCATGTTGAGCGGCCTGGATCCAGATCACAGTCTTGGGCGGTGGTCCTGGGGTTTTTTTTCAGTGAGCCACAGCTGGGGAGGGACCCAGCAGCCTCCTAAAAGCCCCAGCAGCTGGGAAGACCCCAGAGATTTGCGACAGAGCTTTCCCCTCTGGAAGCAGAGTTCCACAGAACTAAAAAAAAAAAAACCACTGAATGGTGACCATGAATAAGCGTAGGAAGCAAAGTAAGAACAGCAACCAAATCCTAGATTCCTTCTTCGGGGAAAAGAAGGAACAAAGCAGGGAAAGGGAGGAAGACAACGCAGTCAGAACTCCCACACCAAAAGCTTCCAAGAAACATGAAGATTGCCAAAAAGATAGAGATCAGCTGAAGAAAGATTTTGAAAACCAAATGAGAGAAGTGGAAGAAAAATTGGGAAGAGAAATAAGAATGATGCAAGAAAATCATGAAAAGAGAGTCAACAACCTGACTGAAGAAATTAACACCTTAAAAAAATAGATTAACTCAAATGACAAAAGAGGCCCAAAAAG
>CM053580.1:444314542-444338664 GCA_028627135.1 Pseudochirops cupreus | reverse complement strand
AAAAAAAATAAATAAAATTGGCTAATATGACAGGAAAAAAAAAAGGAATATCAAATGTGAAATATAGGGTAGGGCTTCATGATTTTCTTCCCTAATGGAGTAGTGTAGGAGTCAGGGGAAGCTTCTTACAATAGCAAGAGATTCTAGAAAGATGTCTTGCTAAAAATATCTCCATTTTCCCAATTACCCAGTCACCAAATTGTGCTAGAGACATTACAGAATAAGGAAGAATTTTAGGGGAGGAACACTGGACTGATAAAGGTACCAGAAAGTTCCTGGAAATCCAGGGGGGAAGGAGAGGGAAGGAGCACAGTGAGACCAAGGAAAGACTCTGCCTCTACTTTGTGTATGAACCTAAATGTGTCACTGCAAATCATTTTTGTACTTTCTTAGGTTATCAGAGAGCCTAAGTTAGAATAATGATCTGATATGAAGGACTATAAGCTTCAGCTGGTTCAACCCAGTCCAGTTAGTTTAATGTCCTCCAGACTAGCACTTGAGTTAAGACCAATGTCTCTCCACACACTCCTGAGAGAAATAAGGAGAAAAAGAAGGGAAAGAGAAAGAAAAGAGATATATGCTAATAATTCACTGGGGAAAAATTAGATCAGAAATCTCTTCTTACATAACACTGCCTCTTGGTTTCTTCCTCTATCTTGTTGTGGGTCCTAGTGAACTCCTCTCCTTGTTGAGATCTATAGAGTATATCTACCACAAATGTCAAGGGCTTGGGGCGGCTAGGTGGCAGAGTGAATAGACCACCGGCCCTGGAGTCAGGGGGGCCTGAGTTCAAATCCAGCCTCAGACACTTAACACAAAAACTAGCCAGGTGACCTTGGGCAAGTCACTTACCCCCAATTGCCCTCCAAAAAGCAAAACAAACAAACAAACAAATAAATAAATGTCAAGGGCTTTCTATACAACAAACAACTGCTAGAGATTTAGGGAAAGTCCACATACTAAATAAATAGATAAATAAAGGTTACAAGTAAGGTTCATTCATCTTTGAGTCTTACTACACCCAAATTATTTTTAATCAGTTCGGTAACTAGTATAAATTTCACAAACTTACCTTTTATTTTTCTTGTAATTTTCCAGTTGTTGTATCTGGAGATGTTTGTATCTCTCTAATTCATACTGCCCACATAAGTCTTCCAAATGCAGTAAGTGGTTTTCTACCTCCTCAAAATTAGCTTCTAACTGAACTGATAGAATAAAGATGAGAAAAAGGAATAAAAAAATTATCAACAAGATTTGAAGAAAATGTTTTTTAATAAATTCAACTTTAAAAATTATTCTTATTGCTTTGCCCATTTATATTATCTCTCATCAAATTGTCACTGACCATCATAAAATTCACTCCAAACTGTTTTTTTCCAAACTTTATCCAACATGGTCAAGGAACAGAGAGTTCTGATAGTTAAAGGTAATATATATGAAGTTACTGATACACTGATTAAACTTTTAAATTACTTTGATTAAATTTATATTGTAAAATTAAATACAACAGAATATTGTTAACACAAATGATATTTAGTATAATTTAAGTTTTCTTTGATGACTGACATCAGGACCTTGCAGTACCTCAAAGATAGGATATGAATACCAGTTACCATTGTACCACAGATATGCCTGAACCCACAGAGTATTAGAGGTCAATGAAAAGAGAGACCTTCTAAACCTGAAGAGAAAGAGTGGATCATTTAAAACATAGTCTAATCTGCCAATTTTACACATAAGGCAAGAGCCATTCATAAGAGCTAAGGTCACAAAGTTAGTTAATGGCAAGGGTAGAACTGGCATTTACTTTGGAGAAGACCCCTTACGATATTCATAATAATCCTGTCGCTTTATTTTAAGAATATACCGTTGCTATCCAAAGAATACAGTGCATCACAGTAAAACTGCAAGGAAAAAAGAAGACTAGAAAAATCTGCTTGTGTCTTCAGAAATGCTATGAGAGCAATATAACCACAGCAAAACGAAGGCCCATTTAATTTATTGGTCCAATTAATACTAAAGAAGAGAAAGCTATTCCACAGGAGCCAAATCTCAGGCTAATCCTTGTAGGAAAATGTCATGTTCAAATAACAGCTGTTTGAAACCCCCTCTTGAATTATTAGACAGTAAGTAGAAACCAAGGAAATCTTGTTAGTAAGAAAATGATTTCATTTTCTCTTTTGATATTCATGTAATCGACCACTTCCACAAAAGTTCTATTCGATTCAACAAATACTTAGTAAGCACCTACTGTTTACAAGGCACTCTGCTAGGAGCTGGGGCTCTAAAGATGGAAATGAAATGACTCCTTCCCTCAAGGACCTTACATTCTTCTGGGGGATACAACACATACACAATAATCTGAGAAAGGAAAGATTATTGAAGACTATGGGGATTAAGAGCTGGCAGGATTCTGACAGAGCTCAAGGAGCACAATTATTGCAAAAGTAGCTTTAGTGTTCTTTCCAGATATGTGTCAATTATCTATTCTGTGATGGGGAACCAGTGGCCTCAAGACCACATGTGGCCTTCTAAGTCATTGGTTGTAGTTTTTTGACTGCATCCAAGTTTTAAAGAACAAATACTTTTATTAAAGGGATTTGTTCTGTGAAGTTTAGATTCAGTTAAACGGCTGTACTTGAGGACCTAGAGAGTCATATGTGGCCTTGAGGCCACAGGTTCCCCACCCCTGCTCCAGGACATTTTCTTTTCTTTCTAAGTGCCTGGCTGACAATCTTCTGTTTTTAAATAAATTTATTTATTTTTAGTTTTCAACATTCATTTCCATAAGTTTTAACATTTTCTCTGCCTCCCTCCCTTCCCAAAGACAGCAAGCAATCCGATATAGGCTCTACATATACATTCTTATCAAATATATTTTCACATTAGTCATTTTGTTTAGAAGAATTAGAATGAATGGGAAGAACCCTGAGAAAGAAAAAACAAAACAAAAAAAGAGAGCAAATAGTATGTGTTGATCTGCATTCAGACACCATATTTCTTTCTGTGGATGTGGATGGCATTTTCCCTCATGAGTCTTTTGGAATTGTTTTAGGTCCTTGCATTGCTGAGAAGAGCTAAACCTATCAAAGTCAGTAATCATACAATGTGGCTGTTACTGTGTACAATTTTCTCCTGGTTCTGCTCACTTCATTCAGCATCAGTTCATGTAAATCTTCAGGTTTTTCTAACGTCCACCTGCTTGTCATTTGTTATAGCACAATAGTATTCCATTACATTCATATACCACAACTTGACAATCTTCTTTTCATCACTTTTTATACTCTCATCCAAGGGACTTCAACATATATACTGGTGCTCCCTCAAATACCCTAACTTTCCAGTTCTTCAATTTACTCATTTCCCACAGCCTATTCTTCCACTCCACCTCAGTTACACACAAAGTAGTCTTGCTTTTGATCTTGCCATTATATACAAGCATTCCACTTCCATGTTCACAACTCATCAAACCCAATGATTTATTGACCAAATCTTGATGACTTACTAACCAGATGCATTTCCAGAGAAGCTAAGTGCTACTGTAACCTTGTTCCATATTCTTGCTGTATTACAACAAAGTAAACCTCCTTCATTGTTACATGTTCAGTGACTTGCAAGTGCCTCATTTCATCACAACAATGAACCTAAACTAAGAGAGTACTGGCATTAGAGCCACACAAATAGGCAGCTATAACAGCAAAGCCACTAAAGTTAACGGAATAGCCACTATTAGTAATCTTTGAAAGATAATGAAAATCAGGGAGATGCAGCAGGACTAAAGGTGGGCAATGTTCCAAAATGTAATATGAGAAAGGCGTGTACAAGGTATAGGCCAGTAAGTTTGATTTTAATTCCTGGTCACGGAAAACTGACCAATCATTTCCTTTTTGACAAATTTACTAGAATAGTAGATAGTGGAAATGTTGCAGATATAAGTGCCTGGATTTCAGCAAAGCATTTTAGTGAAGTAAGATGGAGAGGTCTGAACCAAATGACAATACAGTTAGGTGAATTAAGAACTAATTAATAATATGTAAGATTTTTATAGGGCTCTGGTTTGCAAAACATTTGATAAAACAATCCTATGAAGGATTATTACTCTTTTTACAGATAAGGAAACTAGAGCTGAGATAGATTTTAATAAGTATCTGAAGTAGAATAAGAACCTGGGTCTTGCTGTGTCTAAGTCCAGCATCTAATCCACTCTGCTTTGTTGCCTTCTAGTTTCAGGACTGGATCAATACAAAATGGTCAGACAAAAATTTGTCTAAATCACCTCATCTCTGCCATCTCCTCAGACTATCCTATATCTCTCCTTCCTTCCACAGTCAAAGTCTTAGAAAAAGTCATCTATATTCTCCACTTTTATACATCTGACTTCTCAATTTCTTGCAAATCTTTCTTTTTACTCTACAGAATTAAAACTACTCTTGCCAAGATTACGAGTAATCATTTTTAAAACAAAATCTAACTGTTGCTTTTGTTTTTATATCACTTGTATTTCTCAATGCATCCATTCTTTTCTCCACCCAGAAAGTCATCTTTCATAACAGAAACTACAAAGAAAGGAAAAATCAATTCAGCAAAACAAACCAAAATAACAGAAAAGAGAGGCAGCACAGTGTACTGGACAAATCATTGCATCTCTACTGAGAAAGACCTAGATTTGAATACCTCCCCAGACACTTAACAGCTCTGACCCTGGATAAGCCACTTAACTTCAATGACCTTCAGGTTCATCATCTCTTAGATTAAAACTAAACAAGATGACATCTAAGGTCTTATATATTATCATATATAGTACAGTGTATCAAGGATTTCTTAATTGCTAAATTCAATAGTTTTTTAGTCTTCATTCTTGAGCATTGTGTAGTATTTGACATAGTTGACTATCTTCTT
This sequence comes from Pseudochirops cupreus, assembly GCA_028627135.1. Lineage (NCBI taxonomy): Eukaryota > Metazoa > Chordata > Mammalia > Diprotodontia > Pseudocheiridae > Pseudochirops > Pseudochirops cupreus. Next base: position 444,333,765 of record CM053580.1, on the reverse strand, counting down.
CCCTCATGAATAATATCTTTTCTCCAGGTTTTTGAGACACTACTCTCTTTGGGTTTTCTTTCTACCTATACAATTACTTAGTCTCCTTTACTGGATTATCATCCATGTCCTGTCCCATGTGAGTAGGTATCTTCCAGGGTTTCTCTACTAAAACCCTGAGATCATTTTCATATTTATTCAGCAGAACCATACCACCTTCATCTACTGAACATCAGTATAAGATGTGATTTCCTACTGAATTCCATCTTATTAGATATGGCCAGCTTTGGCCTGCTAAGATCTTTTTGGACCCTGACTCTGTCATCCAGAGTCTCACCTATCCCTTCCCACTCTGTGCCATTTGCAAATCTGGAGAGTAGATGCCTTCACCTTAGTCACTGATTAAAACTGTTAAACAGTACGAAGTGAAGCACAGGGCTCTGTGGCACTCCACTCCACCTCTTCCCAAGCCGATATCAAACCATAAATGGTATCTCTAAGTTTGCCCATTCAACCAGTTCCAGCTTCACATAACTGTATAACCATCTAGTCAACCTCTTTTTATATTTTTCACAAGAATAGTATGAGATACTTAAATGCTTTAACTTTATTTTTAAAAACTTATTTATTTACTTTTCATTTACAACATTCAGTTCCACAATCCCTTGAGTTTCAAATTTTCTCTCTCTCCTTTTCCTCCCCTCTCCCCCCATGGCAGCATGCAATCAAATATAGGATCTACAAATACCTTCACATCATTAGTCAGGTTGTAAAGAAGGATTATAACCAATGGAGTGAAAAATGAGAAAGAGGAAACAAAACAAAACAAAAAAAGATGAGCAAGTAGTTTGCTTCAGTCTGCATTCAGACTCTGTTGTTCTTTCTCTGGATGTGGATATCTCTTTCCATCATGAGTCTTTTGGAGTTGTCTTATAACCTTGCAATGCTAAGAGGAGCCCAGTCTATCAAAGTTAGTCGTCACACATACATTGTATCTGTAATTGTGTACAAATTTCTCCTAGTTCTGCTCTTTTCACTCAACATCAGTTTATATAAGTCTCTCCAGGTTATTATGAAGTCCTTCTGCTCCTCATTCTTTATAGCACAATAGTATTCCATTATGTTGCTAAACCACAACTTGTTTAGCCATTCCCCAATTGATGGACAACCTCTTGATTTCCAATTCTTTGCCAACACAGAAAGAGCTGCTATAAATATTTTTGTATACACAGGTCCTTTTCCCACTTCTATGATCTCTTTGGGATGCAACCCTAGAAGTGGTATTGCTCAGTCAAAGGGTATGCACTTATTTATAGCCCTTTGGGCATAGTTCCAGATTGTTCTCCAGAATGACTGAATCAGTCCACAACTCTACCAACAATGCACTAGTGCTCCAATTTTTCTACATCCTCTCCAGCATTTATCATTTTCCTGTTTTGTCATCTTAGCCAATCTGCGTGGTGAGATGTGGTACCTCAGAGTTGTTTTTTATTTGCATTTCTCTAATCAATAGTGCTTTAGAGCATTTTTTTCATATGCTTATGGATACCTTTAATTTCTTTCTCTAAAAACTGCCTGTCCCTATCCTTTGACCATTTATCAATTGGGGAATGAATGACTTGTATTCTTACAGATTTGACTCAAAAATGCTTTAACTTTAACTGAAGTATAAATTTTACTAATGATAATAAGCTAGCTGAATACTGAACTGAATAAATAAAATTACATTAAACATCTCGAACATCATAGTATTCAAGTCTATAAGAGGGTTAAAGCCAAGACACAGTGAGCACAAACACATACAAGGAGAGCTTCCCCAGAATTTAAAATGTGAACATTAGCTTTGGTACTAGTCATCATAATTGCCAATTCTTGTTAATTGGCTATGTAGATTTGGTAAAAGTGAGGAATCAAGAATAACACAATGGTTGAAGATGACTATCATATGAAAAGATAAGGAATTTAAGGAAAAATATAGAAAATATCTTTGGCTACAATGAATTTCACTTACAGCATATTCGGTCATTTTGTAAAACTGAAACATGCCCACTCTAAAATAATTCAGTGGCTGATACTGCTGACACACAGAAAAGAAAAATATTTGAAATTCAAATTGTTATAACTGAGGAAAAGAAAGTCTGCTGTGCCTTGAAATATACAAAAGACAATTATAGGACTATTTGATGGGAACTGGAGTGATAATATTTAGTCGTTGTTCAGTCCTGTCCAACTCTTTGTGATCTCATTTGGAATTTTCTTGGCAAAGATAATGTAGTGGTTTCCCATTTTCTTCTCTAGTTCATTTTACAGATGAGGAAACTGAGGCAAACAGGGTAAAGTGACTTGCCCAGGGTCACATAGCTAGTAAGTGTCTGAGGCTAGATTTGAACTCAGGAAGATGAAGCTGCACCAATGAGCTGACCGATTGGCACTTAATATATAATTAATAATTTAGAATTCAGCAACTCTATCAAAAGAAGTTTATCTAAACTAAGATTTACTAAATTCTTAATGTACTCATTATATTCTAACTTGCATTATAGTTATTTGTGTACATATCATGCAGCAGAAAATAAACATTTTATATGATGGAACACGTATAACCTATATCTGATTGTTTGCTGTCCAAGGGAGGGGGAAGGGAGAGAGGGAGAGAGGAATAGAATTTAAAATTTAAAATAAAAAAAAAGTTTAAAAAATTGTTTTAACATGTAATTGGGAGAAAAATAAAATGTATTATAAAAAAAGAAACTGATTTCATTTTTAACTTAACACAACCTAAGTTAATAATTAACTACCATCACCTAAAAACTATGAATTTGGGTCTCAAATATATATGTCTAAAAGACTGTCGTTTTATTACTCTCTAAAAATCAACCTTTTAGGTTAAACTCAAGGATTACTATACTCTTGGATGCAAGACGCTTAAGCAGTCAAGAAAGGGAAAAAAAAAACTAACCTGAAAATCACCATTTCTGAAAATAGAACAGATAATAAAATTAATGAATGCTGCGTATAAAATACCTGGTTTTTTAATCCTTCTGAATTTTACTTGAACAGATGGCAATTCCCATTTAGATTCTACTTCAATTGGCTTAGCACAACAGTAATGAGGCCAAAGTCATGAATTCAACACCTAGAGAGGCAGTTAACTTTTCATAGAAAGAAATTGTAATACACCTAAACTATTCTTTAGAGAAGCATCAGGAGATAATAAAAAGAACGCTAGATCTAAAGTCAGAATATGTTTCAAAACCCAGCTCCTCCACTTACTATCTGTACAGTCTTATTTAAGTAACAATCTCTCTGGTCTCAGTCTCCTCATCTGTAAAATGAGAGTACTGGCCTAGATGATCTCTAAAGTGCCTTCTAGATCTACATCTATGATTCTACTTCCAATACCTGTAACTGATATATTAGTCATCAAGGAATTAGTCTTTTACAGATCACTACACTAAGAAACTGAGGTTCCTTGACCCAATGATAATTGGTCAATATCATCTTCCAGTAGGAAGAACGTTACAAACGGATTCAAAATGCTAGAGATGATTGCAAGTCATATTATTTTTAATGACTAAAAATTATTATTCCTCATTTCTGAACTTTAAAATGATAAGCATAACAATAAATTGATGTATTTATATTTAATTTAAATAAATAGATGCTAAAACCATTTTATAAGAACTAATAAAATTTGGGTATATATTATTCAGAAAATGATGCAAATAGATAATGATCTTTAATTTATCAAACAACTCCCTAGTAATATATTACCTGTCATTAGAAACAGAAAACATAGAATTTTAATCATTAATGTGCTATACAGCTGAAATTAATAGTTGCTAATGCCTCCTCCCTCCCCCCAAAATAATCACCATGTATTCACACATATACATGGATATATTTTATCTTATCTTTATTCATATCCCTCCCCTCATCTTTCTCTCTGCCCCTAGGCAAGTAGATAGAGAGCACTGTAAATTATAGTTCTGAAAATTTTCTTGAATCTGATTTATTTTTTGTCCAGATCAAGGATTTCACTAATGTGAAATATCCTGGTGGTGATAACTTAAAACTTAACGGGAGCATTAGTTCTTAAAAACTATCATGGTACTAATTACACTGCTGTAGCAAGAGTACATTAAATGTTACCTCTTTTCTTGGTGAAAAAAATTTTTCATTCCCAATGTATAGTCTCTTTGTACAGGGTTGGTGTAAGCATCAAAATACATAAAAAATTTAAAGCATTTTGCAAATCCTTAAGTGCTATATAAATGCTAGCTACTTTTTTTAAAATATTCAAAGAGACTAATAGGGTGACTGGAAACATAGTACAGTGTTAACAAATGCTTGCAGACAGAAGAAGGAGCATAGTACAGATTTTTAGAAAAACAAAATCAGATTGCTTCCTCCACCACCCCATCCCCCAATCTGGATATCAATAGCACTCATGGAAAAAATAAGCGTTATAATGGGCATTACAATAAACGAACATAGAATTTAAAGCCACGAGAACTTCCCTGACAGAACTTACTCATTTACTATTATTAAAAAACATTTTAAACATAAAATTCAAAGATAAAAATGAACTCAGTAATCAAATTTAGAATTAATGTACACAGAACAGCAGTCAGCACATGCACATACCAATACACTTTTATAAGAACCCCACCCTCTTGCTTATCATAATAACAGGATGTCATATTTACATGATCAATGTAAAAGAGAAGTAGAATAATCTAATTGTGAAAATACATTAGGGAATGCCTGACAGCTGTGCATGAAACAACTTTACAAATCGCCAAGAGAATTTCCCAAAGAAGCAGTAATTTAATTTGGAATTTTTCTTTATACCATTTTTCAGGTACATATTATTTGCAGCACTGTCACTGGTAAGAATTTAACTAGCCAACTAAATTTAATTATGAGGAATATTATTTTACACTCATTTAGTACATCAATAACAAAATAACTCAGATTAATGAAACGAAGAACAATCATTTGGCTTCAGGCCAATGGCAGAGAAATGAGGTATAATTCTTTTGTACTGTGTTTTAGAGCATTGACAACTATCAATAAACCAGATTCTCTAAACCCTTAAGTTACTCTCTGGTGGTGATATGGAAACTTAATGGGAGCATTAGTTCTTAAAAACTATCATGGTACTAATTAGCTAGCTGTAGCAAGAGTACATTAAATGCTATCTTTAGTTAATTCATCTACTGAAGAGCCTAACTCACCAGCAGGAAGTAATATGGGCAGGAGGAGAATCTCATTCATTAGACACTAATAACTATGTAACCATCTTGTGAGACAGCCGAACAGTAAACAACTTATAGAATTGTTTAAGAGGTGGAATTAGAACTCAAAACTTCCATTTTTTTTTTTACTATCATTCCAATTTCACTTAAAAAAAATAAAAAACAGAACATAAAATTCTGGGCCATAAAAGAGCATATTTCTTGTTTTAAATCAGTCTTTTGAAACTGGCTTACATAAAAGAAGCAAGAACCGGAGAAAATTTGGACTACTTCTAGGAGTTATTTTTAAGCATAGAGAGTCATAGAATTTTAATACCCTCTAGTGGCAATCTAAGAAGATACAACATAGACTTCTGAATCTAATCAAATTTTCCCACAGAGAATCTATGTAGGGGTTATTTCAACAAAGCAATATTTCATAGGATCATAGATTTAGAATTGGAGAGTACTAAAAGCCCACCCAGTCCAATGCCCTCATTTTAAAGATAAGGAAACTGTGACAAAGAAAAGTTAAGAGACTGACACAGGGTCATACAGGTATTAAGAATAAGTTGTGGAATTTGAATCCAGGTCCTCTGCAGGAGCAAGGGCTTCTTTCCCACTGGGACAAAATAATTACGTGCAGTTAATTTGCAGCAGACAATTTCTCTATATAGGGTGAACCCAAAGTCTTAGTGCAGGTAACTACACTATTAAAATTTTAACTACACTAAGACTTTGAGGACACCTGGTATATAACAAATTCTCTCACAGAGTATCATTTGGAATTTATGCAGCTTGCCAAAATGGACTGTTCTCCTCACTTTATGAGGCTTTGCTCCCTCATGCAACAAGTCTCTTATATCACTAATCTGTATTATCTAGATTTAAAAAAAAAATACCTAGATCAGTCCTGCTCCCAGTAAATCTAGAGTTATAAGGCTGTATTACACTATTAGGTTTTGGATTAGGACTTTTCTCCCCAAGGCATTCTTTTCTAAATACCAATAAAATATACTTTAAGAAATGAAAAAAATAACCAACCACCCACTCCCAATACACAAGCCTATACTCCTGATCCCATTTCTTCTAGACTCCGAAGTGAATTTGCTTCAACAGTTAGCCTTTCCTCCTCAGCATCTTCAGACTTCATTCTCACCAGATCCTCCTCTCTGCCTGCAAAAATATCCACGTATGTCAAAATAACCTTTGCTTGACTCTGCTACTTTCACAATCTTGATTTTTCTCATACCGCTGACTTATAGTTCTCTGTTAGATCTTTACTTACTCATTTTCCTTCCAACCTCTCCGCCGCCCCCCCCGCCCCAAACCCTCTTATATTATCTAGTTGTTTTTTTATCTTCTTTGGAGCATTCATTCAAATAGATTCAACTTGTCAATAAGATCAGATTTTCTTTAACCCAGCCCTCAAACCCATGCCTGAGTCTTCCACAGTCTACCTCAATTAAAGTTGACATTTACCAGAGTGCAATTCCTGATTCTCTTTTTCTTATGTAACAAACTCCCTTTCACTCTCATGACTTCAACTATAACCACTAAGGAGAAGACCCCCAAATCTATACCTACAGTCTCTACCTCTAGGGACTCCCCTGGGATGTAGAGGGCCCCTGTCTATAGAAACAATTTGATTAAAATCAGAGGCAGACTTCCAGGAGCCAAGATGGCAAAGTAAACAGTAAATTGCTACAACTCTCCCATATTCACCTCCCCAAAACCATAAAATAGCACCCCAAAACAAATCCTAGCAAAGCAAAACCAGCAAAAAGATAAGTGAAACAATCTTTTAGTACAAGAAAACTTAGAAGATCACCAAGAAAGTTCTGTCTCACTCAGGCAAAAGGGAAACACAGTCCAGGAAAGGAGGCATCCCAGTAAGCCAGCAGCAAGCCCAAACTCAGCAAACCAGAGGGAGATCCTGAGCCCTAGTGTGGTGAAGTGGGCAAACCCCCACACCAGGATCTCCCACATGCCTCAGCATAGCCAGGGGAATGGGTACACTGCAGTTCCTAGAATGGCCACACGAATAGCACAGGGCAAACAGGAAACCTCTAGTAGTTAGTCTTGTGCTTCAGTGTAGCCCTGGGGAAATGTAGAAATATCCCACCAGCCTCAACACAGGTCGGACAACAGCACTAGGACCCTGGCTCAGCACCAGGTAAGCTGACAGCCCTTATGGACTCCAACAGGGACAGCCACTCCTCCTCTCCTCCCCTTCAGCACAGCACCAGACGTGGAGTTCCCCTGGGGGTATCAGGGCAACATCAGTGCAGCACTAGGTAAATAGCCAGGGTCTGCAGCCCCTGGCACAAGAAGCCTGAAACAGTGCCCTTTCTGCCCAGAAACAGAGCTCAAATTTAAAAGAAAAGAAAAAGGCCAAAAAAGATGAGCAAAAAACATCAAAAAAAATCTGACCATAGAAAGTTATTATGGTGACAGGGAAGACGAAGACACAAACTCAGAAGAGTACAACAATGTCAAAACACCTATGGGCAAAACCCTGAAGAAAAACGGGAAGTGAAAGAGCCATGACTAGAAAGAACCTATCACGTAAGAGCTCAAAAAGGAGCCTGAAATCATATAAGAGAGGTAGAAGAAAAGTTGGGAAATGAAATGAGAGTGATGCAAGAGAATTATGAAAAAAGAGTCAACAACTCAAAAAAAGGAAACTGCTTAAAAAGTAGAACTGGCCAAATGGAAAGGCAGATACAAAAATCCACTGAAGAAAATAACTTCTTAAAAATTACAACTGGCCAAATGAAAAAAGAAATCCAAAAGTTAACTAAGGAAAACAACAGAATCATGTAAAGGGAAGCTAAGGACTACATGACACATCAAGAATCAATCAAAAAAATTTCAAAAGAATGAAATAATAAATGAAAATATAAAATACTGCATGGGGAAAACAACTCACCAATAGATGCAGGAGAGGCAATGTCAAAACATTAGACTATCTAAAAGTCATAATTAAAAAGAGGACCTGGACGGCATCTTTCAAGAAATTATCAAGGAAAACTACCCTGATATCCCGGAACCACAAAGCAAAATAGGCATTGAAAGAATCCGCTGATCACTTCACAAAAGAAATCCTAAACTCCAAGGAACATTATAGCCAAATTATAGAATTATCAAGTCAATGAAAGACTACAAGTGGCCAGAAAGAAACAATTCAAATATTGGGGAGTTACAATCAGGATTACACAGGAATTGGAATCTGCAACATTGGAGGACCGAAGGTCATAGAACATAATATTCCGGAAGGCAAAGGAGCTAGGATTACAACCAAGAATCACCTCCCAGTGAAATTAAGCATAATAAATACTTCAAGGGAAAAAATGGTCATTCAATAAAATAAAAGGATTTCAAGTTTTCATAAGAAGACCAGAATTGAACAAAATATCTGATCTCCAATATCAAGACCCAAAAGAAGCCTTAAAAGGTAAAAAGGGAAATGAAAACATAAGGTATTCAATGGAATTGAATGTTTACATCGCTGAACAGGAAGATGATACCTGTAATTCTTAAAAATTGTACTACTAACAGTAAAACTAGAAGGAATACAGACAAGAGGGTATGTGTATGAGGTGAATTTGAGGGAATGACATAAAAGGAAAAAAAAACACTAAGGTATGAGAAAGAGGAGTACTCTGGGAGCAGAAGGAAGAGAGAAGTAGGATAGGGTAAATTGTGGGGTAAGGGATAAATTATTTCATGTGAAGAGGCATGGAAAAAACCTATTACAGATGAGAAGAAGATGGGAAGGTAGGCAATGGGCACCACTTGAACCTTACTGTCATCAGTGTTTGCTCAAAGAGTAAATAATATAAACAATGAATTGAATATAGAAATCTATCTTAGCCAACAGGGAAGTATGAGGGGAAGAGATTAAATAAAAGGGAGAAACGGGGTACTGACAGAAGGTAGGGCAGATGAGGGGAAGAAGTGGTAAACAGGAGTAAAGCACTGGTGAGGAAGGAAAGGGTAAAAGGAGACAGGACAAACAGGAGGGAAAATAGGATACAGAGAAATATGCATTAGTAATCATAACTATGAATGTGAATGGAATGAACTCTCCCATAAAATGGAAACAGATAGCAGAGTAGATAAAAAACCAGAATCCTAAAATATGTTGTTTACAAGAAACACATTTGAAGCAGAGAGACATATACAGAATAAAGGTAAGGGGCTAGAGTTGAATCTATTATGCTTCAGCTGAATTTTAAAAAGGTGGGGGGGTGGAAGGTAAGTAGCAAACCTGATCTCAAACAAAGCAAAAACAAAAAGAGACCTAATTAAAAGAGATAAGAAGGAAACTACATCTAGCTGAAAAGTATCATAGACAATAAAGCAGCAGTTCTCAACCTGTGGGTCTTGACCCCTTTGGGGGTCACCTAAGACCATCGGAAAACATATATTTCCAATGGTCTTAGGAACCAAGACACTGCTCCTCTATCCTCCAGGCAAGTCTGCTCACATGCAGATATGCCCACATACGAGTATTAAAGGGTCGCAGCATTAGGAAGGTTGAGAACCACTGCAATAAAGTAATATCAATAGTAAGTATAGATGCAGTGAGTGTTATAAACATAGATGCACCAAGTGTTCTAAGCACCCATATTCTTAAAGAAGTTGAGTTACAGGTTCGTGAGCAAACAAGAGATGGAGAGCATTATGAAATGTATAATAGATAATTTTGATTATATTAAATTAAAAAGCTTTTGTACAAACAAAACCAATGCAACCAAGATTAGAAGGAAAGCAGAAAGCTGGGAAACAATCTTTACAGCAAGTGTCTCTGATAAAGGGCTTATTTCTCAAATATATATAGAACTGAATTTATAAGAATACAAGCCATCCCCTAATTGATAAATGGTCAAAAGATATGAACAGGCAGTTTTTAGATGAAGAAGTCAAAGATATCTATAAGCATATGAAGAAGTGTTCTAAATCACTTTTGATTAGAGAAATGCAAATTAAAACAACTGAGGTGCCATCTCATATCTATCAGATTATCTAATATGACAAAAAAGGAAAATAATACATGTTGGAGAAGATGTGGGAAAAGTGGGACACTAATGCACTGCTGGTATTGTGAACTGATCCAACCTCTCTGGAGAGCAATCTGGAACTATACCCAAAAGGCAACCAAACTGTGCATCCAGCAATACTACTACTAGGTCTGTATCCCAAAGAGATCATAAAAAAGGGAAAAGGACCTACATGTGCAGAAATATTTATAGCAGCCCTTTTTGTGGTGGCAAATACTGGAAACTGAAGGGATGCCCATAATTGTGGAATGGCTGAACAAGCTGTGGTATATGAATGTAATGGAAACTATTGTGCAATAAGAAATGATGATTAGAAAAACCTAAAAAACTTGTATGAATTGATGCAAAGTGAAATGAACAGAACTAGGAAAACATTGTACACAGTATCAGCAACACTGTGTGATGCTCAACTAAGAATGACTCACTTCTCAGCATCACAATGATCCAAGACAAGTACAAATGATCCATGAAGGAAAATCCTATCCACATCCAGATAAAGAACTGATGGACTCTGAACGTAAGTCCAAAGCATACTGTTTTCATTTACTTTATTCTTTTTCATGTTTTTTTCCCCTTTTAATCTATTTCTTCTTTCACAACTTACTAATATGGAAATATGTTCCACATGATAGCACACGTATAACCTATATCAAATTGCCTACCATCTTAGGAAGAGGGAAAGGGAAAGAGGAAGGGAGAAAATTTGGAACTCAAAATCTTGTAAAAATGAATGCTAAAAATTCTTGCCATGTAATTGGGAAATAAAGTACTACTTAAAAAAAAGAAACATTGCCAAATTATACATATAATAAAATTCATGGGCCCATGTGAGGCATACTGATTTATTGAAGATTTAAAATAATTAGCTTACAACATTCACTTTTTCTTAAGTATTTTCACTGAAAACATTGAATTGTACAGATCTAAAATAACTGTCTAAATTTGAATTACTATATCTGTAGTCCACCACAAGGGTTACAATTCTGATCAGTGTGCACAATTACTGATGGTTAAAGAGTGAATTCCCTGCACCCATTATCCTGGAAATTCAGCCATTTATACTAGGAAGGCTCATTGCACTCCTGCTCTGCCCATGGCACAAATAATCATTGCTTCATTTTCGAAAAGAGTTTTCAATACCATTTCCACACCATTCTAGGTATGAGAAACATCCAGAAAAAAATTACCAGAATGGCAAGATGGAGTATCTTATTTCAGAAACAGCAAGGACACCAGTGCCACTATATCAAAGAGTATGTGAGGAGCCATAAAATGTGAGAAGACTGGAAAAGTAAAGGGGGTGGGGTGAGGAGGTGAGCAGGTAATAAAGGGCTTTGAATATCAAACAGTAGATTTTATCTTTGATCCAGGAGATGGTAGTGAAACACAAGAGTTTACTGAGTACGAGAGTAACATAATCAGGCCAGTAATTTAGCAAGATCACTTTGAGAGCTTCCTAGGAAGTGAGTGGATAGTGCCTGGAGTGGGGATAGACCTGAGGCAGGTAGAGCCACCAGCAGACTACTGGAATAGTCCAGGAGTGAGGTGAAGGCCCACACCAGTGTAGTAACACTGTCAGAGAAGAGAACAGAGCACATTCAAGAGATATTACAATGGTAGAATCTTTGCAACAGATTGGATGGTGGTGGGGTGGAGATAGTGAGGAGTCACGGATGACACATAGTTTCAAGCCCAGAGGGCAGGGAAGATTGGTGGTACTCTAAATAGTAAAAGGAAATTTAGAAGAGGTAAGGGTTTGAGGGGAAAGATGAGTTCAGTTTTGCACATACTGAGTTTAAAATAACAACAGGGCATCCAGTTGAAGATGTCCAAGTCAGTTGTTTGAGGCAGCTGGAGATGAGAGACAAGAGGCTGGCAAAGAGGTTAGGACTAGATAAATAGATTTGAGAATCATCAGCATTTAGAATCACAGGTGCCCAAAGTGGGTAATACTGCCACCTGCGGGGCAACTGGACAATGGGCAAGGGGCCAGCAGTAACCTTGGAGCAATTGGTTAGCATCGAATAAAAACAAGGGTTAACCTAACCCAATCCTGGGGTGAGGGCTGAGTAATTTTTTTTAAAGGTGGTAGTAGGTCAAATAAGTTTGGGAAATTCTGATTTAGATGATAACTGAATCTATAGGAGCTGATGAGATCACCAAGTAAAATGGTATAGAGGGAAAAGAGAAAAAAAGTCAACAAGAGAAAGTCCTGGGGGACAGCTGATATCAAAAGAAAATCCACAAATTCAGCAACAATGTTTTGGTACTTATTTCAGGTCAGAAAATCAGAATTTGACTATCCATGTTGTCCACACCGTAAGTTTTTTACTTTACCTGATGGCTAGCATAGCCTCAACAACTGAACCACATTTAACCATTGCTACTGAATCTGGAACTATCCTGTTTAATCCAAGAAAACTGGCTGACTTTAATTTAGATATATTTAGATATTCCCACATCCCTTACAAATAAAGGTAACATGCATTTGGTTGTGCAGAGGTCATTCATAATTACTTTTGTTTTATTGTGCATGTTTCATTGTTTTCTTAAAAAAATTTTTGTGCCTATGATGAGCTTATGCTTGGGTTTAAGGGCGGTACTGCTCAGTTCTTTCACAAGTTCCAGGAAAAATGATTTATATCAGGAAGCTTCACTGCACTGCTATGTTGCCCATGCCACAGACATCCAGAGTTTTATTTTCAGAAAATATTTTCAAAAGCATTTCCATACTATTCCAGGAATAGGGAACATACAGCAAAAATTCCTAGAAAGGCTAAATAGGGTATCTTGTTTGAGGAACAGCAAGAAGACCAGTGTCTCTGGACTGAAGAGTATATGTGGAGTCTTAAGGTATAAGACTGGAAGTGTAAAGGGGGATGAGCAGGTAATAAAGGGTTCTGAATGCCAAATAGCAAATTCTATATTTAATCCACGAGGTGATAGGGAGCCTGCCACACGTTCCAATTGTCTCCAAATTTGTAGAAGTAACTATTAAGAGTTCATTTGGGGTTAATTTGGGGTAGGACAGAATGAGGTTGCAAAGGATGAACAGACAAGAATGGATTATATGATCAATATTGCTGTTTCAAACACGTTTCCTGGTTTTCTACCTCTAAGTCTTCATTTACTGTTTCCCTTACTGGGAGTGTCCTCACCGACTACCTTTGTCTCAGTCCTACCCATTAGTTAAGGCCTCCTACCACTTCCTCCTTGAAGCTTTCCTTTCTCTCCCCCATAAACCCTAAAGTAAGTTCTCTTCTGCTTATAGAAGTCAACAAATCTTGCTGAAAAAGGATATCAGGCCATACAGTCCAAACCATACCCGAATGAAAATCCTCCCTATAACACACCTCATAAGTGGTCATCCAACCTTTTATTGCAAACTTTTAAGGAGTAACCCACTACTCTCTCCTAACCTATTCCATTTTTTGAATAAGTCAAATCATTAGGAAGGTTTTTTTTAAATAATCAAGCCTAAATTTGCCTGTTTGCAATTTCTAGTCATTGCTCCTAATTTTACTCTTTGGGACTAGGCAAAACAAGTTGAATTCCTCTTCTATGTCCTAGTCTTTTAAAGTAAAGACTATGATCACATTTCCTCTCTATCATCTTCCTATTCAGGTCCTCTCTTTTCCAGGGTAGGTCAATTCCTTCAACCTATCTTTATATTAAATGATCTTGAGGCCTGTAATAGTAATGGGAATTTGAAGATCTTCCCTGCCTCCTAATAGGCCAAATGTAATCACATGAAGTCTGTGGTGGGAGGGGTTTGCTGAAGGGTGGAGCAGAGCCCACAGGAGGCTGGAAGTCAGAGCAGTTAAGAGCTAGAAGGAGGAGAGGACGCACCCAAGAAGACAGGTAGGCTTGTGAGTGTGTGTTTGTCAGAAGACTAAAGGATGGCGTGGTTCTCTGCTGTGCTATGGTGTATTAACTTCTATGTTGCTATCATGGATTTGGTTTTCTGGTATCTGAATAAATGTTTTGCTTCTGTCTTCTATATGGAGAATCTGTTATATTTTGTGACTGATAACTATGCCAGCATATTCACAGTCACCATCAGCCCTTCATGATTCTGGTTACCTTCCTCTGAACATCTTATCAACGTGCTTCCTAAAATGTGATGCCAAGAACTTATACAATACTCCAGATATACTCTACAAGAATAATAGGAGAGATATTAACAAAGGCTTTGATAAAATTTAGGTAGAAAATATCTACAACATATGATAAGCCTGGGGAAACTTTTCTTGGCAAAAATTCTTGGTAACCACCAAATCCTTTTCTAGATGCTCATTATCTATGTCTTTAATAATATGTTCTAGAATTTTATAGGGAATCAAAGTGAGGCTCACTTGTCTATAGTTTCCTGATTCCATTCTCTTCCCTTTTTTGACACCTTGATAAAGGTTTGACAACTTTTGCCCTTCTGGATCCTAGCCTGAAGAGCTTCACCTGTTCCAATCTGTCAAAGAACACTGAATGTAACTCACTAAACATAGGCCAGTTCTTTCAGTGCTAGGATGTAGCTCATCTGAGTTGGTGAAATGACTTCATTAGGAAGACAACAAGATCCTCTCTTACTATCTCCCTGTATTTTTCTGGATTATCAATTCCCTGCTATTTTTGCCCTTTTGAAAAGAAATCTCTTTTTAACTCTATAATTTCTTTAACTTCATTGCATTACAGTTATTTGTGTATGTGCCATTTCCCCTCTTAGACTAAAGTATCATCAATAAAGGAGATTTTCTTCTTTTTTTTATTCCCTGCCTTGGGTCTAACAAAGGGTCTTTCAAAAAGTTGGATCTTAAAAAAACTGTTAAATTAATGTTAGTACTACATTCCCAAATAAACGGTAAAGACTTAGGGGAAGATCCTTGATGACAGAGACCGTATCTTGGATTTCTTGCCAATTTCCCACGATGCCTACCAGAGTTTTAAATACATAGGCAAGCATTCAAAAACACTTGTTGGTTGACTTCCATTTATACGATCACTTCCTGACTCCTTTCTTGGATAGAACATGGGATACCTATACCTATTCTTTATAGTCTAACAACATATGAAAGAATTTCTCAGAAGACCTTTAAATTAGAATACTAGTTGAAGAATACCGTTGACTACTGAATTTTAGAGCTATAAAGCACCTCAGAGATCTAATTCAACAAAATGGAAAAAGCACCTGGAGGCAAGCATTAGCTTCCTAAGTTAATAAAATGTGAAATTGCTCACTGACAGTCAAGAGAAGACTCTAAAGGCAAAAAATTGAATAACTTTTTTTAAAGTTTTATCACTTGGATTCTGCAGGAAAAGGCATGCTAGTGTGTAAAAATAAAAAAATCCCATTAAAGGGGAATTCATGTTGCCCCATATGGTTTTCTTCACCTTTCTTCAATAAGATCTCTAAGTGAATCAAAGGTGTTAGCTTGAACTATGACTCTTAAAACAAAAAGAGGTAGAGCTTTCACTTTTTTTCCTTTCTAGATAAAGTTAATAATAATTCTCCAAGAATACCATTCCCCTGTGCCAACCCCCCCTGGCTTCCTCTTAGCCTCCAAGGGATGGTCTTAGTGCTTCTTCTTTTTAGGCACTTGCTGTTGGAGACAACTAGATGGCAGATTTGTACTGGAACAGACAAGTTCCAAGTTCAGGCTGCCCAAATTCACTTCTGCTATCATTTCTGCTGCAACCAGAATCTAGGAAACACTTTTTTCTAATGATATTTCCCCTATATTTCTTGCCCAGAATCCTTTTCAACAGTAAGGGAATTCATAGTGGGATAAAGATGTCAATCATTGTGATGGCACAAAAACTACTTTACAAAAAGATTAAAGACTGATCAGGAATGCAATTATAGGTAAAAGACACTGATAACATTTCAGTTCTGTCCATTTCAGAAATTTAATTTCTTGATTCTAGATCCTACTGTCTAGTCACCCTAAACTTGGTTAAAAAGAAAAATGAACAGAATAATTACATTAATGTTTATAGGGATGATAGCTGAAGATATCTTGTTTGTATCTTGTGGCCTTAAAAAAAAGAGCAAAACTAAAACATGGGAACATAAATAAAGTGGGAATCAGGAGAAACTCAAGTTAGAAGCAACAAAAAAGATGAGCTTTTTGATGTAAATTTACATTACGCTACTTTGTTTGCATTCAACAGTTTAAGTTTTTGTTCTTTTTAGAAGAGGCATTTAGGCAGCTAGGTGGTACAGCAGATAGAGCACTGGGCCTGGAGTCAAGGAAGATCTGAGTTCAAATCCAGCTATGTGACCCTGGGTAAGTCATTTAATCCCTATTTGCCTCAATTCCTCATCTATAAAAGGGGGACACACTGGAGAAGGAAATGATAAACCACTCCAATATCTTTGTCCAGAAAACCCCATCAACAAAGTCACAGAGTCAGACATAACTGAACAGTTAAACAACAATTCCTTTTTCACTAATACAGACACACTAAACATCTAAAGTCCTTTAGAAGAAAGACTTTTTCATTCCTTAGAAATGTTACTCTAAAGTGCTTGAGAGAGGAATCAATGAATTATATTCAAGAGCTGCAGGAACGCCAATAAAAACTTTGCTCAACCTGCATTATAACTAACATTAGCAATTATCTGACCTGAGCATGTAGTTTAATGTAATTAGCATCACACTAGAGCAACATAACATAGTGGAAAGAATAGTAGACTAAGCATTAAGTCACAACTATGTCACTAATGAGATGTGGGTCTCAGTTTCCTCATCTATAAAGTGATCTTTGAAGTTTCTTCTAGTTCTAAAATGCTATGATTCTGTGGTTTAATTAAAGTGCCCTAAAATGTTTATATATTATAAGGGAAAGCAAGATGGGACAGACTACAAGATAATTTACTTGAAGAACACTGTTAGCAAATCAAGGGCAGTCAAAATGAAATGTCAAGTTTAGTTCTCACCAACACATGAACATGGGAATTTTGTTAATCAACACGGTCACTAACAAAAAGGGTAACAACTGAACCCTCAAACACTTCATATTCCATTGTCCTGCACTCCCCTGGATCTCATCAATACCCATTCTACAAGATTATATTAACCCTGAAACTGACATCTCCCCAGTAACCCCTGCCCTCCCTCTGATTGGAGAGGTAAACAATAGCGTGGTCCTTCCAGACCACCCATTTAAGGCAGGCACCCAGAGGAGTCATCTCATCATTTCCCATTGGCATTCCCCTGGAATTCACCATGTCCCCATGCCAGTTATCCTCCTTTCCTCCCTCTGCTTTTCAGTTTCTTTTTATGTGTTTTCTTGCCTTTCTTGTATGTTGCCTAGCACCTAGTACTTAATAAGTGTTTACTGACCCAATTTTTCTGGGGTATGCATCCTTGCTACTTACATAACACTAAGGACATAATATCACATAACTCATGCTCAACTAACTTTTGTGGTTTGGGGAGTGCAGAATGGAATAGACAGAATCCTGGCCAGAAGTCAGGAAGAACTAAATTCAGGTCCCAATTTAAGACATATCCTATTAGTTGTTTGACAATAGATAAGTCACAATCTCTGAGTGACTCATATACTCAACAGAGCAGTTGCTGACATGTAATGCATTTTTCTACACTAAGATTTCCCCAAACCAATGAAATAAGTCCCATACCCACAAAAGTGTTTAAATGATTCTATACACAAAACCACACAATAGTAATTATAACAGCTAACACTGACATTGCGCCTATTATGTACCATGGGCTAAGCACCTTACAAATATTATCTTATTTGATTCTCACAACAACCCTAAGAGAGAGGTGTTATTATTATCCCTATTTTGCAGATGAGGAAACTAAGGCAAACAGAGATTAAATGGCTTGCCCAAGGTCACATGGCTAGGAAGAGTCTGAGGATTTTCAACTCCCATCTTCCCGACTCCAAAACCAGTGCTCTAAAAGCCACTCGGCAGCCAATGTTCACCCAACTTTATAAGTCTATCAATTAAGATCTTAACAATATTTTTTAAATTTTTAAAAAATAAAACTTTTTTATATATTAAAATTCTTTAAAATGTTTTGGGGGGAGGCTCCTCGGATGGATGTTTTCTTAAGTTTTAAGTACTGTAAGCCTTAAGCATAATTATAATTTAAACAAATCCATGACTTTATTTCTTTTCATGCCAGAGAGACCCCATATCCATTTACACACATACATGTGTGTATGTATATGAGTGTGCATATATATGTGTGTATATATGTATATGTTATGTACATTTACATACATATGTGAAATCAGATTAACTAGACTGCTCATTTTGGATCTGTAGTCCTTGAACAGCCAGAAAACTACAGTTACATCTTTTATGAAACTCAGACTAAAAGATCACAGCCAAAACCCCATCAAAACTCCAGAATATTAATCTCTTATAAATTCTTTAGTATTTAATAGGAACGGATCGGAAAAAGACCTGGTAAACCAGGCTGGGGAGAACCCTCACACTGGAGGCCTGAGTACGGACTCGCACTCCTTAAAAGATCAACATTCCAAAAAACTAAAAGAAAACAAAAACTAAACATGAATAAGCTTTATTTTCTTCCAATTTTACTATTATTTTGCTTGATGAAGTTGAACTGTATCAATGAGGTTAACTCAAAAGACTAAATTTTAATCGCTGCAAAACTCAAATAGTAAAGACATCAAGTAAAACAGGAAAGCATGAACTAATGACGTAGCACTTTAACGTTAAAGTGTTGTAACTAAAACAATTCAATATATTTAGAAAGGCATTAATTTAATGCCAAAATACACGTGTTCTTCATAAACCATACACCTCAATTTGGTTATAGTAAAACTTTCCATTTGAATATATTGGAATTCAAGGATATTTAAGGAATTTAGGATAATCAAGATTTTCAAATTTGGGGGGGGAGTCAAGATGGCGACATAGAAGCAGGAAAACTCCGTGGCT
>CM053580.1:444280930-444314042 GCA_028627135.1 Pseudochirops cupreus | reverse complement strand
CACACACACACACACACACACACACAACATAAGACAACACGCTAGCTGTAGGACTTGGTTTCAACTTGTGTTTGACGCTAATAATGTAATTTATTACTACTAGAATAAAAACTGTAAACATGTAGTCTGGTTGAAAGTAAATTAGTTGGGTTAAAAGCAATTAGTGAACAGTATTATCTAAAAATAAATTTAAAACTCATGAAGGATTCTACAAGAAGAAATTTTAGCAGTCATACCTTTTTTTGCTTTTAACTTTTGCTTCTCTTGACTTGTCACTTAAAGACTTCAGCCTATAATTAAGTATAAAATTATATTATTGTATTTTTGTATTACTTGCAAAGACAAGAAATAAGCTTTTAAATTAGATATGCACAAAACTGTAATATTACTGTCTGATAAGCTAAGCCTAATTTTTAATGTAAAAAACTTGCATCTGTTTATAAACAGCAAGCCACTCTTATTTCTGCAGAAAAAAACTGTCATACTGTTCTCTCTCTCAGGTTGACTACTAATTTAAATTCTATTTTATTTTATTTTTAGTTCCCAATTTTCCCCTTCCCACACTGAGAAATCAAGAAAAACAAAATGTGTTTCAAAGGTGTACGACCAATCAAAACACCACATTAGTCATGGCCAAAAGAAAAATAAAAGTCTCAATTTGCATTCTGAGTCCATCATTCTCTAAATGGAGGTGGGCAGCATGTTTCACCATGAGTCTTCTAGAATGGTTGTTGGTCATTGTGCTGATTAGTTGCTAAATCTTTCAAAGTTGTTTGTCTTTACAATAGTGTTGTGATCATATACAGTCAATCTTCAACTTTTGCGGGGGTAATGTTCCTAGAAAACAGCGCAAAAGTAAAAAACATGAATGTTGATACCTTGAACTTATGGAGAAAAGGGGGTTGGGTTCATGTGACCACCAAAATCTGCAACCTTTTGCTAAAGAGATTGCTGGAAATAGACTTTTCTGCATACACTTTTTATATAAAACCTTAATTCTGATAACATGCATTTTTCTTAACACAGTAAGCACGAAATAACCCATAAAATGCAGGGGAAAGGAGTCAACGCCTACAGAACCAGGAGGAACAGGGGCTTCGATGTCAGAAGAATCTTCAGGCAAAAAAGGGAAAGAGATATCAGCCATCTTTAATCTCCCTTTTGGCTCTTTGCTTGAACTGTTCCTGATGAAAAGCACATGCCTCAGGGTGAGTCCCTAGCCCTGGTCAGAGCTCAAAACTCCTGCCCAGGGAGGCTTGGGGCCCAGCCTGGTGCAGCTCTCTGAGGAGCCCGGTGGCACAGGCAGCGGAAGAGGCAGGATGCTTTCAAACACTAGACAGAAAGCAGGGGTGACTACCATCTCCTTTAGTCACAGACTTAGCCACTTTTCCATTTTTTTTTCAATTTCCTCAGCGTGTACTTGTGAGGTTACTTCGAAACTTTCTGGAATGGATTCACGAACAGAAATACTTTGCTCCTTTTTGTGTATATAAATTTGCATGCATTGTGCTTCTCATTTATTTTCTCTACTGTACATAGCCATGAACGTGTCTGGCTGCCAACACAAAAGCAAAAATGAGGTTAATAATAAAATCACGCAAATGCTTGAAGTCACAAAAATTAAAACTGTGAGTGTGGAGGGTGGATTGTAAATTGTTCTCTGAGTCCTGTTCACTTTACTTTGCATCAGTTCACAACAGTTTATCCAGGTTTCTCTGAAACCATCTTCGTCATTTCTTACAGTACAATAGCATTTCATCACATTCATATACCATAACTGGGTCAACTATTCCCCAATTGATAGCAACTGTTCAGTTTCTAATTCTTTGCCATCACAAAGAGAAATGCTATAAATAATCTGTGTAAATAAAGGTCTTTTCCTTCTTTTTTTGATCTGTTTGATGTAAAGACTTAGTAGCAGTATCACTGGGTCAAAGAGTATGAACTGTTTAATAACTTTTTGGGCAGTTACAGACTCCTTTTTATAACAGCTGTACTAGCTCAGGGCTCTATCAACAGTACATTCATGTACTTGTTTTCCTACAGCCCTACCAGCATGTTCTACTGCTGGGGTGCTTGGGCTCCAGCCCTAAGATCACGTCTCTGGAAGCCTCCCAATTTCTCAACGGGCTGCTGCCCTGTGAGAAAATCTTCTCTTGTTACAGAACATATTCTCTTATCAGAACAGAAACAGGGGTGCCTGGTTCAAAGATTTTTGTCCCTGGCTGGCCCAACGACTCTCCCTTGCTCCAGATCCCCAAGGCCATCCCTCTGACAATTTCCTCAATGTCGGGCATCAACAAAGTTATCTCTGCAGACTCCCTGCATTTCCCCATCCATAGCTCCCAAAGACACCTGGATCCCTAGATTACCTAATTAGCATCCTTGGCATTCCTTTCCCTTGTCCCTTTTCTAGATAAGCCCCAGTACCATCCTCATTATCTCACAGGTCCCCTAAGAACCCCTGCCAGCTTCTACTGGAATTAAAATAAACCTTGCCACCTGACTAAAGGATGGCTTGAGTATGTGACTTCATTCTAGGCAACTCTGCCTAGGGATTCTCAAGGTCCCAGCACCCCTAAGCTGTGTCAGCACCCCCAAACTACCTATTTTTCACTTAGCTCTGTCTTTGTTTAAAGAATCATTTGTAATTGTGTTCATGTAATTCCTATATGTGCCTCAGCGGGTAGTCCTCAAGTATTTTATACTGCCTATACTTATTTTAAATGGAATTTTCTTTTTGTATCTTCCTACCAGATTTTATTGGCAATATACAGTAATACTGATGATTCTGTGACTTTATTTTATTTCCTGCAACTGTGCTGAAGTAACTGTTTGAATTAGTTTTTTAGCCGACTCTATGGCAGGGGCTGGCAAACTATGGGCTCAATACCTGCTTTTTTTTTATATGGTCTACAACTGAATGGTTTCTACATTTTAAAATAAAAGTTTTGCATTTATTTTGTTTTGCATTTTAAAATGTAAAAAAAAAATTCTTCTCTTGCAGGCTATATAAAAACAGGCAGCAGACCAGGTTGGTTCTCTAAAGAAAATAAATCAACTTATCAAATGCAAAAAAGTGCTAATTTTGTTTCCTATTTGCCTATGCTTAGTTCTCTTGATTTCTTTTTCTTTTCTTGTCACACTAGCTAGCATTTCTAGTACTATACTGAATAAGTAACAATGATAATGTATATCCTTGTTTTATGCCTGAAGTTACTGGAAAGACATCTAACTTATCCCTATTAAAGTTAATGCTGACTCTTGGTTATAGATATATACTACTTTTCTTATTAAGGAAAGTTCCATTTATTCCTATGCTTTGAATACTTTAAAAACAAAACAGGAATGGTTACTGTATCTTCTTAAAAGGCCTTTTCTAAATCTATTGATGTAATTATATGATTTTTGTTGTTTTTGTTGTTAATATGGTCAATTAAGCTTATAGTTTTCCTAATACTGAATAAGCCCTGAACTCCTAGTATGAATCTGGTCTGGTCATACTATACAGACATTGTGATATGCTGCTGTAGTCTCTTTATTAATATTTTATTTAAAAAGTTTTACCTCATTATTAATTAGGGTTACTGGTCTATAGCTGTTGTTTTTCCCCCTCTGTTTTGACTCTCTCTAGTTTAGTTATCAGGAGGATTTTTTTTTTGTCAGAGAAAGATTTTGGTGGAACCCTATCTTTGCTAATTTTTGGAAGCATTTACGCAGTATTGGAATTAATTGTTCTTTAAATGATAGAATTTGCTTATAAATTCAAATAACTAATCTTGGTTTCTTACCTCTCCTTTTGAAGTACATTTATGGCCTATTTGATTCTTTTTCAAAGGTAGGGTTAAGTATTCTATTCCCTGTTCTGGCAATCTTGGCAATTTATATTTCTGCAAATATCCATTTCATTTAGATTATCAATTACATTGGCATACAAGTGCTCCAAACAATAATTAATCATTTCTTTTATTTCTTCTTCACTGGCTATGAATTTACTTTTCTTTCATTTTTGATAACAGTATTTGATTTTCTTCTTTTCTTTTATTCAAGTCTGCCACCAACTTGAATAAAATCTGCCAATGCAGATTTTCTTGGCTTTTTTTCCTCCAAATAAAAATCAGCTTGTAATTTCATTTATTGATTCAATGTATTTTTTGCTTTCAAACTGTTAATCTTTCGTTTAATTTTCAGAATTTCTATTTTGACATTTGAAAGTTTTTAATTTGTTGGTTTTCTACAGTTTTTTTATTTTGTTTCATAAATCTGAAAAAATAAGCTTTCTTGTGAACATAGCACCATCTTCTCTTTCTAATATTATCACATTTCAAATGTTTAACATGTTTTAATCGACAACTTGTATAAAGGCATAGATGGCATACTTATAAAATCTTCAAAACAAAATTGCAAGGGATAGCTAACTTGACAGTAAGGAGATAGAAATATCAACAAGTTAGAATAAATGGGCTTAAATACTAAGGAAGACATCTATTTTGTAGACTTTTGTCTTTAAAGTAGACAAGTCTTCCTTATTACACTAGTTAAAAAAAACAGCTTTATAAATACAAGATGCTTTTGTAAGTATAAGAGCCATCACTTCGTGAGAATTTCATTTTAAGATCTAGGGATTTCAGTGGATTATGAGCTTAATATAAGACAACAGTGGTAATATAACAGCTCACAGTTCAGTACTCTTGGATAAACTAAAAGAGGCACAGGGTTCTGAAAGAGAGAAGTGACAGTCTTTTGTACTGTCTGACCTGGACAGGTCACATTCATATACGTGCAGTTCTGGGGACTGCACATATTTTCAGAAGGACATTGATAAACCACATAACATCTAGAGAAATGAGACCTGGAAGACATCAAGATCATACCATACAAAGATTTGGGAATATTTAACCTGGAGAAGTATATACAGTGAAAGATAAAACAATAATCTTAATTGCACATGTTCTGTTTGGCTGCAGAGGGTAAAACCAGGTATAAGGAGATTCAGACAAGCACATTCTGATCAACTTAAGAAAAAATTTCCCAACTCTTAGAAGTATGCAAAAGTGGAACAGGTTGTTTCAGGAAGCAGTGAGTTCACCTTCTATAGAGGTAGTCAGAGTGGAAGAGTGTCATACAGTCCCAGAGCTAAAAAAACTTGGCAGAGGCTTCTAGCTCATACTGCACCTGACTGCAGATCTCTTGAAGAGCATCCCAATTATTCTCCTACTGTGATGCTCTTCTACTCTAACTGCTCTCTGCTACCCTCTCTGCTTCCCCGGACTACACACTGTACCCTTACCCCTCTGTGCCCTTGCCTTGGCCATTCTCAGGGCATGAAACTGATTGCCTTCTCAATCTTTACTTCCTTTAGAGTTCGGTTCATAAACTACCTCCTATACAAAACTTCTCCCAAGCTACCTTTCTCCTATTTTGCAAATGTCTTTCTTCTTCACATCTTCCATGGTACTTTTTAATTTTCCAACACATGTATTATGATCCTAACCTGATAAGATACTACTTGGTATTTCAGTTATCTGTGCTGGTATATGAATGACCTATTAGAACATAAGTTTTTGAGGGCAAGGACTATTTCTCATTTAAATTTTGTTCTTCCCCTAGTACATGGTGTGGTAAATAGAGAAGGTGCTAAATAAATAACAAGAAAGATATCTATTAAAATGGCTAACAAGTCTAAAATATTTTATATATACCCTTGGCTATTTTAAGAGTTGAGTACAGTTTCAAGATCATTATGAGCATCAATTAATGCACAAAGCTGTGTACAATTTTTCCACATTAAATGGCTCCAGGTTCCTATACTTTTAAAATTAAGTCTTGCTTTTTAAAGTTCCACCTCCTAAACCCTGACCTCAGTTTTTTGCTTTTGGTGCCACAGAGTTGAACTCCTGTCCTGGAGTCAGTAATCTGAGTTCAAATCCAGTCTCAGACACTTGTGTGACCCTGGGCAAGTCTCATTTCCCTCATCTATAAAATGAGCTGCAGAAAGAAATAGTAAATCACTCTATTATCTTTGCCAAGAAGATCTTACCTGGGGTCAAAGAACTGGACATGACTGAAGCTACTGAATAACAACAAATGTTACTTTACACAGCTATTAGTGTCTCTGCCAGCCCTCCTTCTCCTCTCTTTCATTTGTTGTTTGTGATATTTATAATCTGTTATGAGATGAACCTCCCCCCTGTCAAAAAAAATGCCTGTTAAAACTGTGCATAAAATTAATAAGTAGGCCTTGATTATGGGGCTTAAGAGTCTCTCAAATCTGTAAAGTACATGAGCTTTTAGTAGACAGACTTGGTGCAATCTACTTTTTGGAAGCCTAGAGGTCTTTTCTTACTTATTTCCCAGGGTTTTGTTCCAATATTCAGGCTCCTGAATAAGTTTTCAGGTTGCTGGATTATTGAATGTTACTTATCTAATCATCCCAACAGACAGTTTATTCTGAATACAGACTGAAACACAGGGCTTCCATTACTTTATCAATAGTACCTAGTAAACATTTAAGAAATCTGGGAGCAATTTATAAAGTAGAATAAGGATCACAACAGTATATGAGATATATTCCATTAAAGTGGAAAGCTAGATCTACTAAAACGCACTTGGGACTTAAATGAATACAATTACAAAACACTACAGAATTAAAGAAAAATAAATGAGATATTAATTGTTCATGGTTAGGCCATGCCAATGTAAAAGAAATGAAGATACTACCTCAATGAATCTGCAGATTCAGTACCATAGTAAAGAAATAAGACTCTTTTAAAAATGAGAAAAAATATGAACAAAATTTATCTGAAGGAACAAAAAACCCAAGAATCTCAAAGGAAATAATAAAAGGAATAAAAGAGACCTAAAAGTATTAGGCTCCAAATTATATTATAAAGTAATAATTATCAAAACTATCTAGTACTGATTTTAAAAATAGAATAATTATCAATTAAAAAATAGAATAATTAATGTAACAGATTATATAAGAAAGTCCCAGAAACAAATGAATATACTAGCATACAATTCAATAAACCAATGGATACTAACCACTGGGGTAAGAACAACATAGTGGAGTATATGACAAAAAACTGCTAGGAAAACTAGAAAGCAGTAAAGCAGAAATTAGGCTTGGACAAATACTTTATACAATGTGCTATTTATCAAGGTTCCTAATATACCTGACATGAATCAGAACCCCCTCCCCCCCCAAAAAAATTACTCCATATTACATTTGTTTAGCAATTTAAACTTTTGAAAGTACTTTCACATATAGTTATCTCATGGGATCCTTACAGACCCCTGGGAAATAGGCAGGACAAAGATTTTAAAGATGGAGAAAATGAAGCACATAGTGCTCAAATCATTAGTCAACAACTCACTGACAGAGCTCAAATTTTCCACCTCTTGGTGCACTGTTCTTTACACTATGCTATGCTGTCACTTTGTGAAGCCACATTCCCTGTGTTCATCTATTAATCAGTCAACAAGCATCTATTAAGCTCTTACTGTATGCTAGGCAGTGGGCTAAGTATTCTGATTACAAAGAAAAGCAAAAAACAGCTTGTACCCTTATAAAGCTTCAGTACTAATGAAGGAATTGGAATCATTTCTGTCAGGGTTGATGTTCGCCCTAGGCAACAGGACAAAGGCTTGGCTAAAATCTTAAGTTTCCCAACTGAACTTTATTAAACTAGATCCTTGAAGTAATCCTTCAGGAGTAGAACTACAATCTGGGTAATGGGATTTTTTTTTTTTTGCTTGAAGCTGTTAACTGATATATGGAGCTAGAAGTCTCCCTTAGAACAGTAATCTCCAGAGTGAAGTACAGAAGACAACCCACTAGGGTATGGAAAGAGAATATTAGGATTTGTATTTTAATCTAAAATTAAGAAATTATACCTTACTAATCTTTAATATAAGGATTGACACTAGTATCCTAATTGGATTCATATGACAAGCTATGATATATGATGCATGATACACAAGGTATCTTAAGATACCTTGACAATGAAGAAGGTTTGACAGTGACATGCTCATTCATTTGTTCACTTGCAGCATAAATGCAGTTTGTGTGTGTAGATTATATTATCTAGTTTTAACTAAACTAACCTTCATAAAATGGACAAGAGACTCTAAAAGATTCCTGCAAAGAAACAGTGGATTGAAAACAAAGGTCAAACATAAATGAGTAATAAGAAAATGACAACAATGATCATCAGATCTGACGAGATCTGCCAAATTAATCAAAATTAGCAAGATTATTTGAAGTATGGATTTATGTCCACTCTCATTAATGATGAACCATACACTACACCATAAGTGTATATTGTGCCTTGAGATACTGGCTTATAATGGCATGAAGTCATCATAAGTAGTAAGATTTAAAAATTAAGCATCCAGAACATGAAAACCAACTTCTATAACTTTTTTTTAAATCTATAACATCAAGGACCTTACAAAATTTTACTATGCTTAATGACACGCACATAGATAACTATGTTAGAATATAATAAGACATGCAGACTGGAGATGGAGAAGATATTGGGGTGGGAAGGATATCGTTACTTCCTCTAATCCACGAAGTCCCTCCTGCACAGGGATGGGCTGGTCTAGACACAGATCTCAAGGAATAGAAAGAAACCCACCCTTGAATCTAACAACAAGATTTACCAATAATATGCCACCCACCCAATACCCACATACATAAAGGATATAAGGAGACTATAATGGTAATGGGAATTTGAAGATCTTCCCTGCCCCTTAAAAAGCCTAAGGGAATTTGAAGATCTCCCCTGCTTTGAAAATAAACTCGGCCCCCTAACAAGGTGCATGTAATCACATGGAGCCTTTGGCGGGAGGAGTTTGTTGAAGGGTAGAGCAGAGTCCACAGGAATCTGGGAATCAGAGTGAGCTAGACAGTTGGGAGGAAAGGACACTTCTGATGGAGACAGATAGGCTTATGAGTAACTATTGGTCTTGTGTTGGTTTGTGGGAAGGCTAAAGGATGATGTGGTTCTCTGTGCTATTGTGGCTTATAACTGCTACTATGATGGAATTGGCTTATTGGTTTGGGGATTCAGTTTTCTGGTGTCTGAATAAATGTTTTGCTCCTGTCTTCTATATGGAGAGTCTGTTATATTTTGTAATCAAACACCATAGGGGCATATTTATAGTGACCGCGGGCATTGTAAATATTGCACTGGCACTACATCTGGCAACCAGGATGGGATCACAAGGTATCAGATCTCTATTTGGAGGCAGAAGGGATTTAGAAGAAGAAATGGCTATCCCAGGATGGATTTAGCTTATGCCTCCCTGGCAAGGGAATGGTTTGAAAGCACAAAGCACAGTGAAAATTGAGAACTACGGTTACAGCAGCGAGAACCAAGAGATTTAGAAACATGTTTGCAAAGAATACCAATAAAACCTGGGAGAGAGCTGGAGTCAATATGTAGAAGGGGCTGGGTTTTACTAACAGGTTATCACATTATGTCTAAGACTAGAGATAAGCTCTTACAAGAGGAAACTCAAAAGGAAAGAGAACTGGCTGTGTTACATTATTTGGACTCTCCTTTAGATTAGCAAGCTGGAAGATCTCAGGTGGTAGAAGAGAGTGCTCAGAAAAAAAAGCAGAAAAGTAACGGGAAAGTTCATACAGTTTTGGTAGAGACTGAGCCTAGTCACTATGACAATGACTGCCAGGGGAATGTAAAGTGTATTGTAGAAAGCAATACAACATTTCATGATGAAGCTTTTATGCAGGCAGAAGCTCACCCTATACTGAGAAGAAAGTAGGAGAAGCAGGGAGGCCAAACAGAGTTCAAAGAGATAACTGAGGATTTCACCCAGCTGGAGATTACTTCTATATTAAGTAGATTCACCCAAAGGATGGGAGAATCACTGGTGACTTGGATGTTGAGAATCAGTGATGAAGGGCCAGAGGAGTACGGGTAGATAGTGTGGACTGCTTGAAATGTATAGATGTTTGTCAGAATGCTTTTGTCCAGCAAACTTTGAGAGATTTTCATACGGCAGAAGGTAACAACATGACCAATCTGTTAGCTTTAGCTGCCAAAGGATGCAATAAAATGTATCCCACTGATTCTATGAGGCCTAATGGAGAAAGACCTGGGTACTCACTTAGAGACTGCATGAGAAAGATGAAATAAGTAATGAAAAACTGCTATCATGGTTGGAGATGCAGATAAGTATCATGATATCCCCTTAGCAGTTCCTCACAGAAATATCACGGTGAAGATGGCTCATCCTGCTTATAAGCACCTACTTCTGACTCTACTAATTGGTGAAATAGGGCACCCTCTTTCAGAGGTGCTGAATAAGATTTCACAGCTAAGTGACTTAGGAGCATGGGAAAAAGATAAATTTCCTCAAGAGAGACAGAGAGAAAAGTAAATGGTCAGCAGATTTAAAGTCAGAATAGATTGAAGAAAAGAACTGTTTACTGCTCATTTGAGAGCAGGGGTTGATTTTAGAAGAATTGATGGTATTCCAACTAATGAACTACATAAAATGTACTAGGTGAAGGGGCTTAATGTCAGACTGAATAGCGAAGTAAGGCCTCCCACTACAGATGCTCCTGAACCATTGTATCCAAGTTTGTCACACCTTCAGGGAGAATAGGAAATTGGCAAGCCCCAACTCAGATTAAAGAAATACACACATAAGATTACAGACCCCATATCAATCTAATTATACATTGGAAAAATCAATCAAATACTGTAACCAGGGCATTGATCAATACTGGGATGGAAGCCTCCCTTATTTATGGGAACCCCAACAAGTTCAAGCAGGGAACTCCTATTTCCATCACAGGACTAGGAGGGGCTGAAATATCAGCCAGACAAGTCAAACTAACAATGAAAATTGGACAATTACCTAAGAAAGAATATATTGTGGTTATTGTACCCATTCCTGAACACATCACTGGAATAGATATATTGAGAGGAATGACTCTGAATTTACCTGAAAGAAGATACCAATCTGCAGTATGGAAGATAGGAATTAATACAGTTTTAAAGAGAAAAATAAAAACGGACCCAATCACTTTACCTGAACCGTCTGAAGTAATTACTTTAAAGTAGTATCGTGTGCCAGGTGAGTAAGATGAAATTACCACTACTATAAAGGAATACGTTGAAGCTGGAGTGTTAGTCCCTATAACTACACGATGGAATAATCCTGTCTGATCAGTATGAAAATCAGATGGTTTGGAGAATGACAGTGGATTATAGACAACTGAATAAGGTGACTCCTCCCTTGTATGCTGCTGTTACAGATACTGTCACCATAATAGAAAGGATCCAGAAATACGATGGGACTTGGTACCTAGTTATTGATTTAGCCAATTTAGCTATTTAGCTTTCTTTACCATCCCAATAGATTCTAAACAATGGGATCAGTTTGCTTTCACGTCGTAGGGCAGACAATATACTTTCACCCACTTGCCACAAGGATATTTGCATAGCCCCACTATTTGTCATAGGATTGTGGGTGAACATTTGGATGAATTAAAGCTATCTTGTGTGCGGCTTACCCACTACACTTATATTAGGATACAAGGAAACAATGAAAAGAAGTGGAGAAGTGTTTGAGGCTTTTGAGTATATGAAAAACAAAGGGTGGGAAATTAACCCTGCAAAGATTCAAGGGCCAGCTCAAAATGTAAAATTTGGAGGTGTAAAATGGAATAAGGGGCTGAGAGAGAGTCTGCCATGAACCCAACAAAAGATTCAGGATTTACCTATGCTACCAAAAAGAAAGAGGCCCAAAAGTTTATAAGATTATTTGGATGCTGGTGACTGTAATGGTAATGGTAATTTGAAGATCTTCCCTGACCCTTGATAGGCTTAAGTAAATTTGAGGACCTTCCCTAATTTGAAAACATACTCTGCCCCCTAATAGGCTGAATGTGGTCACATGGAACCTGTGATGGGAGGACTGTTTTTCAGGAATGCCCACACCTAGTTATTTTGTGATTGGGCAGTGGGTCACAAGGGTTGTGATGTTCTCTGAAAAGGCTATATATTCCCTGATGTGAGGTTTTGCTTTGAGACTCACTCATGGGAAGAGTTGTGTGATTTGGCCAGATGAGATTCTGGGCAGCCATTTAACCCCGCGCCGAGCCCCTTCCTCCCGGCTTTGAAAATCCAGATATTAGTGCTTCTCTCTCTGGTAACTAACTAGATATGGATGTAACGGTCAGACAGCTAGAAGCCCTGTCTGTTGGTGTGTTTCTCTGTCGGTATTTTTTGTCTACTTGTAACTTCTGTTTGTATTTTCTCTGAAGCACAGGATGCTGACTTTTTCCCCTGAACTAGGTAAATCATATATATTTGATTAAAGTAAGATTGCTAACTCCTTTTTGAGTTGCTTTCCTTTAGAAAAGCAGATTGAAGAATCTGTGCTAGCAGCCACCCCGGGTATGGTAGGGTGCTTGCTGCTACAGTGACATCACCTACTGCATCTGGGAGGTTTTGAAATCCTTACATAAAGTTACCCAGAAAAAATATGAATTAGACTGGGGACCTGAGCAGAGTATAGCCTTTAAAGAAGCCAAGGCTACTATACAATTAGTCCTAGATTTATGGCCTATGTAAAATGGCCCGCTGGAATTACAAGTGACTATACAGGATGATTATGCAAACTGGAATTTATACCAGAAACAACAAAGCCAAAATGTACTTTTAGGATTTTGGTCTAGGAAACTTCCTTCATTTGGAGTTCAATATATACCTTTTGAAAAGCAGTTGTTAGCTGCATACTGGGTTTTGGTAGAGACTGAACAACTGACTCTGGGCCATAAAGTGATATTAAGGCCTGGAATCCCGATTATGACCCCCAGTTTCTCACAGAATTGGACACGCACAAGAGGCCAGCATAATTAAATGGAAATGGTATATTCAAAATAGAGCTAAAACAAGAAAAAGTGAAGTTCCTGTTCAACATGAATCTATAGCAAACATTGATACTGAGGGAAACGATACATCCCCTGAACCAAAGCAACAGTTGGTATAGTCCTTGGTAAAATGACGGATATGATGGATTAACTGAAGAGAAGAAACACACATGGTTTACTGATGGGACAACAAAATATTTGGGCCATAAAAGACATCGGAAAGCAGTAGCCTATAACCCATGTACTAGGTGAACTTTGGAAAGTACTGGGATAGGTGGAAGTAGTCAATATGCTGAAGTTATGGCAGTACATGAAGCCATCAAAACAGTAAAAAGAGGACAGTGTCATATATTTACTGATTCGTGGGCAATAGCTAATGGGTTAGCTACATGGATGCTCATGAAGAAAAAAATCAAAATTTGGAAATTCATGGTAAACAAGTCTGGGGCAAAGAATTATGGGAAGATATATGGGACATATCTTTGGTTACCATTTTGTCAGTTTTTCATGTAGATGCTCACATGGTCCTCACCATGCCACAATATGAGTATAATGCACATGCAGATCAACTATCAAAGATTGCTACTCAACATATTGTCTCTACTGACACCAACTGATGATCTAGTACTAGCAGAATGGGTCCATCAAACTGCCAGCCATTTAGGGGTCCACACCACACACCTGTTGGCACAAGATCAAGGTATTAGTATATCTCATTCACTGCTAAAACAGATAAGAGAGGAATGTCATAAATGTCAATTGGAAAAGGAACAAACTGTTCCTCAGGTAGTAACTGGGGAGATAGCAAGGGGAAAAGTTCCAGACTAAATATGGCAAATAGATTATACTGGTACTTTACACCAAGATAAAGGATGAAAATTTATATATACTTGTATTGACATCTATTCAGGTGTACTAGTGGCTTGTCCTTATATGAATGTGATCCAGAAAAACACCTGTAAAACTCTTAGTACCCTCCACCTGCAGATACCTGATTGCTTAAGCCTGATGCCACCCCCTGTCCATGACTGTGATGTGCCACCTCTGGACCTGGCATCATCCAAGCTCCAGATGCCAGCTAAAGAGCTGACCTCTCGAATGGGACCTCTTGGAGCAGGGGCAGCTCTATGTCCAATTTCAGCTGGAAGTAGCTAGGGAGAAGAGATCTTCACCCCTCACCCGAAGATTTTGAGTCCCATTCATTCAAGGGGGAAAGGATGGGGTGACTGTGCTCAAGCCCTCACCCTAAGATATTGTTTTATGTGCTTATTTTTTATTATCCCTGATACATTATTGCAAAGTTCTGTTGACACCAATTACCCCTAAACTCTCATTAATCTATATAATGAAATGTATTGTTAATATTTTTTTGCTATGTAAGGGACATGAAAGATCTTCGGGTTGAATGTAATGGTAATGGAAATTTGAAGATCTTCCCTGCCCCTCAATAAGCCTAAGGGAATTTGAAGACCTTCTCTGCTCTGAAAATAAACTCTTGGTAGTTCCAGGAAAAACACTCCTGCCTATAAATAGCGGTTTGTCCAAGTGGCCAACTAACATTGTTCTATACTCAGGAGGACAAAGGGAATTAGAACCTTTTTCAAACGCACACAACTGTAAAACGAAAATAATAACAACTAAATAATAGGGTCGTTGTGAGGGTCAAATGAGATGCTATAAAGCACTGGGCAAACTTTTAAGCCTCATATAAATGTTAGGTATTTAACGCATCCAAGTGTCATGTCATATTGGTTAGGAGATGCCAATCTAGATGCCAAAAGCTAAGATTCTGTATCTACATTACAAATACCAGGATAGAATAAAACTCACTAGTTCAACAAAGACTTTGATTCAACCCTGTAGATACTAAAAAGAAGTCAAAGTATCCTCAAAAGGTTAATTTTTACTGAGGGGAAACATATGTGAATAAATAAATACAAAAGAAATAACCAGTAAACTTTGGGGAGGTAAGAGCACTGACATGGGGCAATAAGGAAAGGAAGTAGCTCAAGCCAAACCTGAGAGGGAACTATAGGTTCCAAGAGGCAGAGGTGAGAAGGGGGAGCATTCCAAACATCAGGCACTGAAAAAGAAACAAGACAATCTGCGTATGAAGAAGAAGAATGCAGAAAGTCTGGAAAGAAAGGTTGCACAGAGATTATGAAAGATTTCATACAGCAGATGTTGTATCTTGTTGCAGAGGCAATGAAAGTCACTGAAACTTCCTAAGCATGGGAGTGACATGGTCAAACCTATGTTTTAGGAATGCCAATTTTTCAGCTGTGCAGAGAACATAAAGGAGAGAGCAGCATATGGGGGAAGGGAAAGGATTAAGCAAGGTGTAGCAAAACGTAGATACTGAATTAAGGTTAAGACCAAATGAATGATGGAAAATGCTTCTAGTCCATATGCATATTCTTAACATTGGGTCCATGAACTTGTTTTTTTTTTAATTGTTAACTGTACCTTGATATAATTCCTTTTGTAACGCTACATATTTTATGTTTAAAAGCACTGTTCTGAGAAGGAAACTAGAGGCTTCATCAGACTGCCAAAGGGGTTGACAGCACAAAGAAAGTTAAGAATCCCTGTCTTAATACTTTATAATACCAGAAAAAGTAAATAAGTAGCTGCTAAGAAGATATTATTATGAAGTCTAATGTACACTATGGAGCTGAACACACTCAACCTTACCAAAATAACTGAATATTTTTAGATTGCTGCAATGATTCTAATCTGAATTTAATTCTTCAATATAACAAACTTGCTAGTTCTGAAGATAACATCAAATTGGAAGTCCTTCAAGGAAAAATAACCATCATTTTAATATTTTATTAATTTTAGAAAAAATGCCTAAATTTTCACAACAATTTTTTTTTTCAAAAATTACTGGAAAACTGCATTTCAGTAGCAGGCGAATTTTAGCAAGCCATTGAGCCTGTTTCTCACGTGTAAAAATAAAATAAGAACATTTATCAGATAATTTAAGGACTCTTCTAAACTCTATAGCTTATCTATTTTCCTCTTAGACTTAGGAATTTGAATCATTCTATGAATCTAGTCCACCTCCATCTTTCTGGCTCCACTCCTCTCTGGCTCCACTCCTCTCCTTAGCTTCGCTTCAGCTAATATTTTGTTTCCTCCTCTTCTACCTTCTGGAAGTCCTTCACACCTCCCAAGCCTAAGGCATCTCCTGAAGTCACTGCCTCATTAGGATCAACAAAGGGAGGTTATAGAGGTGAAAGGATTAAGGGAAGAGATATCAAAAGCTCTTAAGAGTCAGAATCTGCATGGTCATTTTGGCAACACCTTTACAGATTATTGGTGTAGGGTCAAACAGAAACCCTTGGAGCTGTTCAAACCATTCCATGTAGTTAACACCCAACAATATCAAGTCCCCAAGGAGGTGAAAAATGTTTTTCTCTAATGATGAAGATAAAAGAAGTTAAGAGTCTTGCTCCCCTTAAAACAGTCCAGTATGGCCTATAAGAAAGGTAGATGACACCTGTCAGTTTACCATGGATTTGAGGAGTTGAACAAGGTCACTGTACTCATCACTACAATAGTTCTTGGCATCATCAATTCTGTAGAATAGGAGCCCAGGATCAGGGTGAGTAGTAGAGTTTATAGCCCTTACTACTACTTTATGGTTGAGAGTAGTCGGAAATAATTTCTTTTCACCTGGGAAAGAGTCCAGTATATTTTCACTGTCCTTCCCCTGGGCTACCTGTTCTTTCCCTCATATTGCCACATTCTGGTCTTAAAGGCATTAATGTACTCTACCATATTGATGACATCATGATGACTGGGAGAAATGAAGCCACAATGACTGAAGATCCACACTGGATGATGGCACATATGAAGGGCAAAGAGTGAGAAATCAACCTTAAGAAAATCTAGGGTCCAACTTAATCAAGTTTTGGGGAACATTATCAATAGGGAAACCACAGAAGATTCTGGACATAGTGTGAAATAAATTATTGACACTCACTTCTCCATAAACTAAGGAATTCCAGAGGTTTATTGGACTCTTTAGGTTCTGAAGGACCCACATTCCCCATCTGGATATCCTGATGGCTCCCATTTACCAGGTCGCCTACAAGTCCACCCCTTTCAAATGTGGCCTAAGATTTAGCCC
Source organism: Pseudochirops cupreus (assembly GCA_028627135.1). Classification (NCBI taxonomy): domain Eukaryota; kingdom Metazoa; phylum Chordata; class Mammalia; order Diprotodontia; family Pseudocheiridae; genus Pseudochirops; species Pseudochirops cupreus. The sequence continues at coordinate 444,296,991 of CM053580.1, read as the reverse complement.
TGAAAGATCTAAAACAAGCTGTCCAAAAGTCTCTCCCCTTGAGCCCTTATAACCCTGAATGGCCCATGTTTTTGAAGGTCTCTATCCATAAAGAGTCACCAAGGAGATGGCCAGAATCATGGTTAAGCTTCTTGAAGCTACAAGTTTTCCAAAGTGGTCTCTTACTATAACACTTCTGAAAAGCAGATGCTCACCTGTTACCTGCCCTTGGTGCTAATAAACAGATGCAGAATCACCCTTTGTTCAGAATTGCTTATTATGAATTAGGCAAGATGGCTCTCTGACAAGACAGATAAAGGAAAAGAGACTTCTCTTGTTAAGTGGAAGTCATAGATTGAAAACCATACTTTCCTGGGTCATTCCAGCTAGTGTCATTTACAAAAAAAGTTAAGACTAAAGACCTCTAATGTAGGTCTGGAATCCTGCCTCCTCCACTAGCATAACAGGTCCCTATCTTATTAATCCTGAGGACCCTGAGGAAAAGTTTTCATCTGGTTTACTGATGGCTGTAATTACTACAATAGAGCTATATACAACCAGACTTCTGAGGCCATTAATCCAGTAATAGGAATGGAGGTTCTAGCAAGTCTTTGCAACTGGTCCAGGGTGCATTTGAGGGATGGGCCAGAGAATATTTTCATCTACACTGATTCTTAGGTAGTAGTGGTCATGAAGCTGGCCATTCTATCTGGGGCCTGGTGACAGCAGGTATGAGGGACTGATGGAGTAATTTTGCTGATATCAAAACTGCAGTTTTTTGTGGGGCATGTCAGCACTTATCAAAAACCAAAGGCATCATTATAAGAACAGCAATGGTTAAGGTGTGGATTCCTTGCAAATCTGAACTTTGTAGTAGTGATGCCCTGTTATGCTAGGCATGAAACCAAGCAATCATCCTAAGTAGCTAAGGTAGGGAGGGGCTGATGGCGTGCCCTTGCTTTCTCCATTCTGATACATGCAAGGGGAACTGTTCAGGATACCACTTTCATCAGTTTCCCCCTTCTTTTACCTACAATACCAATTAACAACCTTAAGTTCTGAGCTTTAAAACAATTGCCCAGATGACCTAGTTCACAATCTTACAACATTGCCAAAAAAAATTGTTTCTCTTATGGCCCTAAGGCCAAAGGTCCTATATACTTTAGCTAACGAGAGACCACACTCCATTCTACACAATATGAAACATGAAGGTGGTCCAAATTTAATTCACTCCCATCCTCAAACTCTTTGACCCAAGACCCAGTCTGATCCAAAAGGAAAATGTAGGATTTTCAGGATTTCCCAGTACCAATCCACCTACATTATACCCCTTCAATACTTTGATGACTCTCTCACTGCATCAATGTAGCTATTACCTCCCTATGTACTGATAACAACTCATCCTGAGTTGTATCAGGATGACGGTATATTAAGAAAATGTATTAGAGTAAAATTCAAGAATCAGACTGGGGAAGCAAAGGGAAGTGCTTGGGTTTGATAGCATCACTGTAATATTCTACAGACCAGCTCGATAGTATAAGGAAACATATGAGGCAGAGAAAGAGGTTATAAACAGAAGCATGATATAGTTATGGGGGACTTTTTATTACTCAGATATCTACTGGAGCTCTCAATCTCTGACAAAAACCAAGCAGCTAATAATTTCATAGTTTGCTTTTATATCATCCAGCAAAAGGTAAGGGAACCAATCCATGAGGGAAACTGCTATGCTAGACTGGATTCTTACCAAAAAGGAAGAAAAAGTTGATGAAGTAGAAATGATAAGAACCTTGGGGTAAGTGGCCACTCTGAGTGGAAAGTTGGGCACAGTCTGACATTGACCCTAGATGTGGGCGAAAATAGATCTCAAAGATTCCAGGGAATTAAAAAAAATATACACAGCCAAAAATTCTATAAGGAAAAATCACCCTAGAAGGAATGGATAGCGCCCAAGAATTAAACTGTGGATTAACAAAAAAAAAAAACCACACAAAATAATCCACAACACTGATAAGAAAGAGAGGCATCATCTAATGAACATGATATAGATGCAGAACTAAGATTAATTCTTTATAATTTTATTTTTAAAATTTTGAACTTAAATATCAGACAAAAGGAGCATTTCCATATACACTGTAGAAGAGTTTTATACGATAACCTGTGAATTTTTTATGGATAGATTACTTTTCTTAATTATACGATAAATTCAACATGTAACTTTCAAAGCTATTCTACATATGTGTCAGTCTTTCTGCCATTTTCATCTGTGCATTTTTAAAAATGTTTCACTGATTGTCCTTTTTTTGTGGGGGGAGGGAGGAGGTTACTCTATCTAAAATTTCTTATTCACATACACACACATATTTTTAACCCTTCTTACAAGCATAACAAAATTTCCCCATTGCCAAGTCCAAAAATGTATGTTGTTTTTTTCTATCATAAAGTGAGTTGCGTGTTTTATCAAGGGTCCTCCAGAATCATGGTTGGTCACTGCAATGATCAGAGGTACTAAGATTTTTAAAAGGCACAAACAGAAGAAGAAAACAAGGCTAGATAATGGTAGATAAGTATAAAAGTATGTAGCATGGTCCTATAAGGATACTGTAAGAAGTCCTGAAGCCTAAAGTGAACTGAGGCTAGCAAAGAAATTTAAGAATAGCACAGGGTTTAGATTTAGATTTTTTATAGCTATAATCAGAGGCAAAAAGGTCTGGGGCAGCTAGGTGGCACAGTGAATAGAGCACTGATCCTGGAGTCAAGAGGACCTGAGTTCAAATCCGACCTCAGACACTTAACACTTACTAGCTGTGTGTGACCTTGGGCAAGTCACTTAACCCCAGTTGCCCTACTTTCCTTTTTTTTCAGAGAAAAGACAGAACCATAAGTTGGGGTGAAAAGGGTGGAAATAACAGACTTAGGAAAGAAGATAGCTGGTACACAAAGAACTAATGAATGGGACTGCAATACCAACTTAGTGAATTTTCAATAATCATCAATGAGAGAGGTGTCTCAAGGTCAAGAAGCAAGAGTGTTTTAATTTTTTAACAGGAAGAAAATATAGTCTCTAGGCCAGTGTGCTTGTTTTCGATTTCTGGAAAACCTGTAGAATATTTTGTTAAAAAACAGCTCGTAAATATCCAGAAAATTTTGATGCTAAGATTACTGAGTTAGCATTGGGTTTCATCAATAACAAACCAAGAAGAGGTTTGACTACACTCACTTCCCTTTTTGGGCAGGACTGTTATACTGGCAGATCAGAAAAATTATGCAGATATTATCTAGACTCAAGCAAATCATCTGGAAAGGTATCTCAGGCTGTTCTTGAGATCAAAGTAGCGAGATGTGTGCTAGGAGAAGGTAGTCTATCTAGACTCGTGTGTTTGTCCTTCATTTTCCAGAAGAACCCTGGCATCAGGGAAATGATGATGTGACTTGCAGTTAACTTTGATTTGAGTGAGAGAGGGCTGTGCAAAGTCACCAGCCTCACTTTCTCCTGAAGAGCCATCTAGATCCAGTGACCAGATAGTCATCAGGATGACTAGAGATGACCCAGAATGCAATGGGAGACCCTGGCCCTTTTAGGCTAAGGCTTTTTCACATACTCACTAAGAGTATGTGAAGAGTATTCACATTAAGTGAATGGGCCTCTTTAAAAAGGGATGGCCTCTTTAATTAGAAAAAAGAAAAAATCAAACTGGGAGGGAACACTCTCAGGGTTGCTATTCCAAGAGAAACAGTTACCACCGACCTTCATTCTAAGCCAGGAGGGCCCAAAATAAAGCCATTAAGTGGAGCTTGGACAGGGACTATTATGGTCCAATCTATGAGCTTCAGAGTGAAGCTCTGAAGATTGGGTTTAAGGTTTTGTGAAAGAAAACGAAAGAAAGAAAGGAAGGAAGGAAGAAATCTAACCAGTAAACCCCAAGATACATGGGCAGCTTCTGGTCATTGAAATTTACCTTCCTTTGGAGAGGAGGAAGAGCAGGAGAGGGAGAGAGAGAGGATGAGCTGAGTTACCCAACTACGTGGGTCCCCATTCAAGCAGCTTGGTCTACTCACAGGCTGTGAGGCTGGCGACCTTGCACAGCCCTCCCTCACTCAAATCAAAGTCAACTGCAAGTCAAGCCACGGGTCCTCTTCAAAAATGAAGGACAAACACAATGTATCCAGACTTAGAATTAACTGAATGGCCAAGCCCAAAGAATAATAAATGATGGTTCAACGTCAACTTTGAAGAAGTCTTTTAGACTTCCCCAGGGATTTGTGCTTGGCACTTGGATAAAATCATAAATAGCATGTTTACCAAATCTGCAATGACACATAGCTACAAAGAAACAGATACATTAGATGATTAGTCAGGATCCAAAAATTTGTCAACAAGCCAAAATTTTGGATAGATTCTAATTAAATTTAATAGGATAAACACTATACTTAAACTTAAAAAATCAGCTTCACAAGCAAAAGATGAGAGAAAAATTATAACTATGAGACAGCGGAAAAGATTTTTGATTTTTTAAGTTTTGTTTTGGTTTTTTTTTGCTTTTTGGAGGGAAGAAGATAGGGCAATTGGGGTTAAGTGACTTGCCCAAGGTCACATGGCTAGTTTTCATGTTAAGTATCTGAGGCTGGATTTGAACTCAGGTCCTCCTGACTCCAGGGTTGGTGCTCTATTCACTGCACCACCTAGCCGCCCAGATTTTTTATTTTTTAGTCAAGAAGATCTGGGTTCAAATACAAACACTGCCAGTTATTATCTGCATAAACTTGGGCATGTCACAACTTTTCTGGACTTTAAATCTATCCTTTCTTTCCTCTTCCTTGGATCTTACAAAACTGCCATTCAGTGTGTTCACTAGCCACATTAAGAAAAGCACAATGTACGAGACTAATCAGGAGACAGCACCACCAAACTCTGCTTTCCTTGGTCAGACCACATCTGTAGCACCATATTATGTTTTAATTATCACAGTTTAGGAAGAATACTGATAAGCTGGAAAGCATCCAAAAGAGATAAAACAGGATGCAAAAGTGCTTCAAAATTATGTCATATGAAGATTGGTTGAAGTAACTGAGGATATTTAGTCCAGAGAAGATCTGGGGAACGGGGCAGGAGAAAGACAACAGTAGGGACAATGACAACAATCCCTCACATACTTGAAACCGGTTATGTACAAGTGGAATTAGATTGGTTTTGTTGGGTCCAGAGGGTAACACTAGGAACAACAGACGCTACAGAGACAGATTCAGTCTGTAGAGAAAGAATTCCTAACAATTAGAACTATCCAAAAATGGAATGGTTTGCTTTGGAAGGAAGTAGGCTGCCCCTCAATATAGAACTATAATCAAAGTCTGGATGACCACTCTCTGGGTAGGGACCAGAAGGCTCCTGAGGTCCCTTCCAATTTGGACTCTGTGAAAGATCTTACCATACATATGAAAGGTTCAATGTAGAAGGAGAGGCTTTCTTTAATGCTATATTTTGCTGTGAACCGTTAAATGTTTTTTTCTATCATTAAAAAAAACAATTAAAAAAGGTTCTTGTGTTCTCTGTGCTATCCAGTCAACTGTATTACTATGAAAATGTGCTATAGGGAACCAGCCCTGGAATCAGGAGGACCTGAATTCAAATGTGACCTCAGACACTTGACTCGTAAGTGTGTGACCTTGGGCAAGTCACTTAATCCCAACTGCCTTGCCTTCTCCCCTCCAAAAAAAAAAAATGTGTTCTACCATAAAGAATTGCTTGAGATGCCTATTTCCCTTCCAATATTTTCATCAATAATAACTTTTATATGTGTGTAGCTCATTCTTACAAAAAGGAAAACGTAGATATCTGGTTCAACAGATAACATTAATGATAATAACAGCTGACATTTATATGGTATTTACTATGGGCCAGGCACTGTGCTAAGCACTTCACAATTATTATCTCACTTGTTCCTCACGACAACCCTGCCAGGCAGGTGCTATTATCCTTACTTTACAGATGTGGAAACCAAGACAAACAGAGGTAATGATTTGTCCAGCATCACAGATAAGAAGTGTCTGGGGCCAGATCGGAACTCAGTTTTTCCTGACTCCCGGTTCAGGGTTTTATCCACCACACCACCTAGTTATTAATGTTTTCTTAATTACTCCTTTGGGGTACTAATGTTTTATAATTTTTTCTATTAGTACTTTCTTCTTAAATATCCTTTAAAGTATTATTTAATGCTTTCAAAACTGTGTCACCCCCAGCATGGAGATATTTCCTTACTGTAATCTTGGTCTGGTCAAGTCACCCTGCTTTGTTTCAAATGCCATTTCAGCTTCCTCAATATAATGAGAAAAGGAGTTATTAAAGTCCAAGTGCTATGGCTCTGTCACAGATAAGGAAAAGATTACAGAACTGCAAATTAGTTCCACTTTCTATTTGTTGTCCTCCTACTGGTTTTATCCATCAGTGCTCTCAGGATGAGATGGTACAGTTGGGTCTAAGAGCACATCCTCTGAAAACTAGTTTTCATGCCCACTGTTCTTCTCTGTTTTATGAGCTGATATAGATCACAATCTTTTATCACCGTTCTCCATAATGCTTTGTGAACAACTCTGTATTTGGAACTGGAGCTACCTTTGGTTGCCATGTCACTCCACTTCCCAAAAAGAGCAACAATTTTCTGGCTCAAATGGTTCTTGAGTGTTTTGGGCCTCCTTGTTATGGGTATTCCTTTAAACTGGCTTAAGTTTTTTTTGCAGGAAATGGTGATAATTAAAATAGTTGCTTTTTTCACATTTCCCATTTTTTGGTTACAAATAGTTCATTCCAATAGGTCAGGTTGGAGTTCTTAGATCTTTATCCTTTGTCCAAATTTTATGTTAATTTTTACCTTTTACCTAACCAGGCCTGACTCCAGATAGCTGATTCTTATAAAGCTTCCATTTTAGTACAGACTAGGTTCTTGTCTGTTAGATAGGATCGTTATTTTTTTTTTGAAAGGCAGTTTGGTGTTCACTGGATCCATTTCTTTCCAACTCACTACTTACGATATGTGGATGTGATGTTTCGGAGTAATCCATAAGTCTTTGACTTCTTTCTCTTCTCAAACCTGATTTGTATTTTTCAACATGTTTTTCACCCTCATCCCTTGTGCCCACATTTACCTTGAAGTTAACAAGTATTAAAGTAATGGTTGATTTCATCAGAAAATACAAAGAATCAAAAATTGTTGTACAAATTCTGTCACCAGAAATATCCTCAAGTCTCTCCCTACTTGGTACATTCTCTACACCACCCCTGCCAAAGTGATTTGCATTAAATGTGGATTTGAACACGGTAAGCACTCAATAAAAACCCAGTGGTCTCCTTTTGCCACTAGAATCAAACACACCCTCCTCTATTTAGCTTTTAAAGCCCTTCACAACCTTGCCCCTACCTATCATTGTTTCTTTTTCTCTCTCACTTTCTTTCTCATGCTGCCAGACTGGCCTCCTCTCTGTTCCTCACACATGATACTCCATCTCCTATTTCTTTGCCTTTGCACTGACTGCCTACCCCCACCCCAACCATGCTTGGAACACACACCCTCCTCACCTCCACCTGAATCACTCTCTTCCCTCAAAATGTTGCTCAAGTTCCCCCTTCGACATGAAACTTTTCCTGATCCCCTCAACTACTAGTTCCTTCACTCTCAAACTACCTTGTATTTAACTAACCTTTACTTATTTATATTAATTCACTGTATTTATAGACTTGTCTCCCCAACTTGAACGTAAACTCTTTATAGACAGAAGGTATTTCATTTATTATTAATTATTATTATTTATTATTTCATTTATTATGTATGGAAGTGCCTGGCAAAGTGTCATCTCCAGCAGGAAAAGTTGTCTTACTGTGTACTTGATTTGGTCTGGTCCAGCCACCTTTCCCAGCTAAATTTTAAATACCATTGAAAAGCACTTAATAAATGCTTATGCTTGATTTCTAGCACAGCAGAACTTACCAATACTCACAATCCATTGGCACAGACATAATAGATCAGTTCCTTCTCCAGCTTTAAATATGTGCCACCTGTCACTTAACAGACAGATGGTATCTAATTAGTTTGTCAACTGACTGGAAATGGGTAAAACAAACCAAAGGGCAGGGGTTTGAATTCAGTCTGAAGTGATCCTTGGTGAGCTAGCCCTGAACTGGCCTCAGTTTAGAGAACCCCTAAGTGGAAAGATCAGTTTTCAAAGCTATCCCCGAGAAGTTCCTACACGTATAGATGCAATCCTACATACATATAATGTCAATTATTATTAATACTCCTCATGCCAAACTCCCATAGTGCCACCCAGATGTGGCACTGGTAGTTCTGTACTAAATACCCATCAATATGCCCCACATGAGAAATATGATAAGAAATCCATCATTTTCAGCTAAGAGAAAATAAAAGCTGAGGATATCAGCTCTAACACCTGCACTCTCTTAATTCAGGTTCCATTTTGGGACAAAATGAAGCACTTGTAAATCATTTAAAAATCAACAAAAGTAGATTTACTCCGCCCCAACACAGCAGGGATATGTAACAGAAACTCACTGGGTCTACAGAAATCCACCAAATCCAAAGGGCCCTGACTGATGACTGCCCATAACTGGAGCTATTTATCCTTTTAGATTACCACTGAAAAGTTTTTTTTTTTAAACCAGCAAGGCTCTCCAGATGCTCCTGTCACCATTCCACTTCTCCCTCTGCCTGACAACCAAAAACCTGTTCTTTGTTCTCATCATGACCTCCAATTATGAACTCCTTGAAGGCGAGGGACCAGCTTTTGTATCTCTAGTGCTTAGCACAGTGCCCAGCACCTAGTATACATTTAATAAATGTTTACTGATTGAATGAATCCCTTAGTTCTTTCAAAGACCATCTACCCCTGCAGTGTCTACGCTTTCCCTCTTTCCCTTATTGAACCAGTTCAACTTCACCCTGTATTCTTCTCTTTGAACCCCCTGTCCCTTATCCTATCATTGGTTTTGCCCTGCTAAGTCTCAAACTTCTCTGGGCTTAATTTGTGCAATCTATGAAATGATGGGGTTTGACTAGCTCAGGTTTTTGTGGATAGGGGGGTCCTTGAACTTGGATGGGAAAAATTTTACATCTTAATCGCAATATCATTGGTTTCCTTTGTAATCTTATTTTGTTTTATTCACTTAAAAATATTATTCTAACAGGGGAGGGGTCCACAGGCTCCATCAGTTTGGCAAAGGTCCATGACATTCAAAGTTTCAGAATGCCTGGAATAGATGGTCACTGAGGTCCCTTCCAGCTCTAAATCCAAGCACCTATGACGTTATATCTGAAATATCCAAAATGCAGGAACTGCGAGGACATCCTTTCACAGCCAAGTGAAGTAACATCTTCTATTTTCCATATAGAAACTTATAAAGCAACACAAATTCACACTCTCTTTTGAAAGAAACACAATCAACAGTATTTTCCAAAGGGATTTACAGCTAAACACAACTGAGAGATACCATTTTGAAGAGGTGCGAAGGCAAAAAAATGCACAAAAAGCACTAAAAGTTTTTTTCTATCATTTCAAACTTCCAAAAGGAACTGCATTAACCTCCAAATTATACTTTTACGAAAATTTTACTTAGAGCAGGCTATAAAAACATCTTGGGCAGGCAAAGCCTCTGAAACAGCCAAGAGGCTGCGCCAAGGTTACCGCAGTGACTCAAGTGTCAAATTCTGCATGGGCATGCAGAGACACGGGCCTGTGGTAGGAGGGGAAGTTCTCAGAATGAGGTGCTACTGACCTGGGGTGGGGTGAGCAATGGAGGGGATGGTGTCCCGGAGTGGTCCAGGCTCTAGGCTTCCCCCTCTCAGCGAGGATGCCCATTCCCCAAAGTTCTCGCTCAAGGAGAAGCCTACTAAGTTTAAACGCATGAAGACAAGCAGTAACCTCTGTCAGTAAGTCCACCCCGGAGTACAGAAGAGCAGAGAAGGTGGGGAGGAGGAGGAGGGCAGTTCACATGATTCTCTGCAGTCCAGCGCCTGCTGAGCACAGGGCAGAACCAGGGGCACCGGCTCTGCCGCATCGCGGGTACGGCTGGAGGGAGGCGCGCTCCCGAGGGGAGGGAGGGGGAGTCACTTTGCAAGGGTGGGGAGGCGCATTGAAAGTAGGGGGAGGGGAGGAAGAGGGAGGCGCGCTTAATGTTGGGGAGAGGCGGAGGAGCCGAGCCGAGCCCAGGCTGGGACAGAAGTTCCTCCAGCCCCTGCGGACTCAGGGAAAGTTCGTGACTCTCAGCCGCGGCGCCAGTTCTCGCCCCTGGCCCGGCGGGAAGGAGGGCTGGAGAGCAGGAGGAAGGGCTCGGGGTAGAGGCTCCGGCACGATCGTTTCCCCCCCACTCCCCGCCGCGTCCCCGGCACCTGAGGCCCCAGCTGCTCTCGGTCCACTTCCTCTCCCTCGCCCGCACTTTACCCACCCGGAGGTGAAATCCTGCTGCACACTCAGCAGCCTCTCTTTCAGGGTCTCCAGCATCTTCGCCGCCGCTGCCGCCGGGGTCTCGTCCTCTTCCTGCTCCCCCTCCCCTCCGTCTGGGGTGGCCCCCTACCCCACAACTGTCACCCACAGACACATTCCCACGCCCTGGCCCCGCTCCCCTCACACCGCCCGGTACTGCCCGCTCACTGCCCTCCGCTCCGGGACAGCAGCCGCAGCCCCAACCCCAACCTTCCGCGTTCTCCGCCCCCGACTCTGGTAGCCCCGCCCCCGCCCCGCCCCCGCGCAGCCGTAATAGCTTCAGTCTTGGCTCAAAATTCGCTGAGGCTGCAGCAAGGCCGACGGGGAAGCCGAGGGAGGCCGACGAAGGGCGCACAGCGCGTGCGCGCCCCCAGCCGCGTCTCGTACTCGCGTGCTGGGAAAGCCGCTCTGCGGAATTGAGCCACACACTCCCAGCTCCCAGCCCCCCAAAAAGTGAGGAGCTCCACAAAAACTGTCCGTGGCTTTCTGCAGTTGTAAAAGGGTGATAAAGGACAGGTAGCCTCCAAGGTGTTCTCAAACACTTAACTGTGTCTCCCTTGGTGAATCACTTAGCCCTCTTTGCCTCAGTTTCCTCATCTGTAAAAAGGGCTGGAGAAGGAAATGGCAGGTATCTTTACAAAAAAAAACAACCCAACCTCAAAATAGGGTCACGAAGAGTCGCACTAGACTAAAAAAAGGCGTGATAAGAGCTGGCAGTGGTTTCCACATAACACTGCTGCAAACGTTATAAGTGTTACCTATCCTTAGAGATGAAGAAACTGATGCTCAGGGAGATTCTGATGATTTGCCTACAAGGCACCCAGTTGACATCAAATCCATTGCCCTTTGCCCTATGTATGTCTGCATACACAACAGTGCATAGCTGTCAACCATTTACCAAAGGTTTGGTATAAAGAAACAAAAAGAATCAATTTCCCCCTTAACCGAAGATTTTCCCTGGAACGATCTGAACGGGGTTCACCTTAGCAAAGGTTTGGCCCAAGGAACAAACTGAATCGGGTTGTACATGTGCGTTTTATTCTCATTAAGCCAGAGAACGGTGCATGATGGAGTCAGAAAATAATTCTGAACTCAGAGGTAAACAAGCTGAAGGAAACCCTTTATACACTTAGAGCAATTCCAACTCAGGATACTTGTGTCACCCCAAAATTATCGTCTCCATAGTGCTTAACCATAATGTGAGAAAGGAATTTCTTAATGAAATACATTGTAAATACAGTAAGATAAGACAATGTCAAGATATCACTTGAAATTATAGATCCAGGATCTCTATTTCTTTTACCATTAATATGACATAATATAACATAAGAAAAGCCCATTATTCAAGATAGTGTCTGGTTCAAGGTGTCTTGTCCTTGGTGGTTACAAACAGAAGAATGCTGGTCAGCTTCAGCTGGCCTTGTAGTTGCTGACACATGAAGGGGAATTTTGGGTTCACTGAGAGAACAAAGCAAAGCATGTCTGTTATGGCAGAGCACACAATGTTATGGTAGATTAAGCTCAATGGGTCAGAATGCCTTTCTCCTGTTTGGCCAATCCAGGTTTTAGGCCTTTCTTAGAGGATGGGGGGCCCCAAATGGTTTACAATGCATGTATACACACATACACACACACACACACACACACACACACACACACACACACACACACACACACACCACTCACACACACCACTTACACCCTGGAAAGTACTTTGCATATGTCACCTTATTTGATCCTCACAAAATCCCATGAGAGATATCATTCCCCATTTAACACATGAGGAAACTAAGGCTCAGTTTGAAACTGTGCTCACAAAGTGGAGAGTAGGGGGGCAGAAAACTGAAATAAAGGAAGGAAACTGCATTAAGACTTGGAACACAAAAGCAAAAATAGATTTAATTAAGACAGATGAAGAAGGAAACTATATCTTGCTGAAAGGTATCATAGGCAATGAAGTCATATCAATACAGAACATATACACCAAATGGTATCATATTTAAATTTTTGAAGAACTTGGATGAGTTACAGGAGGAAGTAGATAATAAAACTATACTAGTGGGGGGCTTCAACTTTCCCCTCTCAGAACTAGATAAATCTAACCAAAAAAATAAACAAGAGGTTAAGGAGGTGAATAAAATTCTGGAAAAGTTAGATATGATAGATCTTTGGAGAAAATCGAATGGGAATAAAAAGGAATATACTTTTTTCTCAACCATACATGTTACCTACACAAAAACTGACCATTGATTAGGACAGGAGTGAGGGACCTTCTGCCTCAGGGCCATGTGTGGCCCTATAGGTCCTCAAGTGCAGTCATTTGACTGAATCCAAACTTCATAGAACAAATGACTTAATAAAAGGATTTGTTCTGTAAAACTTGGAATCAGTCAAAAGGTGGCACTCAGGAACCTAGAAGGCCACATGTGGCCTTGAGGCTACAGGTTCCCCAACCCTGGATTAGGACATAAAAACTTCACAACTAAATGCAGAAAAGCAGAAAAAGTAAACACATCCTTTTTGGGTCACAACACGATAAAAATTGCGTTCAATAATGGATAATGGAAAGAGAGATTTAAAATTAATTGAAAATTAAATAATTTAATCCTAAAAAAGTGGGTCAATAAACAAATCACAGAAAAAAATAGTTAATTTCACTAAAGAAAATGATAACAATGAGACAGCATACTGAAAGTTATGGGATGCCGCCAAAGAGACACTTAGGAGAAAATTTATGTCTCTAATTGCTTACATCAATAAAATAGAGAAAAAGCAGATCATTAAATTGGGCACCCAACGAAAAAAAAAAACTAGAAAAATAACAAATTAAAAGTCCCCAAGTAAAGGCCAAGTTGGAAATCGTGAAAATCAAAGGAGATATTAATAAAATTGAAAGTACTATTGAACCAATAAATAAAACTAGAAGGCAATTTTATGGAGGAAAAAAAACAACAAGAAAATAAGATAAACCATTGGTTAATTTGACTTTTAAAAAAGGGAAAAAAAGAAAACCAAATTACTAGTATCAAAAATAAAAGGGGTGACCTACCACCAATGAAGAGGAAATCGAGACAATTGTTAGGAGCTATTTTGCCCAATTATATAACAATATATTTGACATTCTAAATGAAATAGATGAATATCTACAAAAATATAAATTGCCCAGATTAACAGAAGAAATAAAATAGTTAAATGACCCAATCTTAGAAAAAAAAATTGAACAAATCATCAAAGAACTTCCTAAGAAAAAATTCCCAGGACCAGATGGATTCATAACTGAATTCTACCAAATATTTAAAGAACAAATAATCCCAATATTATATAAACTATTTGGAGAAATAGGCAAAAAAAAGGAGTCCTATCAAATTCCTTTTATGAAACAAATATGGTGCTAATACCCAAACTGGGAAAAGCCAAAAATAGAAAGAAAACTGTAGACCAATTTCCCTAATGAATATTAATGCAAAATTTTTAAATAAAATAAAAGCAAAGAGATTATAGCACTATATCACAAGGATCACACACTATTACCAGGTAGGATTTATATCAGGAATTCAGGGCTGGTTCAATATTAGGGAAACTATCAGCATAATTAACCATATCAATAACAAAACCAACAGAAATCATATTATTATCTCGATAGATGCAGAAAAAGCCTTTGACAAAATACAGCACCCTTTCTGACTAAACACACTAGAGAGCAAAGGAATAAGGAGAGTCTACCTTAACATGATGAGTAATGTTTATCTAAATCCATCAACAAGCATTATCTATAATGGGGAATAAGCTAGAAGCCTTCTCAATACAATGAGGGGTGAAACAAGGATGCCCATTATCACCTCTATTATTAATAGTGTACTAGGGGTATTAGCTATAGCAATAAGAGAAGAAAAAGATATGGAAGGAATTAGAATAGGTAATGGGGAAACAAAACTATCGCTCTTTGCAGATGATATGATTTTATACTTAGAAAATCCTAGAGAACAAATTTTAAAACTACTAGAAATTATTAACAACTTTAGTAAAGTTGCAGGATACAAAATAAACCCACATAAATCATTAGCATTTTTATATGTTACTAACAAAACCTAGGAGCAAGAGAGAGAGAAATTCCATTTAAAATAATTGTAGACAATTTAAAATACCTGAGAGTCTACCTGCAAAGACAAACGTGGGAACTATATGAACACAACTATAAAGTACTTTCCACATAAGTCAGATCTAAATAATTGGAAGGATATTAATTGCTCATGTGTAGGCCAAACCAATATAATAAAAATGACAATTCTACCTAAATTAATCTATTTATTCAATGCTATAACAATAAAACTACCAAAAATTATTTTATAGAGCTAGAAAAAATAACAAAATTCATGTGGAAGAACAAAAACTTAAGAATATCAAGGGAATCAATTTTTAAAATGTGAAAGGGATACTGGGGCAGAGCAAAGATGACGGCATTAAAGCAACAAGTTTCTGTGGCTCCCACATAGCCACCTCAAATACCCATAAAATATGACTCTAAACAAATTTTAGGGCTCCAAATCTCACAACAGAAAAACACCTCTCTTGCTGAAGGCAGCTTGGCAGGAAGGGCTCATCTCAGCAGTCTGGGAGCCGAAACCAGCCCAGCCTGAAACCACGGCTTGGCCCCAGTGTGGCCAGGATGAGCCGCAGCTGAAGCTTCAGGAGAGTGGATCAGCGGCAGCTGTAGCAGTTTTCAGAATTTTCAAGCCATAAGAAACAAGGACTAAGTGAAAGGTCAGTGGAACTCAGCTAAATCTGGGGGAGAAAAGCAGTATGGTCAAACTGCCTCCAGGACAAGGAACCTTCAGAAGCCGTGGCCATGCAGCCACCTCCAAGTGGCTGCTTCAGAGCTCCCGGCTCTGCAGGGGGGCCAAGCGATCGTTCAGAGGCTAAGTGCTCTTGCCTTAAGCTGCCTGGATCGAGATTGTGGTCTTGGGTGGTGGTCCTGGGGTGCGTTTTCAGTGAGCCAAAGCTGGTGGGAGCTGTAGCAGCCTCCCAATAACTCCGTTCAGCTGTGAAAACCACAGCGATTTGGGACAGAGCTTTCCCCTCTGGAAGAAGAGTTACACAGAGCTAAAAAATCAAGTACTTTCACTGGCAACATGAGCAGGCAAAGGAAGCAAACTAAGAACAGTAATCGAATTCTAGAATCCTTTTTTGGGGACAAAAAGGAGGAAAGCATGGAATGGGAGGAAGACAACACAGTCAGAACTCCCACACCAAAAGCTTCCAAGAAACATGTAGACTGCCTACAAGCCATAGATGAGATTAAGAAAGATTTTGAAAACCAAATGAGAGAAATGGAGGAAAAATTGGGAAGAGAAATGAGAATGACGCAAGAAAATCATGAAAAGAGAGTCAACAACCTGAATGAATAAAATAACACCTTAAAAAGTAGATTAACTCAAATGGCAAAAGAGGTCCAAAAAGCCAATGAGGAGAAGAATGCCTTAAAAAGTCGAATTTGCCAGATGGAAAAAGAATCTCAAAAGCTTTCTGAAGAGAATAATTCCTTCAGAATTAGAGTGGAACAAATGGAAGCAAATTACTTTATAAGAAATCAAGAT
>CM053580.1:444255668-444280430 GCA_028627135.1 Pseudochirops cupreus | reverse complement strand
TATATATATATATATATATATATATATATATATATATAATTATTATTATTATTAACTACCTGCAACTGGAATTAAGATATACAGGCACTGGGGTAGGGAGACCCATCCTGCCCTACTGGAAAGTCAGAAGGGCAATGGGGGAGGACATAGGAGAGAGCAGATTGGGGGAAGGACTATACAGTGGGATGGCTGTTTTGAAGTGGTGGGTAGGGGAAAGATGGGGAGAAATTTTATAACTCAATCTCATGGAAATGAGTGATGTAAACAAGAAAATAAATAAATTAAATTTAAAAAAAAGAAAAAATTATTTGATACTGGCTAAGAAAAATAAAAAAAAATAAATAAATAATAAAAAATGTGAAAGAATGTGGTCTAGCTATACCAGATTCAAACTGCATTATAAAAGTGGAAAATATCTAAACAGTCCTGTATTGGCTATGAGATAAAGTGGAGGATCAGTGGATTAGATTAGGTACAAATTACATTAAATGCCCATAGTAATCTAGTATATGATAAACCCAAAGATCCAAGCTTTTGGGACAAAAACTCATTATTTACCAAAAATTCCAGGGAAAACAAGAAAACAGTATGGCAGACACTAAGTATAGACCAAAATCTCATACTGTATACCAAGATAAGATCAAAATGGGTACTTATTTACACATAAAGGGTGAGAACATAAGCAGATTAAAAGATCGTGGAATAGTTTATTTGTCAGATTTATGACTGAGGGAAGAATTTAAGACCAAAGATGTTATAGAGAGCATCACAAAATGTAAAATTATTTTGATCATATGAAATTAAAAAGCTTTTGTACAAACAAAACCAATACAAACAAAATTATAAGGAAAGCAAAAAACTGGGGAAACTTTTTTGCAACAAATATCTCTGATAAAGGCCTCATTTCTCAAGAATATAGAGAACTGAGTCAAATTTATAAAAATATAAGTCATTCCCCAATTGATAAATGTCAAAGGACATGATAAACAGTTTTCAGATAAAGAAATCAAAGCTATCTATAGGCATATGAAAAAATGCTCTAAATCACTATTGATTAGAGAAATGCAAATTAAAACAACCCTTAAGTACCACCTCACACCCATCAGATTGACTAATATGACAACAAAGAAAAATGTTGGCTATTGGAGGGGATATGGGAAAACTGGGACACTAATGCATTGTCAATAGAGTTGTGAACTGATCAGCCATTCTAGACAGCAATTTGGAACTATGCCCAAAGGGCTATAAATTGTTGCATACCCTTTGATTCAGCACTAACACTGTTATGCCTGTATTCTAAAGACATCCCCAAAAAGGGAAAAGGACCTTTTTGTACAAAAATAATTACAGCAGCTCTTTTTATGGTGGTTAAGAATTGGGAATCAAAGGGATGCCTATCAGTTGGGGAATAAGCTATGGTATATGATTGTAATGGAATAATATTGTGCCATAAGAAATGACAAGCAGGATGATTTCAGAAAAACCTCAAAAGAGAAAAAAAGTAAACAGTCTATCCTTATTTACAGGCTCTGGAGTCAGGAGGATCTGAGTTCAAATACGACCTCAGACACTTAACACAAAACTAGCAGTGTGACCTTGGGCAAGTCATTTCACCCCAATTGCCCTACCTTCCCCCCTGCAAAAAGCAAAAAAACCCCCCAAAACAAAAAAAGTAAACAGTCAGAAAAACCTGGAAAGACTTACATGAACTGATGCATCAGAACCAGGAGAACATTGTACCCAAAAACGGCAATGTTGTTTGACGAAGAATTGTAAATGATTTAGCTATTCTTAGCAATACAGTGATCCAAGGCAACCCCAAAGGACTAATGATGAAGCTTACTATCCACCTCCAGAGAAAGAACTGATATTGATCAAATACAGACTGAAGCATGCTATTTTTCACTTTCTTTCCTTTTTTCTTTTTATTTGAGTCTTCTTGTACAAAATGACTAATATGGAAATGTTTCACATAATTGCACATGTATAACCTTTATTTAATTACTTACCATCTCAGAGAGTAGGGAGGGGAAGGAAGGATGGAGGGATAAAATTTGGAACTCAAACCTTTCAATAAAAATCTTTTTTAAATGAAAAGAACAAAAAAAGCCTTGGAACATCCTGCATATGCATGCATGTACAATCATGTAATATATGCACACACATATGCATTGTAAACATGTACCTGTGTATATGTGTTTGCACATTCTTAACACACATATATACACATCTACTCATGTGTATATAGGCACAAATATGTGTGTATACACATGTACATATGCATATGCATGTGTGTATGCACACACAAGTCCACATACATATATACATACATACATCTGAGTGTATATATGCACATAAGTATGAATACAGAATATTCCAAAAGTTTTAAAGCAATTTTAAGTTTAGCCTTAGTTCAGTGTTTTGAAAGCCTTCAAGAACTAGCCAATATTATCAGTGTCAAAGGGGTTAGATTTGTGTATCATTGCTGGGTATCCTAGGTGATATAAGATGCTGCACCAACCAGGATTTTCACACTATATTCAGTTCCTGATTTGCCTTATAGAGCCTGAATCTTTGTGACCCCATTTAGGGTTTTCTTGGCAAAGATTCTGGAGTAGTTTGTTATTTCCTTCTCTAGCTCATTTTACAGATAAGGAAACTGAAGCAAACAGGGTTAAATGACTTGCTTAGGGTCCCCAAGCTAGTAAGAGTCTGAGGTCAAATTTGAACTCAGGTCCTCCTGACTCCAGGCCTGGTGCTCTAGCTGCCTTATAGAACTAACAGACAGACAGTGTAGTCCAGGAGTAGGAAACCTGTGATCTCAAGGCCATGTGGCCTTCTAGGTCTTGGGTGGAGCCTTTTGACTTGGGTCCAAGTTTTACAGAGCAAATCCTTTTATTAAGGGGATTTGTTCTGTGAAATTTGGATTCAGTCAAAGGGCTGCATTTGAGGACCTAGAAGGTCGCATATGGCCTGGAGGCTACAGGTTCATTTTAACATTTACCAGCAAGGGGGTGTACTTTGTTATTTTGCTATTAGGTGGCAAGCAACTCCAATGGTGGTCCCATCTTACCAAAAAACTTGTCCGCTCCCACCTAAGCCAAAGGGCTTCAAAGAGCTGGTCAAAGGAAAGCCCTTGTGGTCTGGTTTCTGAATGATTCTAGGGAATGATACAAAATGTTTTAGAACCCCAATCCTTATTTGTTTGGGAAATTTTCTCTTCTCTGTTGACCTTCTAATACTGTCGATTCCCAAGAAAGCAACTTTTCTGTGGCTACATGGTTTATTAAATTTAGTAATAAAGTTTTTTAGATTGCAAAGAAAATGTTAACCATCTACAAACTTTCCTGCATGTCCTTACACATCTTTAGGGTCCTTGGGAAACGATCCTGTATCACCTGCTCCAACAGATTAAGGAAGGAATTAGGGAAGGAAATCCTAGTCTAGGATATCTCTAGGGAGAAGGAATCATAGCAGGAAGCAAGAGAAGTGAGAGGATGAAAGTTATCATTTTGCAACAATTATGCAATTTTTGGAAGCTGCCCTTATTCTTCAACTAGTTCAGACTTGGTTCTACTTGCCAGTTCCCAGCTGATCACTTTGGCTTCAGGTTTGATCAGCTTTCCTACACATTTCTCAGTGTCTACTGGCAGAAAAGCTGGTCTCACCAACAGTGCTTTCTGAGGCCTTCACCAAGGTGAGTGGGAGAATAGAAATGGCAGATTCCTTTGGTTGGGAGGAAGTGGGGAGGAGAAAGGAGGAACATAGCAATCTCCAGATATATTCCATAGTACTGTCTTATCTCCAACAACCACTACTCTATATAGTCCACAACAGACAGAGGACTTAGCTTGTGAGTTGTGGCATGGTCATGGGTTGCAAATATAAAACTGAACTAAATAATTTCTTTTTGGTATAAAAGTGCAGTGGAGGCAGGCTGTTAGAAGCTTAGGTTACACTTTATGGAAGCAATGGAACAATCTTCTGAGAAAGACAATTCCAATAAGAGGAGAAAAGTTGGGCTAACATGAGCCTAGCCTATGACTAGTAATCCCTGAAGAAATAGGATCATAGGATTTCAGAATTGGAAGAAAACTGAGAGTTATCTAGTCCAACTCTCTCTCTCTCTCTCTCTCTCTCTCTCTCTCTCTCTCTTTAACAGAAGAGAAAACAAACACAGAGAAATTAAGTGATTTACTCAAGGTCACAATCAGGAAGTAGCTGACTTGTCTGATTCTAAATCCAGTGTTCTTTTTAGTATATCAAGCAAATAAAAGATAACCTACAGAACTGTCTACTCTCATTTATACCACCTACCTTAAATGTAATGTAAGTTACTATTATTAATTAGAAACTATGGAATACCAGACCTGAGAGGCTTGGGAATATTTGCTTCATTCATTTCATCAATATAAGTTTAGGATCAAAGAGTTAGAGCTAAAAGAAGTCGAAGACATCTAATTCAACTTCCTCATTTTATAAATTAAGAAACTGAGGCACAGAGAGGACAAATGACATTCCCAAAGTGCACAGATAATAAGTTGCAAAGCTAGAATTTAAACCCAGAGTCTCTGACTGGGCTTCAAATCAAGTGTTGTTTTCACAGGGCCATGCATCTATTGTGTGTGACACATTAGTACTATGGACAGCACCAGGTGCTGCGTTTATTTTCACAGACTACAATTTGAGTTTTCTTTATGTATACAGAACTTAACTTGCTTGGCAAGGGCACAGACTAGTACTACAGACTTGGAAAGTCTCCATCACCCTTGTTGCCCAAGGCTCTAAAAACCAAAACAAAATGAAAATTCTCTTGACCCTAAAAACTATTAGGCTTCTGGACTGAGACTGGGGAATTGATACCCTTTCCTTTTGACATGGAAAAAAGAGGGGTTCAGAATAGGAAGGAGTGATTTGATAATAGTTTTCAAATATATGACATAAGTATAAAAAGTATTGTTATTTACCAAAACATGGCTAATGGAGGAATTGATAAAGAAACTTTTTGATCAGTTGACTCACACATCTCTCTCCTAGTTCATTTTATATAGAGAAAGCAATGGGCAGACAGAAAACATGGTGAGAAGTTAATATCTTAAAAATGCAAAAACTAGAATCGTTTGTCTTTGGAGGAAGTAGATTGACCCTTACTAGAGGTCTTGTTATTCCTTTACAAAGTATGAAAAAGCTTCCCTGTTTAAATTGGAAAGGGAGCCCCTGACTCTGTAATTCCCTAGTAGCTGAGAAGCCAATTTGTTTGTAGTTTTTAGCTATCTTAAAAAAAAAAGAGAGTGACATCACTTTTTCAACTATCTCCTTTAAAGTACAATTCCTACAAATGAGAATATTCATGCACTTACATCTGGGCTCACCTTTAGGAAGTGTAGTTCAGAAAGTCTTTTCTGAGGAGGGATGATACCCTGCCATAATCATTGTTGGGGATGCAATTTTGGGAAAATGCCCACTACTACAGCTACATCAAGTCATCAAGCCAAAATCTATCTCGCCTCTACTTCTACTCGTTTCCTCCAACTTTCCCTCTGGAGTCTAGTAAAATAACTCTAATTCCTCTTTTACATGAGAATTCTTTGAAGACAATCATGTGAAGATACAATCAGAGGAAGTTACTAGGTGCTATAGTAATTCCTTTAAAAAAAGACAGTACTTCTGACTGGGGCAGCATTCAGAGAACATTTTGTAGAACCTTAAAAGGAATTGGACCAATGGGGCTGAGTGGGGAGAGAGCATTCTAGAAAGTACAGAAAATATTTGAGGAGCATTGAATAATGACATTTCTGGAACATGAGATGTATGAAGGATAACAGTGGGAATAAGGCCAAATTGGGCCCCAAAAGTAGAAATGGCAGTAACAACAGTATTTCAAAATGGTGCCTGTGGACGTCAATAAATTATATAGCTCTGATCCTGCTGCATCCTTATAACTACCCTGTCTGTACCCCCTCAAGACTTCATAGATGTGCCATTGAAGTTGTCAACTGAGAGAAATGTAATTAGAATGAACCCATATTAAGTAGAATCATATTTTTTTTGAAAACTCCAGTTGAAATCATTATCTACCCTCAAAGTTCTTTGAAAATGAGCCAACAAAAATATAGCAGTGCAAATATTAATTGCAGGTTTTCTGCTAACAAAACTCATACAACTTGCCTCATTAAGTCTTCCCAGAAATACAGTACTACAATGATTTCTGCAAAGTGTATCATGTTGAAAGAAAACTTTAATCTTCAAAAAAAATTTTTTAATCTTAAAATCTTTTTATTTTCCCCTACAAAATTGGAACTTCCAACACATTTAAAACATTTATTCAAAAAATATTTTTTGAAAAAAAATTCCCTAAAGTGCTAGGTCGCAGTGGAATTTCTTATAATTGCAGTCAGGAGGCCATATAATTTAGAATTAATGGCTTATTTTTTGACTTGGTTTATTGCTACCTGCTCTTATATTAATTCTTCCCCTTCAGCTTTGCCAACAACAAAATTAACAGTTGTTCCTACTCAGTTGTGAAGGATGGCAGGTCTGAGTTCAGACTTTGGCAAATACATTTATTTCACTGGTATTGGTGACTGCTTAGAATTAAACTGTCTCTGTCTAAATTGTCATTGAACCTATGACCTAATCTATGAGTGTCTATTTTCATCATTACCTATTCATCTAAGTGGCAAGAACCTTAAGGAAGACCAATAGAATCATAGAATGTTAGTATGATAGACTAAATGTGGGGGAACCTGATTTTGGAGGAAGGTAATCTTTCTTATAATAAACTGTCTTTGTTAAAGGCATATTTCCTTTTCTCAACCCATATTTTTTCTGTAATCTTCTGTGCCTTGAACCTTCCATGCCTGGAACTTCCATCTCCACAGAAACCCTGTTGACACCCTAAAAGTTATTATCAAAAGTGGGAAGTTAATTGGATGCACCTGACCTATACCCTATCTCTCCCTAAAAACATCTGTCTCTCTTCAGTATCCCTGAGCTGCCATGATGGCATGATAAGGGATCTAGGAGACTCACCTGTTCAATATGAGAGGAATGGCAACATATTGGCTTGTTGATGCCCCAGGTCCAAGGATAGTCTTCTCCGAGGACCATTGTGGACTTCCATTTCCTGTCTTAACCAGAAGCTCATTGTGGCCAAGGTCCTGGCAACATCTTTGGTGGTTATTCTTCCCTGTTCTTCCCCCTTTTAGAGGTGTCAGCTGTTATCTTTATTTGGGTGTGGTTGCTCCTCTGGTTTTGGAGGCAGATCTGTTGGGGAATGGCTGCTCCCCTAGAGCTTCCCTTCTTGCCACTGCCTCCCCTCTATGATTCAAGTCTTGGTTATCTCTAGTTAAATTACTTTGTCTTCCCTTAGACATGCCAAATGAAGTCCTATTGCTTGTCAATGAATGATAAGTCTAATTTGATTTTTCTGTGAAGTCACTTTTAAGTCCCAGAATTCACTTCATTGAACTGGAATTTTTAGAATTGGAAAGGACCTTGAAACCACTAAGGAGTAACTTAGCTACTGGATTTCACTGGTATAAGTTTTATTAACATGGGGGCAGGGTGGGGAGCATGAAAAGAAGCCTTTTTCACTTGGTTTGATTTTCAAAAAGCTTTAGTATATCCATGATGGAAAGACTGAAGTACAAAGCAAGTTCACCAATTATGGGGTTACTAATTTAAAAATTTACAAAAATTTTGATGTAATATGAAGTAACTTTTGGTCAGTTTCCAAAAAATACATTCAGCATTCAGATTCTTACTAATTCAACTGACTTGCTCTTCCTACCAACCCTTAATTCAAATGCAGATGACCAAACATTAAAAAGTCCCTTGGTACTTTTCTGACATTCCATATACTTTTTAAGTTCATGGACATTTCACTAAGATAAAGTTCCTATTGGATAAACTCAGTTCCATTTACCTTATAAATGATATGGAGGATTAAGTGAATCAAAATATGTAAATCACTTTGCTGATCTTAAAGAACTATATAAATGCTAACTGTGTCATAGTTATCGTACCTTTCTTAGCTACTCCCAGCTTCAGTCACTTAACCAATTCCCAATCATTCAGAACTACTCCCAACCAATTAGTCAATTAATAACAACAAGCATTTATTAAGCAAACACTTCCTATGTTTCAGGTGCTATGCTAGGCACTGGGGATAGAAATATTTTAAAAATGAAATAATTCCTACTCTCAAGGAACTTACATTCTAATGGAAGAAAATACCCCACAGATAAAAATCCCACCCATATATTTTTGTGTAAGATAGTACTAAATGACAAGTGAATTTGAAATCCCGTTAAGACAGAGTAATAAGGTATATAACAAGAAACTAAATCAAGTAGTAACTGTTTGTTTCTGTTTTTTGCAAGAACAGACTCCAAAATCTGAAATAGTTTTACAAAGAAATGTATCAGGTTATTTGGTAGAGGAGAGTGAGCTGAAAAGGAGATGTGACTCCTTTTCATCCAGGCTCTGGAAAGATTACATTATAAAGGATTTAAACAAGAGTTCTGGCACATGAACCATGAAACCACATGTACACAGTTAAGCAATTTTGCTGAGAGGCCAACCTGAAAGCAAGTGTATTGAGATAGATATGAACAACTGTAAAGATTCAGTAAAATTTGAGTGAAGCAAAACACAAGGGAACTCAAAATACAATCTTGCATAAACTCAAAACAGTTCCTGGGGGTGGGGACCCAAAACAAGAATGCTTTTGGTGGACCCAGGGCTAGGGGAATCCAAAATATCTTGTAGCCATTTTAAGCATTCCTAGAGAGTTACTAGGGTCAGGTGACATTCTGGGTACAGACCACCTTTAATCTGATGGGATTGGATTTAAACAGTTTAATTATCTTTCCCAAGCAATATAACAAACCATTTCTCCCTACATTGCTCAGAAAACCAAAGGACTACCTTCCTTCCTGTCTCCAGGGTAGTGTTAATTGATTCTTCATTTAATCCCATGAGTATTGATAAGCAAAAAAGAAACAGTCTAAACTAAAGTCATTGCACTGACCTTGTGGCTAAAGGCTAAATTTACTCTGCCTAATCATCTTCCTGTCCAGTCTCTACATGGCAAGAAGAAAATATTCCACAGAAAAAAGTCCCACCCATATAAGACCCTACTAAATGACACATGAATTTGAAAGCCGAAGATGTTGAATTAAAAAGGAACATTTCTGATGTAGAGCCATTTTATAGTGCCAAAGATTTTGGTTGCAAGAACCTCTTTCTGGATATTCAGTACCTGTGACTGCTAAAAAGTCATGGTCTATAGCACCTGCAGAAGCAATTGCCAAATCACATCTTTACTAGAGTTGCTTCCATGGATGATGGCTGAAGAGACTGGGCTAGAAGCAGGGCTGATGATCTGGAGTGGTGGTAGTGGTAGTGGTACATTGTTTCCAGGGCTCTTAGACTCAGAGTACCAGGCTGTCTCCATCAGGGTCTGAAGAGAGGTGATTGCAGTGGTCTGACTTGCTTCGAACATGTTGTTTTCTGTCAATCTCTTAGACCTTACTGCTTCAACGGGGTTGACTTGCCTATCCTTTAAGTGGTAGTTCCTTGGCAGTTGGTGAAGATGACTGGACCCTTCTTCACATGGGTTGCTTTACACTGGATGTGTGTTAAAGGGCTGGGCTATCAGGAGAACCAGTGATCTAAGTAGGGGTGGGAGGAGAATTGCTGTTCCTGAAGCTCTTGGGGTTAACTAACCAATATATTTGAAAGATTTGACATATGCAGTATTCTATACCTATGATCTTCTACTTCTTCAAAGAAGTAGGATGAGATGACTTCTCATATCTCTTTTGGGGGCAAAGCAAGGTCAATATACTTGAGAAACATTTGGGTTTTTATTGTTATAGTTCTTTTCATTTATGCTTTTGTACTTGATATAAGTATTGTTTTCCTGCTCCTGCTTACTTTATTTTGCAGCAATACATGTAAGTTTTTTCATGCTTCCCTATATTTGTCATGTTCGTGGTTTCTTAAAGTCCAGAAATATTTCATTACATTTATGTGCCACAGTGTTGGGGGGTTTTTTCCTTCCAATTTCTTATTGATGGGCATTGACTTTTTTCTATTTCTTTGCTACCACAAAAAGTACTATTACAAATATTTTGGTATAGAATGGGGCCTTTTTGGCATTGACATCCTTAGTGTATATACCTAACAGTGAAATCACTGGTCAAAGATTATGGACAATTTAGTCGTTTTTTGCATAATTCCAAACTGCTTTCCAAAAGAGCTGTGTTAATTCATAGCCCCACTAACAACGTAGTAGCGTATGTAGCTATTTTTCCACAACCTCCTTAACATTGATTGTTTCCATTTTTCGCCATCCTTTCCAATTTACTGATTATAAGTGAATACCTTAGGGTTGTTTTGGTTTGTATTTCTTTAATATTAGGAAAGAAAACATAATACTGAATAGAAAACTCGCCTCAAAGCCAGGAAGATTTTAGTTCAAGTCTCATCACTTACACATACTGACTGTGTGACCCTAGGGAAATCACATAACTTCTCAGTACTCTAGGCAAATACGTAAGTTGCAGATATATGATAAGTTGTAAATGTATCTGTGTGTGTGTATATATATATATATATATATATATATATGCAGTGTATGTTGCAAAGAAGTTGCCAAATTGCATTGGAAGTTACCTGTTAGTTTCCTACACTGATGAAATCATAGATCTTGTGCCTATCCTATAGTTTGAGCAACTTAGCATATTCTTTAATATGGTTGTTAATGGATTACAGTTCTAACCTTTCACCCCTCATCTATTGGGGAATGACTTTTTCTCACCTTCTATGCTATAGTGCACCAGAACTTTTTCACCCAATCAGAACACATTCAGGTGACATCACTACATTTTAAGTTCCCACACAACCTTTTGGGAAATATATTCCATAAAGTTTCTCCAAATTAGTGCGGTTCCCTTAACCCCAAACATTGTGAGCAATGCAGGCTATAGTTCTGTCCCTTATACTTAAATAACCCTGGGATGCCATGGCTATGTAATTCAGTAATAATTAATAATAATAATAAATATTATCATTTATATGACACTAAGATTTGCAAAGTGCTTCACAAATATTAACCCATTTTATCCTCACAGCAACCTTGAGAGATAGGTGCTATTATTATCTCCAGTTTACATATGAGGAAACTGAGGCAGACACAGTTTAGGTCTAGGTCACACAGCTAAGCATGTAAGGCTGCATTTGAACTAAGGTCTTCCTGACTCCAACTCCCCCACTCTATCCACTGTACCACCTAGTACAAGGACATAGGATTTCATTAGTAAGGTTCTACTTAAACAACTAAAAATAGGTAGCAAGCTTTAAAAAAATGAATATTCTAGCAATCTTTTCTAAGAAAGAAAAAAGGTATGGCCATCTTATTTTAACGACTAATGAAAACAAGGGAACTGGAAAAAAAAATTCTCATCTTGCATATATATGGTGACCACAACAGACATATCAATAATTTTGATGATGCCTTCCACAAAATACAGCAATAGACAAAACACAAAAATAAATCCTTTAGTATATTAATAAATAAACACCATATAGGGGAATGAAACTTGGCTGAAAGTTCACCCTCACCCAACCCTGAAAATATTTTTGTAGGAATGTCAAGAAGTGTGATTTCGTTATAATCATCAGATGCAAAAAATCATCTAGGTGGCAATATCACACATTGCAAAATGCAATCAACTGAGTGTTCCAATTGCCCTGACACTTTACCAGTGTTGGTAAATGAGGCCAAAACAATATCTTGTAGAGCATTCATATTAACACTAGAGAAACTAAAAGAGAATCCATATGCTACCTGGGTTACCTCCACCATAAGAATATGGTTAGCATTTCAGTGAGTATTTACTACTGACTTGATTTCTATTAGATACTTCCATTTTAGACTAGTATGTTCCTTCATATGATTTACCTGTTAATTCACTGAAGGGTAGGGTTTGGATAGAATTATGTGCTCCACTGCCACCCTCAGCAACTTTCATTATACTTCTCATTTACTAATCCTCTCACCTCCTCCATTTCATTGAAACTTGATTCTCCCCTGAGGATACCATGTCTACTGCAAGCCTCATATTGTGGCCCAGGAATGACTAAGGCTATTCTGGTGGTTGAGGCTCAGGATTGGAATGAAATAAGACACACATAGACAACGTAACAGTTAACAAAAGGAAGTTTACTAAGGCCATAGCATTGAAAAGATAGTCAGCAATGATACGGTGCTGGTTCAGGTAGGCCAGCACCTTTAATCTCCATGTAGAAATTCAACTGTTAGAAAGGTATGTTAAATTTTACAGATGTGGAATATTCATCAGATCTGGAGACCACTGATTCCTTATGGATGAACTTTTTTACTCCCTAAGCAACAGCTTTGTCAGTGAGTGAACCAGTCAAATTTTAGGGAAAACTTTTCTGATTTTTAGGGAAAAATCCATATGGTAGGTACCCTAGCTGTTACTCCTGTCATACCACAGTTCTTGGTGGCAAGGTATTAATAGTTTTATATGTATATATATATATATATATATATATATGTATGTATGTATATATATACACATATATGCATTATATATGAATATAATATATTTTATATAAACATATAATAAATATTAATACATAATATATAATAGTTTTCTAGAGAACATTGCACCACTTAAATGGTCTTAGAGTAGTTATTGGTGTAGCCGATACAGGCTCTGAGTATCCCAATTCCAAATCCTTCTCTCATTGATAAATCAGGTCCCTGGAGCTTGGAAAGCTACACCTCTCCTTCAGAGTCCTCAGGGTAAACCAGAAGGTTGAAATGTGATTCTCTAATGCAATTGGCTTGAACCAAGAAGAAGAAAAAGAGAAATTATTGTAACTATTAGCCAGTGAAACCAAGTTTTATTAGTGTGGACTCAGCCCCCAAGATGAATGAATACTAAGACTTGGAGATTTGGTATCACTTCCCCTCTTCCCAAACCCTCCTATTCCCCCTCCTCACCTGCCCTTGCTGATTTTGTATTTTGGCAAGTTAGAGTTAAATTTCCTAGCTCCCTGGCTCTTGTTCCTTATTGGGCAATTCAGAGAATGCCTTCATTTCACTTGTCCATGTTGCCCTACTTCCTTGCCCCACTGGTGACAGGGCAGTCTCCTATTAGTAGCACATCAGCTCTTTGCCTAAAAACTGTAAGTCTGAGTCCTGAGTAGCCTGGCCTTTGACTGGAGTATGTGACTTGCCGCACATCTCTGAGCCACTCACCATGTGCTGGCTGTGGAATTGTTGGAGCAAAGGGGGCCAACACACCTTATGTTATTCCCCTTTGTCATCTGTTTACCCCTATAACTGTGAGGCTTGGGCAACATCGTCACTCTTCAGGAACAATTCCTTTCTCTTTTGTACTTCAGTAACAAATAAACACAGCCAAATAAAATGAAACTGCACAGTGTCTGTGTCCAGGTATTTTTGTCTTGATCTCTGCAGGAGGTGCGTTACATGTTTCATCTTCGGTCCCCTAGAGACAGAGCTGGTCAGTCCATTGGTCAGAGTCCTCAAGTCTTTCAGAGGTGTTTGCATTTACAACATTGTCTTTGCATAATTGGTTCTCTCACGACTGCTCACTTCACCCTTCAGTTCGTATTACCAGAATTTTCTGAAATCATCTGTTTTGTCATTCCTTACAGTATGATAATATTCTGTTACCTTCGTATACCACAATTTGTTCAGTCATTCCCAAACTGATAGGCATCTCCTTAGAGTCCTTCCCTTCTCTTCCATTCCTTTAACCTTCCATTCCCTTTGCCTTTCTCTTCCCTTCCCTTCTCCTCTTTTATTTTTCTTTGTCTTCTTTTCTTTAATCTCTCCTTTAGGATCAGGAAGTTTGTTTTGCTCACAGCCATTCCTTTTTTTACTTACCATAATTTTCAGGTAGTTCAATGATTCTTAAAGTATCTCTTCTTTATTTTATTTTATTTGCTTTTTCGAGGGCAATTGGTATTAAGTGATTTGCCCAAGATCACATGGCTAGTCAGTATTAAGTGTCTGAGGCAGGATTTGAACTCAGGTCCTCCTGCTTCCAGGGCTGATGCTCTATTCACTGCGCCACCACCCCTGTCTTCTTTATTTCTCTTAGCCCAACCCTAACCCTGATTGTTTCTCTGTCGAGTTTGATATATTACTATACCAAATTGTGTGTTTGTTCAGTTATTCTTTTTCCATTTCAGATAAGAATGAAGTTCATTTGATACTTGCTCTTCCTACTTCTTTCTCCTTATTTATATGCTCTTTTTCTCATGTGCCCTAATTATGAGAAATAGCAAATTACATTCACATTATTTCTCCTTCCTACATTCCTTAATAAAAAGATTTGTTCTGTGAAAGTTGGACTCAGTCAAAAGGCCCCACTCAAGGACCCGGAAGGCCACATGTGGCCTTGAAGCTGCAAGTTCTTCTCCCTTGGTGTATTCCTCTTGCTTGCTCTAGTTTTTCCCCTCTTAAAACTCTTGAAACAAAAACAATCCATTTTTAGGTCCTCTGTTTTTTGTATTTAACTCCCTCATTACCCTTTGAATTATTAAAGTTATGTAAGGAATTGTTTTTTCTCCCTCATTAGGTTGTTAGTATGACATCACTATGAAGCCCTTCCAATTGCTCAAGTTAGTTTACCTTTCTAGCACTTTTTTTGGCTGCTGTATTTTTATTTCAAAGTTCTTACTCAATTTTGATCTTTTCTTCAGGAACATATGAAAGCCTATTAAGTGTCTGTTTTCCCCCTGTAGAATTATACTCAGGCTTGCAGGGTAAGTTATTCTCTGTCATAAGCTTATCTCTTTTACCTTTTTGGATATTACACTACAAGATCTTCTAGTCAGTACTAATCATTACGAGTAGAAATTGCCAGATCTTGTGTGATCCTGGTCATGGTTCTTTGGTACATGAACACTTCTTTCTGAGTGTTTATGATATTTTTTCTTTGATGTTGCAACACAGGATTTTGGCTTAAATATCCCTGAGACTTTTTCTTTTTCTTTTTTCTTTCAAATAGTGACAAATAGATTCTTTCTATTTTCACTTTGCCCACTGGCTTGAAAAAGTTCTGGATAGTTTCCATGTTTCCATTTATGATTTCTTGGAATATTGTGTACAAGCTTTTTTTTTTTTTAGCCATCATTTTTAGGGAGTTCAATGATTCTTAAATTATGTCTTCTTTACTTATAAGATTAAATACCTTATATTTTCTTCTTTTTTCCAATAATTTGATTTTTCTAGAATATTTATTACTGTCTCATGGAGTCATTGATTTCTCTTTGTTCTATTCAAGTTGTCAGGGAATCCATTCTTGAGTGAGATCCATAATTTTTCCTTCAGAACTACTTTCGTCAAAACATTTTTATTTCATTTTTAATTCTATTTGTTTTATTCTATTTATACTATTGCTTCATTTCTTCTAGATAGTCATGTAATCCTTAAGAAAATCCATTTTTCCCCTTTGATTCTCTATTTCCAGTTTTTCTAGAGTTACTTGAAGTTTTGTTTTTTTAAGAAGAATCTCTAGGTTTACAACAGTTCTTGATATTACTCAGTGTAGTTGTTGGTTTTCTTATGTCTCCAGCTTTAGTTCCTGAAGTGGGGCTTTGTGCCAGGACAAGGTCCTACCCCTGCTATGCTTTCAAGTGGGGGTGGTTAGCCGTACTTCTTGCCCTGGGTCATCTGAGCTCCTCTGCTAACTTTTTCCTCCCAAGTTTAAGTTTTCATGGATCTTTGAGGTTCAGAGCAAGAGATCGTCAGGCCCTCTATGGCATCTCAGGATAAAGTTCTAGGGACCTTAGAGCACTGGGTTATTTCAGTCTGAGTTGCGCTGATCAGGCTCTGCTCCTCCACTAAAGGTTTCTCAGGGTAGTCTTCCACTCTTGCTGACTCTGGACAGAGAATTCTTCAGGCCACAAATGTCTTTTTGGTTGGGGGGTGGGGTAAGCTCCATCTTGTTGGCCTGGTATTTACTTTTCTGGTAGAGCACCTTTTCCTATTGTCTTTATTGGATGACTTTTTGTGTAGTTCTGGGGTGTAAGAAATTACTTTTGGGAACTTACTGTTGGATTTATTGATCATCATTCACTTTGGTGTGAATTTTAGGGGGTTTGCTGGAGTAGGTAGGGGGAGCTTGGCAGCTTGCCTCCTGTTCTGCCACTCTTTGTCTGGAAATGCCAGTCACCATAACAATTTTTACAATCATACTCTCTTCTCAATTCCCAGGGCTACCTCCCTAGAAAAGGCTTTTATCATACCATTTACCCAGGCAATTGTAATGGCCTATTAATAGAACTTTCCATTCCTGGTATATTTCCCTTCCTACCTGTTTCTCTTATTTTTGCCAGAATTATCTTTGTTATGATATAGAGGTAGTCAGGTCACTTCTCTGTCCAGAAATCCTTATTGGTTCTTAAACTCAAACTCCTCTGCCCGGCATTCAAAATCCCCCACATTATAGCCCCATCCTATATTTTTAGTCTTATTATTTATTACTCAATGTACTTTCAAACAAACTGGACTTTCATTTGGCCCTTTCCCCAAACACACAGTGCATTTTTCCATCAGACTAGTCCCCATTCCTACATTTCTTTTATTGTTGACTTCTTGTTGCTTTGTTCAGTCATTTCAGTAATTTTTGATACTTCATGACCCCATTTGGGGTTTTCTTGGCAAAGAAACTAGAGTAATTTACCATTTCCTTCTCCAGCTCATTTTACAGATAAGGAACCAAGGCAAACAAAGTTAAGTGACTTGCCCAGGGTCACATAGTTAGGAAGCGTCTGAGGCCAGATTTGAACTCAGGTCTTACAGACTCTAGGCCAGGCCCTCTGTTCACTGTGCTACCTAGATGCCTGTTGACCTCCTATTCATCATTTTAAAACCATCTTAAGTGCCTTATCCTCAGAGAAGCTTTTTCTACTCCTGCCAGCGACTTTCATCTTCAGACCTAATAATGCAGTTTGCTTAGCATCTAGCTTCAGTACTTACAATTATTATTAGATATTATACTTATCTGTATTTGTTTCTTATCCCCTTGCTAGACTGTAAGCTCCATAAGGTGATTCATTTAAACTTTGTTTACTCAAGGTTTAATAGTACTGTGCAAAGCACAAAGTCAAGTTAGTAAATATTTATTGAATGAATTTAGTGATGAAGAAATTGAGACTGGAGGGGGAAGGGACAATGTTAAATGACTTGCTTAATGTTATATTCTTAGCAAATGACAGAGCTAGCATTTGAATTCAGGTTTTATATTCTTTCTAATACACTATACTGTAGCCCTTGGGGTTTCTCCAGGAAGTCAAGAAGACTTTAAATAATCCTGTTAGAATCAAGATTAGTAATCAGCAGGTTTGCCAGCTCCAGCACAGCTCAGGGACCATTATAAAGCCTGAAGAGGCAACTTTGTATATGACACCCTGATTTTGGTGTATCAGCTTTTGAGGGCTTGTCCATAACCATTTGGGATAAATTAACTCTATAGAATGTGATTAGCAACCTATCTCTACTTAGCAGTTTGTACATCAAGCTTTTCCTCTTGTCAAGACCAAAATTATCTCAAACCCTCAAGCATTCTTTCAGACCACCTATTAGAATCCAATCACAAATCGGGGGTGGAGGTAGAGGATGGGTGAGCCAGTCAGTGAAGCTCAGAGGTGACATCATTAATTCCACCTCTGCTCCCAAGGCAAATAGTTGCACCCAAACAGAGAGCCAAGGATTAATCTTCTTGCCACTAAGAGTGAGGTGGACTGACCAAATCTCACCTCCATATTTCAGGTCCTTAATTGAACTGCCAGGCCTTGGTATTGTAGGTCCCAGCTATGGTATACTTGGTGGTCTCTGCAAACTTCAGGGACTTTGTCAGAATTCAGAGGGTGAGTACCCCAGAAATCCCATGATCCCTTGTGATACTAAAGTAATAAATCAGCACCCAATTTGGTCCAGACCAGAGATCTTTAAAATCGGAATTTCTTCGTCTTCTCTCATTTTTTTCAAAGGGGTTGGTAATAAGAAGGGGAAAAAATAGGTTTTTGTTAACTAAAAAATAGAGGGGGGAGTTGTGCTATAGATGTGGAATGTTACATGAATTTTCATACGTACTACTTCGTTACAAGAGTTCTTTCATGGAGTAGATGTAATCTGTAAATGTTTGAAATGTAAAACCGAAATAATAAAACTTTAAAAATATTGCTCTCAAGCTTTTCTCCTTTTACAAAAGTATTTTTTTTTTTTGCCGACACTGCCATCTTCATGATAAATACAATGGAAGTGAATAAAAGTAAAAGTATAATCATAGACCTCACTAAGATGTAGAGGAAAAGTATGCACTATATATTCAGCAATGGGGACAATAACAAACATTTATTAAGCACCTATCATGTCTCAAATACTGTATCAAGTGCTTTGCAAATATCTCATTCGATCCTGGCAACTCTGGAAAGTAGGTGCTTCTAGGGTCGTGATGTTCCTGGACTTGCTA
The DNA here is from genome assembly GCA_028627135.1 of Pseudochirops cupreus. NCBI lineage: Eukaryota > Metazoa > Chordata > Mammalia > Diprotodontia > Pseudocheiridae > Pseudochirops > Pseudochirops cupreus. Next base: position 444,261,879 of record CM053580.1, on the reverse strand, counting down.
TTCATTAGTAGTGTGTGGGGTAAGTCATTTCACCTGCCACAGGCTCAATCTACTTATGTATAAAATGAAAGGATTGAGCTAGCTGATCTCTAAGGCTGTTTCTAGCCCTAAGAGTCTACTTTGAGCTATGTGTCTTCCCTCCCTTCTGTCTTTTACTTCCTTTTCTCTTCCCCTCTCCCTTCTTTTCTCCTTTCCCCTTTCCTTTCTGTTTTTCTCTCCCCCATTTTCTTTCCTCTCTTCCCCTCCTCTTTCCTTTCCTCTCCCCCCTGTTTCTCTTTTCTTCTAGGCCATGTTATTCCATGCTCTATCATGCTATGGTATGCTATGCTATGCCATGCCATCCTATGCTGTTTGATGACTTCATAATTCAATCATTGTAGGCCAAGGCTTGCACAGGAAATCATAGGCCCTATTCTGCAAAGCTCCTGTTGCTACTCAGATCTCCTAGTCCCCCTAGTGCATCTGATTCCACCATCAGCTGTACTGTGTAGCATTAAAGACTATGGTTTAGGACAAAACCAATGTTAATTAAAAAATGAAATTACTGGGAAAACTATCAGGTTTTTTTTTCATCTACTTTTGTTTTCAGGTAAAAGAGATATATGATGTATAGAAAAAGTTGGAAGTTTCACAGCTCCAAGAAGTAATATTATCCATAGTTTTAGGGTTTGACCAGAGCAAGGGTTCTCAAAATGTGGTCTGAGGACCTCACAGGGTCCCAAGACTCTTCAAGGAATCCCAAGACCCTTCAGGGAATCCCAAAGGTAAAAACTTTTAATAATAATAATGAGGATATTTGTCTATTAAAATATTCTTCCCTTTTTCAATTACATCTCTATGTGAAGCTGGATTTTTTTTATATTTCAACCAAAACAGTATATACAACAACACAAACGCAGAAGCAGAAAAGAGAATCCAACTGTCTTCTATTAAGCCATACATTAAAGACATCTAGAAAGATATGTAAAATAATTATTCTTCTCACTTTTATATTTTGGAAAATAGAATTATTTTAAATAAAATATGTTATTTATGTTAACATATAATAGATTTGTAATTGTTCTTTTAAAAATGAATTACTAAAATATTTTTTAAAATTTATCCGTTTTAATTTCTATTAATGGCAAATATTGATATAACCCACATAAACAAAAACTCTTTGTTGTCTTCAATAATGTTTAAAAGTATAAAGAGGTCTTGAAACCAAAAAGTTTGAGAACCAGTGGACTAAAGGATAAAAGCCCTAGAGGAAATATGAACACAATGGGGAAAGCCTGTTAAGATTACAAAAAGGCCTTCTTTGCAAAAAGAAATCCACAAGCAATGTTTTCTTGACCACCAGGTCAATCCAACCCTTTCTTCAATATCTGAACCTTTTAATTATTGGTACGTAACTCTCTGTTTGAGTACAGATGTATTGTGTCTGAGTCATACGCAAGGCAGTCAATCAGAATAAATAAAATACAGAGTAAATAAAAGAAAGCTACTAAAATCACTCATGTGTGACAGAAGGGCTCAACCAAATTATATGGGATTGAGATAAACATTTGCATTTATTACGGCATTACTCAACCCAGAACTCTCAAAATAAAAGCAGCGTATAAAATGCTTAATTACAAACATTTTAATGTCACTACTGTCTAGTCTGTGAACATTGTGTTCCAAAATTGCATTTCTAAGTAGTTTATTTGGAATTTGGAACACAATTTCCCTTAGAAATAATGCTGTAGATAGTTGTTAGATTTATACAGGAGTGAATTTATTTCACCTATGAGGTAGTTGAACTATAAGGCTAATAATGGTAGCCTGAGCTTTGAATCATGTGGTGCCAGTGGGAGGAGGAAGAGAAGAAAAAAAAAGAATTTCCACCTCCTTTTGTGGGCAAACGCTGACCCAAGGGAAAATTTTGAAAGTTTGTTCTTGACATCCTCACATGTTTCTTTTTATATAGATAGTTCTCATTTTATATAAGAGGACCATTCTATAGACCTTTACTTATAAGTCGTTTTTAGTAATGCAAATTTAATAATTCAAATGGGGAAGAGAGGGAGATAGAAAAGGGGCTGTTTGCCCATGATGTGTCTCTTCCTGTCCGTTCTTCAGATTTCACTTGGAGGGTTTTTTACTAGGGGTTGGTTCATTTTTTTTTTTTTTTGGTGGGAGTTGCTAGGTCACTAAGCACCAAGCTGAGTGGCAGAAGCCACACACACACACACACACACACACACACACACACACACACACACACACACAGCCCTTTATGAAATATTTGAATATATTAGAATCCTACTCTTGTGCTTCATCATGGAGTAGAGATAACCCAGTGTTCTTTAAAGTTATTCCTCTGGAAGACAAACTTTAGCAAATCTTACCTAGCTAAGTAGGGTAGGGTAGGGGCCAGTGTTGAATTGTTATCGCTTATCTTGTTAAATCTGGAAAAGTCCATCACAGAGTAGTACCCCATATTGTGGAAACCACAGCCTCTTAGCTCCAAAGTGTTTACTTCTTGTGTATCTTTAGGTGCACAAAAGAGCACAGAAATAAGAATCAAAGCCCTGGGCTAAATTTTAGGGTCTACCAGAGACCCATGGGTGAGCTTATCCTTTCCACTGATAATCATTAAATATATTTTTGACGAAAGTCTGAATTAATCAAATAGACTGCTTTGCCTTACTTTAAAACACCTCTTTCTGTGTCAGCAGCTCCAGAGACCAGATAAGGCTAAAAGTGGGATTTCCCCTTATCTTGGGACATACTCCTTGCAAGAGGAGCCAAATGGACCCAACAGCTTCTTTGTTCTCTGAGTAAACACAGAGAATATCTCTTCCTCCAGACAGGGCTAACTTGGGAGCATTCTTTCTTCTAAGAATAAGACTCTGAACCTAAGATACTATCTTGAATAATGGGACCTTTACTTATCTGAATATTTTATGGGGCACATATTATGTTATGACATGTTAATGATAAAAGAAAACACAGATGTTCTAGGTTGGCACCTCATCAGTTCCTTGTAATCATAATTTTTACCCTGAATGGGATGACTCTAAAATGTATTTAAGTCTTTTGATCTCTCTGTTCATCAGTTAGAAATGAACTTCTAACTCCTTGTACAAGTTTGCTAGCTTTAAGGGAATAAATGTTCTAACTGTATATTACTATTTGTTTGTCTCCTTTAACCAAACTTTTAAAAGATTGACACCATGTATCAAATAGCAGAAGGGTGGAATTTGAACAGCAATCTGTATTTTCAATCTATCTCATAGGTATGTTGTAAATATTAACAAATACTAGCAAATCCCTTGTCATTTGTTAAAGAATAATGCTATACAGATGTAAGGTATTATGGTTGTTGTTGTTGTTATTATTCATTCATTTTAGTCATGTTTAACTTCTTGTGACCTCATCTGGGGATTTCTTGGCATTCTAGAGAGGTTTGCTGTTACTGTCTCCATATCATTTTACAGATGAAGCAAATAGGGTTAAGTGACTTGCCCAGGATCACACAGATAGTGATGAGGATACAAACAGTGCCCTAATGATTAAGTGTTGCTTTTCACTAGTTTATTCTCTAACCTGAAGGCATCCTGAGGTCTCTTCCCTTTATCCTGAAATACCATAAAACTTCCTCCTTATCCTGGACCAATTAAATTCCTTGTCTCCCCTAATCCTGGGTCATAAAATTTCCCTCTCTCCCTTATCTTGTGTCTCCTATCCTGTCATCTGTCTTCCTCATCCTGTCCCTAATCTTCAACCTCCATAAAACCTCTACAACTACTTCACCATTCTGAAATCTCTATTATAAGCAAAACTCCCCCAAATATCGGAGTCTCGCTTAGCTTTCTTGCTAAGAGACCTGGGCTGCTTTTGAGTCAATAAAGTCAATGGCTGCAGAGAAGGTCCAAGTCAACGGTTCTCAACTTGTGGGTTATGTTCAATTTGTAACAATGAAAATACATCCTGCATATCAGATATTTACATCATGATTCATAATAGTAGCAACATTACAGTTATGAAGCAGCAACAAAAATAATTTTATGGTTGGGGGTTACCACAACATGAAGAACTGTATTAAAGGGTCACGGCATTAGGAAGGTTGAGAACCACTGGTCTAAGTGAATTCATTCTTTTGCACCTGAACCAGCTCCACTGACCCTAAACCTCATCAATAGTAGATGTCTGTGGTTGAATTTGAACTCACGTCTTCCTGATCCAGGCCTGGTGCTCTATCCACTGCTTCATCTAGCTTGTGGAAGAAAGAAATTTCATTGTGAAATTGTTGAATTTCAGTTTAATGTAGTATGCAAAAATGATAATTTTATTATCTTATACTATTAGAGAATTGATCTCATTAAAAAAACCATCTTTCTTAACTGTAATAGGAAAGAAAATAATTTTATAGAGACCTTTATTGTGGTAGTTATATGATAGTTATTGAGGATAAGATTTAAAAAATTTATTGTTTTCTTATTTATTTTTAGTTTTGAATACAGAAAAGCCTTGAAGATGGCTTTCACTTTTAGCCAACCTGCTGCCCCTTATGGGCCCAGACTTTTAATATTAGTGTAAGAATATCAACTGTTGTGGCTTCAACAAAGGTGAAGGTAGGGGCAAAACCAGAGAAATGTGAATATAAATAAGGAAGCGCTCCACAACTCCAAGTGGACCTGAGACTGGAATAGTTTATTTGAATGTGAAAAGTCCAGAAAAGTGAATGCATTTACTTCAGGGTACAGACTGCCTTGGCTCTTTTACCCAGGGGCGTGCTGGAGCTGCTCCAACTGGCAGGTGAGAGCAAACTGTTAAATTTTCACCTTGAGCATTTACATCTGAGAAACTGGCAAAAAGCTACAAAGTGAGACTTCATTTTTTTTAACTGTCTAGACTTTACAAAGTGTTAGTAATGCAGATAAAATTTAAAAGGTTATAAAGTGTACCTCCTCCCCCCCCCCCCCATACAATTGTTGATCAGCATGACTTAACTTTATTCCCCAGCCACTGATCTTCATGAGACCCCAGTAAAAATCTGGGAAGTGTTACTATCTGATGGTCATAAGTAAAAACAAGGTCCCTCACTCAGGAAACCTAGCTGAAACAAGAATGGCCCAACAGGAAGGCCTAGGCTGCTCTTGTCTCCTGCCTTGACGTGACAAACCTCAGAGGCAAGGTCCTAAGGAAGTAAAAGAGGTGAACTTTATAACAATCATAGACTAAGAGTTGCTGCCTTGGCTGAAAAAGCACAGTAATACAGGGCTGAAAGAGCGCTGTGATACCTGGTCAAACCAGAGGATGGAAGTGGTAGAGATTGCAGCTGCCAAAGAGCGGGTCCAGGATCAGTCCATCCAACAAAGATGTGAAGAAGGTGGTGGTCAAACTATCTTTTCAGTCCTACAGCCCGGGCAGTGACAGCAGAGTGGATGAATGACCTGCCTGGTCTAGTGTGGCAGCCTGTTGGCAGAGCAACCTACCTGACTTGGCATTGGCCATGAGCTGAGTGATCTATCTAGTAAAACCTGGCAATATCCATGGGCAAAGGCTGAGCAACCTGCCCAGTCTAGCCCAGCTAACAGCTGAGTCCAGTGAGGAGCTAACTCAGTAGGCAAGAAACCCATTTGACCCAGTCCAGCAATGAACCAACCCACCCAAGTAATAAGTAAATCCAGCTGAGCCCACTGTCCAGTGGAGATGAAATGCCTTGTGAGAGCCCCACTTATCATTAATGCCCCACTCTGCAGTAAAGCTTATGATACCAAGGTCCCACTGTTCCAGTTGTGAGTTATCTTAGTCATGCATGTTCCTTACACTTTTGCCTCACATCCATTGTTGCTGTTATTCGTCATTTCAGTCATGTCCAACTCTTTGTGTCCCCATTTGGGTTTTCTTGCAAAGACACTTGAGTTGTTTGCCATTTCCTCCTCCAGCTCACTTTATAGCTAGGGAAACTGAGGCATAAAGGGCTAAGTAACTTGTCCAGGGTCACACAGCTAGTGAGTATCTGAGACCAGATTTGAACTCAGGAAGATGAATCTTCCTGATCTCAGAACTGGCACTTTATCTACTTTGCCACTTACCTTTCCCACTTCCACTGTAATTTAACATAATTCCCATTCTCACACACACAGATTCTGTGTATTTGTGGGATGGTTAGTCCCAGGTTTTGGTCTCCCTTTGAGACAAGGGAGGAGGAATTCAAAAGGTAAGTTCTTTTTTTTTT
>CM053580.1:444199854-444245796 GCA_028627135.1 Pseudochirops cupreus | reverse complement strand
CTGATAGGTCCTCTTCCCCTCACTATGACAACAGCAGAGTTGGGGTGTGTCAATAGAAGAAACAGCTTCCCAATTGGTCTCTTATTTCAAGTTATTAGATTTTGATAAGTGGTAAGCTGTGAATTCCGTTTCTAGATTCTCCATAGTAGGGGGGAGAGGGAAAATGATAGTGGGAGACCTATTTTCTTTTCCTCCACCTCATTGCCACTCTCAGGTGGAGTATACACTCAAACAGGTGACCTTACACCAGGGCTGCCCTTTCCACTTTGTATTTCCTTACCTGAATGGGTAATTGAACGTCATTCTCGAGGTCAGTGTATCTAGCTTGGAGATGGCTGTGTGTGTTGGAGAGGTCGTGATATTCAGGAGCTGACTGGTGTCCAAGGAAAGTATTTCCTTTAGAGAAAACCACCACAGACAAGAGAAGAAGACACACTCAGCTGACTTGCCAGAAGATAGGAACTTTGAGCCAAGATGAAATGGAGATCTAGTCAGAAATCTACTAGACTGCTTTTATTTTCGTAGGTTTAAGTTTCAGCACCCCCAAATGATTGTAAGTATTGTTTTAAGTTACTGAATCTTCTTTTTAGTCATGGTGTTAATGTGTATTTATGAGTCCTTTGTATTTTTTCCCAAGTAGTAAATAAAGACCTTTCTCATTACTGATATATACCATGCACTGAGTATTTTCTTTAACTTCCCATTTTGGGGGGACATAGACTAGTCAAAAATCTAAGCTTTAAAAATTGTTTCTCCAGGACATGGTTTAACAAGTTGAATGGTGTGGGAAAGGGGTATCTGGTCCTCCTTATAAGCTAGGTCTTCTAGGACTAAATCTGATCCATGAACAGAGAAGAGGGGCCTGTAGGGGAAAAGAATAGTTGAGGTTACGCTTGTTTGCTCAGTAGCAGCACTGGTTCTTTAATGTTAGACTAACAACCCTGTGTAAATAATGCAAGTATTATTGTCCTCGTTTCACAGATTCAGAAGCTATGGCTGAGAGGTTAAATGATTTACCTACTACCATATAGCTAGGATGGGCCAGATTTGGGATTCCAAGGTCACTGATCTTCACCTATACCTTCTATACTTTCTTCCTGTTAACAAGTAAAACTGAAAAATCAGGCCTGTTTCATCCAATGCTTGCCTTTAGAAGTCTTAGAATCTAGTTAATACAATACAAGGTAGCATATGACAAGTTCCAAATAGATGAAGAAAGAAAATAAATTGTGTAGGAGTTCAGAGAAAAGTGGCATTCTTGAGGCTAAAGGCAAGAAAGTATTTTTTAATATATTTTTTATTTATTTCACTAAATATTTCCCAATTATTTCATTAAATATCTCCCAATTTCCAAGATATTCCCCAATTACATGTAAAAGAATAGCATCAATTTTTTAGAAATTTGAGCTATAAATTTTCTCTCCTACCCTTCCTTAAGAAGGCAAGCAATTTGATATCAATTATACATGTAAAGTCATGCAAAACATATTTCCATATTATCCATATTGCAAAAGAAAACAGATAAAAACAAGAAAAATAAAGAAAGTTTAAAAAAAGTATTTCAATCTGCATTCAGAGTTCATCAGTTCTCTCTCTGGGGATATATAGGATTTTTCATCATGAGTCCTTTGAAATTGTCTTGGATCGTTGTCTTGATTAGAGTAGCTAAATCTTTTACATTTGGTAATTATTACAAATTGTTACTGTGTATAATGTTCCCCTGGTTTTGCTCACTTCACTTTGTATGAGTTCATAATAAGTCTTCCCAGTTTTTTCTGACACCATCTTGCTCATCATTTCTTTTTTTTGGTAGGTTTTTGTTTGTTCATTTGCTTTTTTAAAATTTTTTGGAGGGGGGAAGGTAGGGCAATTGGGGTTAAGTGACTTGTCCAAGGTCACATGGCTAGTTTTGTGCTAAGTGTCTGAGGTCGGATTTCCACTCAGGTCCTCCAACTCCAGGGCCCACGCTCTATTCACTGTGCCACCTAGCTCTCATCATTTCTTATAGCACAATAGTATTCCATTACAACCATATAGCACAATCTGTTCAGTCATTCCCCAATTCATGTGCATCCCTTTAATGCCCAATTCTTTCCCACCACAGGAAGAGCTGCTGTTCATATTTTTATTCATATAGGTCCTTAGTCACATTGTTGGGTCAAAGGTATTCACAGTTTTATTGCTCTTTGGGCACAGTTTCAATTGTTCTTTAGAAGGGCTGGACTAGTTTACAACTCTAATAGTCCACCAGTGTCCCAATTTTTCCATATCCTCTCCAGCGTTTGTAATTTTTCTTTTCTGTCTGTCATGTTTGCTAATCTGATAGGTGTTAGGTGGTATCTGAGTTGTTTTAATTTGCATTTCCCAAATCAGTAGTGACTTAGAGAAAATTTTTTCATATTACTTTTGATAACTTCGATTCTTCTTCTGAAAACTATCTGTTCATATACTTTAATCATTTATCAATTGGGGAATGGCTCTTATTTTTATAAACTTGACTCAATTCTCTATGTATTTGAGAAATGAAGCCTTTATCAGAGAAATTGCTATAAAATGTTTTCCTAGTTTCCTGTTTTTCTTCTAATTTGGGCTACATTAGTTTTATTTGCGCAAAAGTCTTTTAATTCCATGTAGTCAACATTATCCATTTTACTTCCCATGATCCTCTCTATCTCTTGTTTTACTCTTACCATATATATGACAGGCACATTTTTCCATGATCCCCTAATTTTCACATGATATCTTCTTTCCTGTCTAAATCATTTATTCATTTTGATCTTATTTTGGTATATGGTATGAGATATAGGTCTATGCCTAATTTCTTCTTAACTGCTTGCCAATTTTCCCTAGCAATTTTTATCCAGCGATGAGTTATTACCCCAAAAGCTTGGATCTTTGGGTTTATCAAACACTAGATTACTATTGTGTATTGTGTACATAATCTATTACACTGATTTGCCATTCTATTTCTTAGCCAGTATCAGATTGTTTTGATAATTATTGCCTTGGAATATAGTTTGAAATAGGTATTAGTAGGATGCTGAAGGCAAGTAAGCCTTAATGGAGGTGGTGAGGACTGAGCAAGACCTTGAGGAAAGGATACAATTCAGATATATAAGATAGGAGTAGTTTGGAACTAGGATGTTTAACCTAGAGAAGAATTAGTCTTAAGGGGGAATTGAACATTGCTATTAAATGTTTAAAGGGCCGTCATGTGGAATATACATCTTAGCACTCACCTGGGAGAGGGTAATTTCCTTTAGGGGCTTATATCTTTGTCTCTGTGTCCTCAGCACTAACAAAATGCCTGAAACATGGTAAATGTTTACTAAACTCTTGATTGATTAATCTATAAATGGCACTGTGCCCATTCTTGAAGGGAAGAGCAATCATTTAGAGCCATTCACACACACACACACACACACACACACACACACACACACACATAAAGCAATTTGCCTCTGACTTGAGCTCAGCAGAGCAAATTACTACCAAAACCAGAATTTCTAGTCCCTTATACATCTCTTTAAGTCATCTGAGGTTCATTAATTTGTTCTTTTTGAATAGATCTTTGTAATTTTTTTTAATCATGATGGACCTTGAAGGGAGGTAGCATGTTGTCCTGGAGAAAAAGCCAGGCCTAGAGACACATCTTTAGATGAAGTTACCTTCTTGATGGCCCTTAAATCAAAAGGCACATTCAGCTGTCCATGTGCAAGGTTGCCATTGTTGTTTCTCTCAAGTCAGAGTTAACTTCATATTTATATTTAGGGCAATTAGACATTCACATCTCGAAGCTGGTGGGCATTTCCATTTGGTATTGAATGGTTCTCTGCACTTAAGAAGGGCCCATCTGGTCACTGCTAAAGAGATGAACAAAGGAGCAGTATACCTCATAGACTGGACCAAATGCCTAGAACTTTCCAGAGAAGTAAATGAAAGGGTCAAAAGAAAAGGTGGACAGCACGAATCGGTTTGTCTTACAGGAAAACAGAGGAAGGATTGAGGTTAAGGACATATATCTAGAATCCCCTCCTTTATTTCATCTTTCCTTTTTCAGAAACCTTGACTGCATTAAAACGACCCAGAGATTGGAGAAATATCTCTCCATAAATCTTAATTAACTTTGCCACCAATCAGAAAGAAAGGGGAACTGGAAAGCTCACTGTAAAATCTACTTCTGAGGTAAAGTATTTAAAATAACTTGGTAATTTTTTTTATAACATTCCAAAGGACATGGGATGTAGACTTCCTTGAATTGTCAGAGTGTTGAACAGTGACTGTTGCAGGCCCTGAAGAAAATGATTTTTTCTCTTCCCTAGTTGTACCATCCATTATAACAGGCTGACTGGCTGCAAGATGAAGAGTGTGTCTACAGCATGTGGTGTAGCAGCAGATACAGGAATACTCTGCTTGATTAAACTTAGTACATAAATTGAATGTGAAGAAAATATAGTTTTTAGAAGCACCAGGAGGATCTTCCCATTTGGGAAGAGTCAGTAGAAGATGGAATTGATCAGAGCCCCACAGACAAGGAGACAGAGAGCCCTTCAGTGGAATCTTTTTTTTAATCACTGGTTCCTTCAAAGCGTGGATTTATTCATGAAAGATTTAGGAAAAAAGGTTCTGCTCTCGACATATTCTGGAAGTCAGATGTAGCAAGAAGCAAAATTATAAAGCCAGTGCCTCAAGTCTACAAGTGTTTATTCAGCACTATATACTGGGCACTGTGCTAAGCACTGGGGAGATAGATAGATAGACAGACTGACAGACAGACAGACAGATAGATGGATAGATGGATGGATAGATGGATAGATAAATGATAGATTGATCAGTGGATAGATAGGTGATAGATAAATGGGTAGATAAATGATAGATAAATAGATAGATAAATGATCAATCAATGGATAGATAGGTGATAGATAAACGGATAGATTGATATATGATATGTAGATAGATAAATGATAGATGGATGATAGATAAATGGATAGATAGATAGATAAGTAGATGGATGGATAGATAGATAGTTCCTGTGCTCAAGCTCACATTATAATGGGAGAGGGGAGTAGGTAACACATGAAAAGCAGTTGAGGGAGGGAGGGTACCTGCATGTAGACACAGTGGTGAAGTTGAGAGTCAGAAGAACAGCAGTAAAGGAAATGAAAGATGACCAATCTGGACCCTCCCCAAAATGGAGGGCCCTGGCAGGAACTCATTAGTGGGAAAAGGGAGAGGAGTTGGAAGGCTCCAGGCACTGACTGAAGTTTAAGAATCAGAAGGCAGCCATGGGACAAAGCTGGAAGAGTCGGAAGTGTAGAGAAGTTTGTTCTGATAATCCTTCATTTTCTAAAATTATTTCTTTCCACTTGGCTTTCTTCTCTACCTACACAGGACCCAGGGCCTTGTCTCTCAGATTCCCTAAGCTCAAAATTCTCCATCATGGCTTAACATCCAGACCTTTTCTCTTTGGAAAGTACCCCTTCCTACAAAATCACCTCTCCTTGGTCTCCCATTCAGTCCAAAATCCTCCTCCTTTGTGACTGATCTCGTCTCTTCTTGTTGTTGTTCTTCCTTCAATTTCAGAGGACCAATGACGTCACAAGGAGGATGTCTTGACTTGCACATAAACTGCATCTAAGTGAGGCAGAGCTTTGAAAAGTCATCAGCCTCACTTTCTCTCCAGAGTCATCAAAGTTCAATGGCAAGACAACTGGCAATGGCCTAGGATGCAGTGGGTGACCTTGGCCTTTCTGCATCAAGGTCTTTCCCAGCTCTCAGTGTGTCTGAGGCAAGGCCTATTCAATGACTATGGGCTAGGCAAGAATTGAGATAAAAGATGACCTAATTTACCGTCACAAAAACGTCAGTCTAGAAGGGGAAGACCCTCAAAGTTTGTGACCAGAACAGAAAACAACTGCTATTCACGTTTATTCTGAGCCATCAGTCTATTAAAGGAAAATAATCTGAATTAATTCACATTTAGTTATAGATGACTCATAGCTGGCCTTACTGTGTAATTCTTTCAGTGTATTTGAATTTTTAAAAGTGTGTGTGTGTGTGTGTGTGTGTGTGTGTGAGTGTGTGTGTGTGTGTGTGAGTGTGTGTGTGTGTTCATTCAAACAAATTAATTCCTAGTGGTAAATATTTAGAGTCAGGTTAAGGGAAACCTTTCTCATATCTTTCCTGTTTCTGACTCTGCTACTTACTAATTGTGGGACCCTAGGCAAATTAGTTAACATCTCTATCACTCAATTTCCTCATCTGTAGAATGAAAAGGCAAGATTAGATGATCTCTAAGGTCCTTTCCAGCTCTAATTCTTACAAGTCTCCACTGACTATTCCCCAACATAGACCCTCCTCTACTGCTCTGTAACATAATGGAATGAGGAAACTTGGTATAAGAGTCAGTTTGGAACCAGACAACTTGGGTTAAAATCCCTCCTCTAGGACTTCCTTACCTTGGATCAATCACTTCCCTTTCTAGCCCCAATTTCTTCATCTTTAAAAGGAATGTGCTAAACTAGATGACCTTTATAAACTGGCCCAGTGTCAAATCTAATGAGAATCCCCACTTTTCCTAATACCATGAATGGTGATTAAAAAAAAAAAATCTCAAGTCATTTCTGAGCATGAACTCCCAGTTCAGGCATTTACTTCTCATGTGGCATTGGGCATATTATTTCACATCTTTGGGCCTCAGTCTTTGACTTGTAAAAATGAAGAGATTGGGCTAAATATGACCCCTTTCAATGCTAAAATTAATGATCCTATGATTCTGTAGTTACGCTGATAGGAAGTGTAGATCATCCCATAGCATTCTCCTGCCATTGAACCTGGAAAAGTTAAAAATCACAGGCCCTCTCTCCACCATAATCACAATTTTGATGGGTAAAATGAACATTTTATATCTACTTTACACACTGTCTCAGAAGGGGGAGAAAGGGAAGAGAGAGAGCCTCGGCAACTGAATCCACAGGGAAATTTCTAGAGGAGTGAAAGCTTCCTTGGTCAACCCTATGGAGTTGTTGCCTATTACGCTAGTGAAGTTAGGAACAGACCCTGATAGATGGCCTCTAAGATCCTCAGATAGAAGAAGTTGTAGGAGAGACCACAAAATATGGCTTACTGTATTATTAGAACAGCTGCAGAGGACGTATATTCTTAAAAATTATATTTCTTCCTGCCTTTTAAGTGCAACTTTCCACCCATAGCCCTGACTGTCACTGAAGAATTACCTCATTTATGGTAGGCAGTGTAAAATTTCAGATGGAAATGCTCTCAGGGGTGACGTTTCCCCACCATGCTTCCATGGCTATGGAAAATTGCTCATCGATTCTCCCCTACTACTTATCACAGAGGAGAATGACAGAGATGAGTGGTCCCATGTTTTGTGAGGATCTCTGCTTTTAAAAAGTGGAACCAGAGCGTTGACCTGCCTGACGGAAGTTGGTTGCACTTATCTCCCCAAATATATAGTCATTATAAAATCTCAGAATCCCAGAATTTTATAGTTAGAAGGCTTCTTGGTGCTTATCTAGTCTGTTGTTATTGTTCAGTCATAACTCTTCTTGACCCCATTTGGGGATTTCTTGGCAAAGATCCTGGAGTGGTTTGCCATTTCCTTCTCCAGCTCATTTTATAGCTGAGGAAACTGAAGCAAACAGGGTTAAGTGACTTGCCCAGGGTCACACAGCTACAAAGTATCTGAGGTCAGATTTGAACTCAGGAAGATGAGTCTTCCTGACTCCAGACCTGGTGCTCTGTGTATTATCGTGCCACCTAGCTGCCCTAGTTTAACCTATACCTACTGTAATAAAGTGACAAGTAGTTATTCAGCTTTTGCTTGAAGACCTCTAGTGAGGGGAACCCACCACTTCCCAAGCCAGCCCATTCCACTTTTAGATAGCTCTGTTTGGAAAATTCTGCTGGCATCAAGCTTAAATGTGACCCTCTTCAACTTCTGCCCATTTTTCCAGATTCTGCCCCCTATCCTCCCAAACTATGGAACCCAAGAACTAAGCTGCTCAAGAGGGGGCTTGACCCTGGGCAGAATATAGTTGGCCTATCATTTCCTTGTAGGATTTGGAACTAAGAGGAGCCTTAGAAATGGTCTAGTCTAATCTTTTCATTTGCAGGGCAGCTAGGTGGCGCCATAGTGCACAGGGTGCAGGGCCTGGAGTCAGGAAGACTCATCTTCCTAGATTCAAATATGGCCTTAGACACTTCCTAGCTGCGTGACCCTGGGCAAGTCACTTAACCCTGCTTGCCCTAATTTCCTCATCTGTAAAATGAGCTAGAGTAGGAAACTGAAAACCTCTCCAGTATTTTTGCCAAGAAAACCCTAAATGGGGTCACGAAGAGTAGGTCATGACTGAAAACAAGTGACCAACAACAATTTGAGTTTCCTAGATGTGGAAGTGAACCCTCCAGAGAGTAGTGGGTTCCTCCTACATCTTCAAGCATAACTTAGAAGACCACATGTTGGGTATATTACAGAAGTATTTCTTTTGGGTAGGGGTCAGACTGGCTGAAATCCATGATCCTTCTTAACTATGAGGTTTTCTGTGAGTCAGAGATTCTGATATTCTGGAATTTGGATATTTCCAGGTCATTTTTTTTCCCTCACTTTATTTCTGCTTACCATAGTTCTAGTCTTGCTTTTCCAGTATAATAACTTTCTAACTGGTATTTTATTTTATTTTTTGCATTTTTTTTGGAGGGGGGAAGGCAGGGGCACTTGGGGTTAAGTGACTTGCCCAAGGTCACACGGCTAGTAAGTGTTAAGTGTCTGAGGTCAGATTTAAACTCAGGTCCTCCTGACTCCGGGGCCAGTGCTCTATTCACTGCGCCACCTAGCCAGCCCTCTAAATAGTATTTCAGTGACTTCTGCCTGACTTCACTGGACTCTGGTGAATCATTATTCTCCCTGATCCGCTTTGATTAAAGTCCCAGGCAACAAATCTGAACATGAGCTGATTATTTCCGCCTCTTCCCATTCAGCCTTGGCTAGCTCTGGGCCATCACCTTCTCAAAGGAGTGGTCATGGGCTGCTGCTGCCTTGACTAGCTCTTTGTAGACCCTTGCCAATGATGAGCACCTGAAGGATCCCTAATGACCTGTAAGCTCTTGTTTTCCACTTAGGTCCATGAAAGGAAAGTCACCATTCCATTTGGGCTTCAGACCAAACAAAAGTGCAGAGGCTGGAATGAGTAATGGGAACTTGGGAAACAGATCACCCTAACTGAAGGGGATGGTTTGAATTGGAGAACTGGACAGTTATCTTCATCTCCAGAATGGATGTCAAACATGCAAGATTTCTTTAACCTCCTGGTGCTCCTTATCCAAGGATTTAGACCTAATTCACCCATAATTCATAGAGTCAAGTCTCCAGTGGAGACAAAAACAGAAAGAAAGGCTTAGGCTACTGGTAGAGGACTATGAGTTGCCTAATTTCAAAAATGGTAAAATTCTGGAGTGAAAAACAAAGCGAGGTAGCATTTTCCTTGGATGGCTTTAAGAACAGAACCCAGTTTCTCAGAGATCATTTTTGTGCCACACAGAAAACAAAAGAAAGGATTAAATGACCTTTGGACTCATATCCTACAGATTGTCTAAGTCTACGAACTTTTATAACACCACCTTTAGGCTATTTACTGTTAGCAATCAAGTGAGAAAATTTACGGTTTTATTGACCCCAAGAGGCTACAAACATTTGTTTTTCAGTAGGCTCAGCCAAGGTAAGGCCTTTCATCCAAAAATCTAAAAAGAAGGAAACTAACGTGGAGAGGTAATTTTCCAGAATCCCACAGAGAAACAGGGAGGGAGGGGTCAAAAATAACACCAGGGGTTCCCAAATGGCATCTCTGGACAGGGAATTCATGCTTTGTTATAGCCAAGGGTGAGCTGGAATTAAAGAGGGAATAGCAGAATGGTTAGAAAAGAGATCAAGGGAGCAGGAAAGGGCTTGAAAATAACAGGAAGGGTGAACAATTCTGAAGTTTGCACAGGCAGCTGATTGGAGGAGAGCCTGCTAACTAAACCATATTACCAGAAAGGATGCTCTCTTCACAGAAAAGTTTTGTGAAAGCTAGAGACAAGCTTCTAATGTTGATATGGACAGATTTGACTTTCTCCAGTCAGAACGATTCTCTTAAGGAACTGAGCTTGGACTGTAATTAATTCTTGAGTTTTAGTCTGAAATTCTCATCTTAATGAAAACCAGCCCTAAATCACACAAACTTGACTTTTTTTTTTCTTGGCTCCATTTGTCTTGGAGCTTGTCTAATCCAACTAAGTCTGAACTCAAGAGTAGAATTTGTTTCTTGCCATGGAAAATAGCAACCCCTGCCCTGCAGAATGTAAAAAAATCAGGGAGGGAGAGAGCAAAGTCATCTTCTGCCATGCCTACTTTGATTTTCTCATTGTACATCTCTTCTTTTCACAAAGTAGATCACCCTTATGACCTATGTGGAGAAATTTGTGAATGAAGAGAAAACAATGAGAACCAGGGAGAAAAGAATCACTTCATCTAGACTTCATGATAGAAACCAAGAGAAATTCAAAGCATAACCTGATGATTTAAAGGATTTAGATAAAAAAAATAGGTAAGATGTCAAAGGATAAGGCTGAACAGGGCAGCCAGCCAACTTAAAGATGAGATGCTTTCAAGACTGAAATTCTAATGACTAAAACAAATATTCTGGTTAGGGGGAAAAAGGGAGAACCAGTCTAAAAAGATTAATGTAGTTCCTTAGGGAACCCATGGAACAAGTTCAGATTACTGAAAAGTATATAAAGACTAAAGAGGAGGGGGCGGCTAGGTGGCGCAGTGAATAGAGCACTGGCTTTGGAGTCAGGAGGACCTGAATTCAAATCCGGCCTCAGACACTTAACACTTACTAGCTGTGTAACCTTGGGCAAGTCACTTAACCCCAACTACCCTGCATTTCCCCCTCCAAAAAGCAAAAAAAAAAAAAAGGAATACAGAGGAAATGTGGCATAATGGGCAGCAAAGTGACCTGAGTCAGAAACCTGGATTCAAGGACTTCTTCTTCCATAGACTGGCAATGTGACTCTTGGCAAAGCACTCAGCCCCTTGATGCTCCCAGGCTACTCTCTAAAATCAAAGAGAAGGAGCCAATCTACGTTTAGTGAGAAAGTTTCTCATTGAGAGTTCCTCATACCAGAAATCCCAGATGTGGTAGAGAGGAGAAAGTATAGTCTACAGAAACAATGACACCTAAATGAGGATTAATACCCAGTACAAAAGAACAGTATAGTCCTATAAGAATAATGTCAAGACCATCAAAGTCCAAAGTAGGCTATGAATGCTATGGGAAACAGACTATACTATGGACTTTTAAACTTTGTTGGGGACAAGATGAAGATTAAAGATAATGGAACTGTTGTTTGGAGCATATGGAACAATGATAATTGACTGTGGAAAGAAGACAAAACTACTCAGCAGCTATTTTGCTTTTTTTTCTCTGCTAAGGACAATGGTCTTAGACAGAAAAAAATGGACCAAAAATGATTAGCTATATTAAAAACCCCCCAAAAGTGTAAAGATGGTAAAAAAAAAAAATCTAATTAACCTCTATAAGTTAGTTTCCTGGTCTGAATAGAACCACAATCCAAGACAATGAAAGGATGTGTAGGTGCATGATTGCTGAATCATCATTATTTTTGGAGGTAAATCAAGGTTAAGTAACTTGCCCAGGGTCACATAGATAGTAATTGTCTGAAGGCAAATTTGAATTCAAGTCCTCCTGACTCCAGGCCTGATGTTCTATCCACTGCACCACTCAGCTGCCCCCATTGTAAGTATTTTTGGTGCCATAGTACTGAAAATGGACAGGGTTTTTTTGTTTTTGTTTTTAAGGGAAATGGATTTTCCCAACTACAGCTATGAGCTTAAGATTAATTCTTAGTGAAATTCTAGAATTATTTCATTAAAATGTGGGTTTGTGAGTACTTAGAAAAGGAGGTAGTAACCGTTAAGAGACAGAATGAGTTCGCTGAGAAATAGTCATAGTAGATTAATCTTTTTTTCTCATTTCACAGAGTTCATAGTCTGGTATGCAAGAAAGATTCCTGCATTAGAGTCAGAATACATAGGTTCGAATCCTGGCTCTGTCACTTACTACCTGTATGATCGTAGTGATGTGGTGCTTGGGTGCCTGTGCTTGAACCCCAGTTTGTAAAATCACATTCAGTTCCAAAATCACATTTCTCTCTAGCCTCAAAACACTGTCTCAGGCAGTTTCTCTCTAGCTCGAGGGCAGCATGCCTTAACAAAATATTTATCTGTCTTCCTGATACAGTGGCCAGCTGCACCTATAGAATTGAGTAGTTTGACCAAGTAGTGTACTGGCTGCAGCAGCTGTGTACTGGGTCATATCTGTCATATGTATCCTAGATTCACTCATATGAATATTCCCTAGCTCATTATATACATCCTGAATCCTCATTAGCTTGGGAATATACATATACTTCCAACATCCATCTTGTCAAACTGACTTAGTGATGTTTCAAGCCTAAAACCACACCTCCATGCAGCCCCCCTTTGGGCTATTTCCCAGTGAATTCTGGGCAATACGCCTGTACAGCAGATATTAAAAGTGCATGTTCCTTTAAGAGCTGACCATTCTTTAACCACTCCCTAATTCCACCCTGACTCACCTACTTATCATATTTGGTACTTGCTATGCTATAGAATAGCCTATATAAACTTTAATTGTACCCCTTTAAGGTTGTAGGTTCCCTGAGAACTCTTGCCCGCTGTATAGAGTAACAATAAATCTTTGTCACCTTGACTTAGAGAATGCTTGAGTCCATGAATTCATTCCAGACTGCTTCCCAGGGACTCTTGTTATTGGTGTTCCTGGACTCCCTGAACTCCCTGACCTCCGCATTATTAGCAAGTCATTTAAATTGTCAGGGCTTCAGTTTCCTATTCTGTAAATTGAGGCAATTGGTCTAGATTACCTCAGATCGTAATCCTCTGATCCTGATTAGGGAATTGCCATCAATATAAT
This sequence comes from Pseudochirops cupreus, assembly GCA_028627135.1. Classification (NCBI taxonomy): domain Eukaryota; kingdom Metazoa; phylum Chordata; class Mammalia; order Diprotodontia; family Pseudocheiridae; genus Pseudochirops; species Pseudochirops cupreus. Next base: position 444,232,759 of record CM053580.1, on the reverse strand, counting down.
ATACCCAGATTTCAGAAGAACATTTGACAAATCTCTAACATCATCTTTATGGACAAGGTAGAGAAATGTAAACTGAATAATTATAGTTAGATTAATGCTGACCTCCTGACTAGATCCAATGAATGATGATTAATAGACTGATGTCAATATGGAAGGAGGTATTATAATCACAAAGTAAGTGGATCTGTTGAAGGAACTAAGGAATAAATAAGAGAAGACTCAGAGTAGAAAATGGGACATGATCCTTATGATCAAATATTTAAAGGGCTGTTACGTGGAAGATAGATAAGTCTTGTCTTGTTTGGTCCCAGCAAGACAAATGGATGAAAGTTACATGCATACAAATTTCAACAGAACCTATGAAAAACAAATACATAAAAATTCAACAACTTCCTAACAGGAATGTTCACAAATGGAATGTATTGCTCATCATGGGAGGACTTCAAATAGACATTGGTTGACTGCTTATCTGGTTAGTAACTCAAGTATATTTTTACCAGCTGTACAGGTGGAGTAGGTGATAGTGCTTAGCTGGAGAAGTGGTTAACTCCCTCTTGGTGGTCCCCACCCTTGTGCAACTCTCAGACAAGGCTTTCTTTCTGTTCCCAAACTTTGGCTCAGTCTTTGAGTGGATGGTTGCCTTCTCCTTTCAGATTACCTTCATCTCCTTTGTATATCTTGAATGCCCCTAGTTGTTTACAATTTGTCTTTCTTATTTGAATATGATCTCCTTGAAGGAAGCAAAATATTTTTTTTCTCTTTCTCTGTATTCCTAATGCTTAGCACAGTGCCTAGAACATAGTGAGCATGTAATAAATGCTCATTGACTTATTGGTTGAATTAAAGTTTCCTAGGCAGAACACAAGGACTAAAAGTAGTATCTGAAGTAAATGACCTCAGAAAGAGGGGATTAAAAGGATTCCTCCATTCTCTCCATTTCTCCATCCCTTCCTCTCTTTTTCTTTCCTTCCCTACTTCCTCCTCCCTTCCTTTCCCCCACACGAATGAATGTAAGTTCAGGATGTGCCTAGGCTCATTTGATCTGAATTCATGTGGTATTTTTTTCTGCTTTTAGGGAATTATGAAATTTGAATCAATAATATATTTTATGTATAGTTATAAGCCTTCATTTATTTATTTTGACCAGTGAATGTCTCAGCTTTGATCACCAATAACTGCTCCCTCTAAGTGACTCATCATAAAATTGCTTCTCTCTCAGCTGTGTTTGACCTCATAGGGAACATACAGAAGACAGCAATGCACTGAAGAAATTCATTAGTTAGGAGAAAATAGTTTCTTTAAAAAGCAATTTAAAACAAAAACAAAAATTAAACACAATTCCTGAAGAATGACAATTGGACATCTAGCTCAATGCCACAAAGAGCACAAGAATGAAGATGATTTCGTACATCACCAGTTTTCTTTATCAAATAAGAGAATATTTGTAAAGCACTTTGCTAACCTAAAGAGCCACATGAATGATGGCTGTTGCTGTTGTCATTTTTATCTCTGTCAAGGATGACAGCAGTCACTCAGCAGCTGGTCCATAGTTCAGCTCAGTCTTTCCTCTCATTATTCTCTCTTCTCCTAGATCACCATGGTAGAAGGTATTAGCATTGGCAGTGATGCTGAAGGAGAGGATTCTCTCTTCTCTTCACAGGCAGTCTCTATGTTTTCATGACTTCTTCTTCAGCCTTTGGGAATGAGAAATGACTAAGATCTCTTAGGTTTAGTAGATAAACACTGGAGACTGATACTAGTGACCAGAACTTTCTGTTTATACATTAAACTTTGACATCTCTTCTGGCTCTAAAGTGCTATGATTCCTTTTTGACCTTTCACCATTTAATTGAGACTTCAATCTTCCAAACTTGAATCTGAACAACCCTTTGTACTTTGGTTTGTGAACTTCCTAAATGTCTATATAAAGAGACATTTTTCTTTATTTCATATAATAAGAATTGCCACTATTATGATTAACTTGCCAATTGTTTGACCATGAAGGAGAAAGTCAACCAATAATCTATGGTCTTTCAAATTCATGGCATCTACAAATTGAACTCAGTAAATAGCTATTCACATACTCTGTTTATCAATGGATACAAATAGATATATATTGAGTTCAATTTATAGATGCCAAGAAGTTGAAACACTTATAAATACTCAAATTAACTGCAAAGAACATATGAAGGAAGACACTATTTGCATCCAGAGAAAGAACTGACAAATGGAAGTATGTATAGAATGGTTTTACATATACATATACATACATAAACATATTTGTGTCTAATGGTAGTGATGTTTAGGGTGGGGAAAGGGAAAAAGGGGGGGGAAGAAAGTTAACTTTATTATATATTTAAAAGAAATGGCATATTGTACAAAATAGATTTGTAGTTTCATGTACAATCATCTTTTTTTCTATTTTACTATTTTATGGAAATGCTTGTTTTATTTTTTAATTTCAGAAAAAAAATCTATTAAATTCATACTACATACATATCATTGTTCTATGCTTGAGCATTCCTTGAAGAACTACAATACATAGTTCTTATATGCAGGGATCATTCAATCTGGCTCAAGAGGTAAAATATAAACACATGCAAAGCTCAATGGAAATATAAGGTGGTGCATGATTTGATGAAAAATGAGCTCCTTCAAACAAGTATACTTTGTGAAAGAGGGTGGACTTGGGTTGGGCCTTGAAGGATGAACATGATTGAATAGATTAAGGAGGGGGCTGTTCAAGGATGGAGGGTGGGGCGGTTTAAGGGTCCAAGACCAAATGACCAGAAATGGCAATAAACAAGATGTGTTCACAGGGCACCAAATAGAACATCCTCATTTGTTCGGAAGTAAGAGTCGTAGGAAATGAGGACAGAGAGTCCTCTTTGTCCTCAGAGTGAAGGTCAAACTCAATGACACAAACTATATTTTATTTTAGAAAAATTTCTGATGTCTCCAGAAAATTCATCTATTTTTTTTTACATATTTCAGCTCTTATTAGTTTCCACTTTAGTTCAACTTCAGATAATTTTTGTTAGACCAAATTAAAATTAAGGGGAAAAAATTCTGCACATTATTCAGTGACTGCCTGAAACACTGAAATCATCAGTAATATTCTGTACCCAAACCGTTATTGTATTGTCAGGAAAAGCCCCTTTCCTGAGGGTTGGCAGAGGAGACATAAGAGGCTATGAGAGAACTGATACATGTTTTGCTTGAGGAAGAGCTAGAAGTCATGCCATGGTTTTTGTTTTTCTTCTTGTTTTGTCAGAACTGAATAAAGAATGTATAGCAAAACATACAAAAAACTTGGGGCAACTTGTGAAAAATGATGTTTTATCTCTAAAAGACTTCAAAATGTGCTTCTTCTTGTTTGTCCTTGATCTTTGAAGAGGGCTAATGATATCACAGGGTAATGTCTGGACTGTGCATGAATGGGATTAAAGTGAGGCAGATTTGCACAAAATCATTAGCCTCACTTTCTCATCCTGAGTGTCCAATGGCAGAACAAAATTCAAGATTAGTGATGGCACCCAGAATGTAGTGGATGACCTTAACATCTTCATTGTCTGACCAAGCTCCAAGGACACCATAGTGCCTGCTTCAGCCAACTTCATGGCTATTAGAACAAATTGTTCTTATCTGCCCATTCTACCAGGTGAAATCTTCACATGCTTGGGGTAGACACCCCTCTAACTCACTGACAGGTTTCAGTTACAGTTACCTTGAACCTGGTTTAGTTCATCTGCCAAGACCATTTTGCCAGGGTATGACTGCTTCTTGGAGTTAGCCACTAAACATTTCTTAAATGCCTACTATATGCCAAGCACTACCAGCTACAAGTATTCTCTCCCTTTTGAAAATGCTTCGCATTTCTTTGTGTAGACTTAGTATTTGTGTACATGCTATATTTCTCCAAAAGGGATATAAGCTTCTTAAGACCAGGGACTATCACATTTTTTTCTCTCTGTATCCCCAGCACTTACCCCCATGCCTTGAAGGTAGTAAACATAAATTCAGTGTTTACTGAATTTAACTGACTTTTGCTATACTTTCCAAACCAGGGACTCCACTGTAGCCAAGCTGGTCTTAAATCTGATAGTGGGAAGAGTGTTGGGATCTAGGGTCAGAGGACACTGAACATAGATTCAAATCCTAGCTCTGTTGCTTGCTACCTGTTTGACCTTGGATAAGTTATGTGACTTCTCCAGGCCTTGTATCCTCATCTATAAAATGAAGTTGAACTATTTGACTTTTGAGGTATTTTCCTTTCCCCAAACTATGATTTGATGGAGTCAGAAAAGGATTAAGTTGCATCTTGAAGGAAAAGAGAAATTCCATGAAGCAAAGGAGAAGAAAAAGTGTATTCTCTAGGCGTATTGGGATAGCCAGTAGAAAGGTTCAAAGACAAAAGTTGAAGTTTGCATGTGAGGAATAGGAAAAAAAAAACCAGTTTGGGTAAAGCATAGCATAATGATGATGAGGTTAGAAGAAGTTGGGGCAAAGTTGTGAAGGGCCAGAGGTTTTTATATTTTGTCCTAGAGGCAACAGGTAGAGTTTATTGAATAGGAGGATGAAGGCCATGGGAAATCACTTTGGTAACTAAGTAGAGAATAGACTGAACTGAGTAGATACTTGAGGCAGGAAGACCATTGCAATATTCTAAATAAGAGGGTTGGAACTAAGGTGGGGCCTGTGTGAACAAAAAGATAGTGTTGGGTGTGAGAAATATTGTGGAGGTAGAAACAATGAGTTTTGGACACTTATTGTGTTTGAGTGGTGAATGAGGGGAGGAATCAAGGATAACATAATGGCAAACCTGGGACATTGGAAGGATAGTGGGGCCTTTGCTAGAAATAGGGAAATTTAGAAGGAGGCTATACTTGAGGGGAAATATAGTACTTTCTGTTTTGGAGATTCTGAGTTTGAAACATCTCTAGGAAATCCAGTTTGAAGTGTCTAATAGGCATTCTTGGTAGCTGTACCCCATCCCTGGAACTCTTCCTCCTCACACCTATTTCCTACCTCCTACCTACCCCTGGCTTTCTTCAAATCTCAGCTAAAGTCCCACTTTCTACAAAAAACCTCTCCCAGTCCTTTTTAATCTTGGTGCCTTCCTTCTGAAATAATCTACTATTTACCTTGTTTATATATTATTAGTACATAATTATTTACAACTATGTAGTCTCCACCATTAGACTTGGAAGCAGGGATTTTTTTGTCTTTCTCTGTCTCCTTAGTGTTTAGCACATGGCTTAACAGGTAGTAGGAACTTAATAAGTACTTGTCGACTGACTGAAGCTCTCAGAAGAGAAGTTGATGAAGGGATGGAGAGAGAGAGAGAGAGAGAGAGAGTTATGTTTGAGCAGGCAATCTGAGGGGGTGGGACACCAAGGTCACATATAAATGGATTAGATTTGACAAGGATAGGGCCACTTCATTATCAAAGTGTTGAGGAAAGGAGGATATAATGAGGATGATGTCAAGATGTTTTGAGATGAAGAGAAGGGGAAAAAGAGGCACTCATAGTGAATGGCTTCAAATTTATCTATGACATAAGAAGCAAGGTCTTCCACTGAGAGCATGGGAGAAATGAGGTATGGGAGACTTGAGAGATGAGGTTCACCATAACTTTTTAAAGAAGTGAGCTAGGTGATCAGGTAGGAAGGCATAAAAAATTTCCTTGCTGTAATGGGGGCCCAGGTGAAGGTGGACAGAATCAATCTGGAGTGTATCTATTCAACACAGATGTACAACTTCTTTCCTCTCCATTCACGTGAGTAGGAGTATTAGAGAATTATGACAGAAGTAATTTGCAGCTGGAATTTGACAAGGGGTAAGTGACAATAGGACAAATGAATGAGGAATTTGAGAGCAGAGGACAATGTGGAGTTGAATTGGTTAACTGTGGGGTTAAGATTGGGAAGGAAAGAAAGAAAAGTTATAACATGGCAGTGGCTAACAAAAACACTGAGAGGTGAAGGTGAAGACAGGGCTCAGGAGGTGTTAAGCATAGGGAGAGATGGAATGATAGGAGGTATAGTCTAATGGAGGAATATTGGAGTTTTGGGTCAAGAAAGTGGAACACTCAGGGGAATGGTGAAATCCAGGCTGTGATCGTACTTGTATGTGACTGAGGAGGACCTGAGGAGTAGGTCATGAGATCCCAAGTGATTGAGGAACTGGGAGGTAAGGGTGTTTGAGAAAGCATCCTCATAAATGTTGATTATATTCTGTAGGAATTGTTTCTTAGTAAAGGAACTTAGTATAATGGAAGGAGTTGGAGAAGAGAAAAGAGAATGAACCAGGTCCTAAACTCCTTGAGAAAAGAGGAAGAGTGACTTGGGGGTCAGTACACAATAGCCGCCATTATTTATACAGAATGGAAAATTTTGATAGCATGAACTTCTAATGAAGAGAAGTTGTATGGTGATGGGAGCAAAAGGACAGTCTTGGAGTAGCAATGAGGAGCAAGAATTTCCCATTCAAATCAAGTCAATTGCGTTGGGGGGAGGGAGAGTGGTGTTAAAGAAGGTATTGCTAGTACTAGGAAGGATAGCCATGGACACAGTATTGCTTGGGGATAGACAGATTTCAGTGAGAGCATTTAAACAAGAGTATGAGAAGTGATCCAGAATGAAGGGAAGTTTGTTCATTATCAAATGTGAATTCCAGAGGGTACAATGAAAGGGGGGGACACAGTTGGAGAGGGACATGGGTACAGAAAAGTTGAGGAAGATGGAGACGAGAGAATAGGAGGTAGGGGTGGGGCTATTTTACTCCCAGTTGATTGATGATTAAGAAATATAAACATAAAGAAATTAATAGTTGATATGAATTTAATAGGTATAGGGTTAATAGTAGGTGTAAGGTTCTCAGTATCCACAAAGGCCATTGGCATGATAGATATTAGTTACTATCTGATTGGCACTAGATATTAGTTACTATCTGATTGGCACTAGATATTAGTTACTATCTGATCCTCCATGCTGGGCGTGGCCAAAGCAGGTAATGTTGCAGAGGTGGAAGAAGATTCTGGGTCTAGTGGAGGGGTGTGCTGAGACTTGGCAAGGGATCACAGGTGGATAGGCAGAGTGTTCCGTGGGTACTCTTCCTGATTAGAAGTACCATTTGCTGAAGATACAAAGAAATATCAGACACTCCCCCTTCTTTTAAGTTTCTGCAATCTAAGTGGGGAGATAATATGATACCCTCAAAAAGATAACATAATCATGTTGGATACAATAAGAGTCAAATAAAGGTAGTACTTACATTGCTAGTAGCAAGGGCATTTTAAGAGTGCTTTAAGGATTACAAAACACTTTATAGACATCGTTTCCTGGCTGTATCACAAAAGCAAGTACTACAAATAACAGCGTTCCCATTTTACAAATGAACAGCTGAAGTTCTGAGAGATTAGTGAAATTTGGAGACAGGATTTGAATCTAGGTCTTCCTGACACAAAGTCTTACCATGTCTCTAGTAAATTCAGTTCCAACTATTTGTAGGCAAAAGAATATGAAAAATTCTGTGTGTGAAGTCATGTAAATATTATTAGCTCCATTTTAGAGATAAGAAAACTGAAGGTCAGAGAGTTAAAATGACTCACAGATCATTAGGAATGGAAGAGATCATAGATCATTTAAGTCAGGCCCCCTCATTTTACAGGTAAGAGAGAAATAAATTCTTTGAAGTTACATGACTTGCCTAAAGTCACATAATAAGTAATACAGCTGGGATTCAAACCCAAGTCTTTTGACTGTAGGGTTCTTTCTGCTATGTCATGCTGTTCTCTCCAAATAAAATTAAATCTCCAAATGAAATTAAAGTTAATCTATTTTAATTTTTATAGCACTGACATATGGTAATCTAGTGTCTCAACTCTTTTAAAAATTGGCTCTCACTACATTAAGGGTTGGATTTAATAATTCGCTTTTATACAAACTACTGAGTCACCAGGGGTACATAACAGTGGTGAGGCTTCATGATTCTCAATTCAAACCAACGTTTATCATTTCTACCCAGAAACACCAAGCTGTTTCCCATCATCAGTTCTCTAAGCCTCCAGCTCTACTCCACTCTTACAAAGGAAAGCAAAAACACTAGGGTCCCCCTCCCTTCCCATCCTAACAGAGTCCAAAGAAAATACATTAAATGAATGTGACATGGCAATGCAATTTTCCAGTCCCCAACTTCTTTAGAATCATGTTATTACACACGGATTTACCAGAGAGAAACAAAACAACTTTTGTTTGCTTAGCACATCCACAGAATATAATGTCCAGATCTTCGTAGTTTAAAGTGATGGGATATGGTATAATTACAAAACAGTAATTACAGATATCATCCAGGAACTGAATGAAAAGCTTCAGTCACAGGAGTAGAAACAGAGGGCTGTGTAGGTGTAGCCAAAGAAAGACAAGTTGACTTAGGGACATAAGTGCAGAGTGAAAGAATCCACTGGAATCTTGGGTGAAAACAACAACACGTTATTTGTGACTATCACTTCCAATGAGCAAAAGTGACCTTTCAGACTCTCGAACCTGCGTGAATAACACGCACCAAGCTACTGTTTCCAGATGGCCATTTGGTCAGTTTTGTTGTTGTTTATGTTTCAGGTGTTTCAGTATGTCAGAGGGTGTGCTGAGCAGCAGTGAGGGTGCTGGCCTAGGAGCTCATGCCAAGACCTGTCTCCTAGTCCTGGCCCAAACATTTACTAACCGTACAACCCCCAGCAAATCACAACATTTCTATATACTTTAGACAACTTTAACAAACTGTTTGCAGTCTCTTTTGACGGAAGGGGTTGCTACAATAACAATATCGTATATCTGTGACATATCTGCAAATATTTAGTTGGCAAATCTGATTCTAGTAATTTTTTGTGAGTCAAGGCAAGTGAAGCAGCATTTATCAAGCCATGTGCCAGGCACTGAGGATGCAAAGAATGGCAAAAAATATATATTAGTTCATGCTTTCAAAGTGCTCATATTCTAGTGGGGGAGACAACACATAAACAACTCTGTACAAACAAGAGATGCACGGGATGAATAGGGGATAGTCTCAGAGGGAAGGTACTAAGACTAAGGAGGACTAGAAAAACTCACAAAGGTGGGATTTTAGCTGAGACTTGAAGGGAGCCAGGGGAGTCAGGGGGCAGAAATGAGGAAGGAGAAAGTTCCAGACATGGGGTGAAAATACTCAGAATCAAGAGATGAAGTGCCATGCTTGAATAACATGAAGGAGGTCAGTGTCATTGGATCATGGCATATGTGAAGGGAAATGAGAGCTAAGAAGAATGGAAATGCGGGAAGGGTCAGGTTATGAAGGATTTTAAAATCCAGCCAGAGGATTTTTATATTTGATCCTGGAGGTAATAGGGAGCCACTGGAAGTTAATGAAGGGGGGAAGGGATTGTAAGATATGCTGTAGGAAGATCAATTTGACAGCAAATTGGAGGATGGATTGGAGGGGCAAGAGACTTGAGGCAAGGAAACCAGCCACTGCAATAGTCCAGGCATGAGGTAATGCAGGCTTGCACCAGGCCATGGCAGTGTTAGAAGAGAGAAAGAGGCACGTATGAGAGATGTTATAAAGGTAGAGATGACAAGACTTTATAACTGATTGAGTATAGAGGGTGAGAGAGAGTGAGGAATTGAGGATGATACTCAGGTTGTGAGTATGGATGACTGACCCTCAACAGTAATAGGAAGGTTAGAAAGAGGGGATTGTTTGGAAGGGAAGATAATGTACTGAATGGTCACCATAAATTAGGATGAGGTCTCTCATTAAATAACTAGGAAGCTCTGAACCAGGAAGAATAGTTAGAAAGAAATGGTTATACCCCTCCTATTGTCATTTCCCAGTGACAAACCTCAGAAATGAGGTCTTGATGGAGCAGAATTTGATAGGCTTCTTTGCACATGTAATGGCTAACAAAGTAGTACTTTGCTGCTTGTTTCAGCTATTCAAGTGCCTTTGAGCCTCGCCTTTGATTGTGTCAAGTCTTTGTCGGAAACAGTATACATTGTGTTGCCCTTAATAGGCCTTAGCAAGTTTGGAGACCTTCCCTGCCCTGAACATGGAGCCCACAGTGGGAGGAGCTTATCAAAAGAGCAGAACAGGAAGGGTGGAACAGGAAGGAGAAGAGCAGAGAAAAGCTTGAGCACAAGCTGGGACCAAGCAGAACTGAGAGAGAGGATTTTTGTGATTTTTGGCACTCTGTCTGGCTCTTCTGTCTATGTTGATGTTACTTTGTCAGAATGAAGCATTCTGTCTGTTGGAAGAGGACTTTTCTGCTGTTTACAGAAGCCCTGGGACTTTACTGTTGATTTGATTTCTCAGACAGAAGCCTTGTCTGTTGGTTTGTGTTACTTTGTCAGACAAAAAGTGAATTGAGATGATAGTGTCGGCAATGTGCATAAATATTTGTAGCTCTGTTAAGCTTTGTCTTCCTAGAAACAGAAACTTCAAAGAGCTTTCCCCATAAGCTGAGGTATGAAACAGGAGCAGAGAGCTGCCTATGTGTAAGTCCAGGCAAGAGTTGGGAGATCTGCCTACCTGAGAATCCAGGCAAGAGCTGGGTGAATCAAAGGCAAGAGTTGGGAGTGGCCAGCCAGTGGAAGAGGATCCATGAGGTTTGGAAATCAGCCTCGAGTTAAGATGAAAGAAGACTTTACTTGGGTACTCAGTGCTGATTGATGATATTGTAACTTACTGTGACCTAGGAGTAGATGGTGTTTGTACTTTCTGCTACCCCTTAAGGATGATTGGCTTAAGTATGATTTTTTTTTCTTTTGGAGGGGGGAAGGCAGGGCAATTGGGGTTAAGTGACTTGCCCAGGGTCACATGGCTAGTAAGTATGTCAAGTGTCTGAGGCCAGATTTGAACTCAGGTCCTTCTGATGCCAGGGCTGGTGCTCTATTCACTGGGCCACCTAGCTGCCCCTGGCCTAAGTATGATTACTCCTTAAGGAGGATTGGAAGCCAGCCTCAAGTCAAGATGAAAGAAGGCTTTACTTATGTACTCTATATTGATTGAGGAGATTGTGACTTACTGAATGTTGTTTTGTTTAAGACTATGTGACCACTTAGTAATAAGTTGTTATGTCATATTGTTGTGAATATTATGCTTTAGTTTCTTGAATGTTTTGTTTTAGTTTATTGCTGAATAGAGAGTTCACTATACTATGCAATTAGATCCTTAAAGTTATTCACAGCAGCAGTCCTCAGGAGAGCTGCTTGTGAGTGGCTTTACAGCACTATAGCACCTAGCAAAGCATGAATCTGGAGCTATTGGAGATCATAGCTGCCTATTAAAGGTCAAAGTTTGAAAGTAGAGCAAATCAACCCATTCAGTAAAGACTCCATGCCCTATAAAAAGCCAGCCCAGTCAACAAAGAGCTTACCTAGGCTGCTATGGCAGCAGATAAATCCAATCAGCAGAGACACAGTGTCCTGTGAAGAGCAAACCCAGCTAAGTCACTCATCTAGTAGGACATTGTTACCTGTGAGGAGCCATCCTAGCCTAGAAACTACATGTCATTACATGACATGTCTTTCATTGATGTCATGCTCCATCCTGAATTTTGTGAAGACTCTCTGGAGAAAGGACATTCAGTCTCTGCAGCTCTGTAGTTGTGAGTTGCCTTGGCCATACATAACTTCTACATGTGTACCTCACTACCATTGTGTCTTCAGTTCATAACCACGCTATTCCTGCCCCATGAACTCTACATTTGTGAAAAAGGTTGCCCTGGGGTTTTTTGGGGGGGGAAATCTTTTATAATTACTGTTCTTACCATGATATTGCTAAGAACTAAGTAAGTCTGCTGGCTGATCACTAATGGAAGCACACTGCTAGGGGCTTGTGAGCTACAATGTTCAATATATAGCCCTTTGGGCTTCTCCCTAAAAGTTAGACATCACTCTTCTGGGGACCCAACCTGCAAGGATAAGTGAAAGTAGAGGAATGGTCCTGAAGAGGGTACTATCCAATCCAGTCAGAGGATCTGATGTCCATCTAGGTGAAAGTCATACGAGTAATTATCAGCACAGTCAGATTTAAACCCAGATCCTCTAACTTCAAATGTAACACTTTCAATTCATTGATTCAACAAACCACTTATTAAATTTCTATTTGTGTGCAAGTCACTCTATATTGCAACATAATCATGCGGATCTCCAGGTACTGAGGTAACTAAGAGGCAGTAGATAGAGCTCTGGGACTGGAGTCAGGAAGACTCATCTTCCTGAGTTCAAATCAGGCTGCAGACACTAGCTGTGTGACCCTGGGCAAGTCACTTAACCCTTTTTGCCTTAGTTTCCTCATTTACAAAATGTGCTGGAGAAGGAAATGACAAACTACTCCAATATCTTTGCCAAGAAAATCCCAAATAGAGTTACAAAGAGTTGGACACAATGAAAAATGACTAAACAAAACCCTCACAGTTACTGGAGGAACTATTTCCCAAGACTGGTTAGGACATTTTTCATTGAATTATGTATCATGATCATCTGTCTACCTGGCTATGGAAACCAAGCACATATAACAAATTTGTATATTACTATTGTTACACATACTCCTCAACACTTTTAAAATCCACTCCTTGGCACTACAACAAGCTGCTCACACCCACCTGCCTATTAAGAAGTCACAGATGTTCTCCCCAACTTGAATCTTCAGCAGCACTGATCCTTCCTACCTCCATCCTGCACACATTGATCAGTCTTTCAGGCACTTCTCTGTACTGCTATTCATTTTAGCAACTAGCCTGAATGGTACTTATCACTACCTCATGCTCACCCCACTCTTAAAAGTTTGTTGAGGTTCCTTCCAATTTTAGACCTGTGGTCCTGTTATCCTGAGTATATACATGGTCAGCATTACTGAAGTTCCATCTAGCAACGTGCTGGCAAAAGTTTAATGTTTGCTCCATCATTTTCTTAAATCTAGATAACTAATGAAACCAAGTTAATAAATTAACAAATAAAAGACAAATTAATTTATGTATTCAAATCTTGATTTGTAGTGTTTACCGTTTCCAAAGTATAAAAGTTTACAATAAAAATTTAACAATCACCTCTTGTGACCCAGCTTGAACTGGCTTCAGCACACCCCGATCCTTTATCAGAGAGACATTGGCTAACTTTTGGCTGATTTTTGCCAAAGGAAATACCCAGAAACGCTAGCTGAGTTTTACACCATGTTTAACTCTGCATTCAACTTTTTAATTTATTTCCTTCCTCTCCTCAGAAGAAAATTCTTTGCAGATTTGCAGGTATGTAATTGTGGCCTTTATTACCAGGCCATGCAGTTAAACCAGAGGGAGATTTGCCTATTGTGAGCCCTCTCATGCAACTGGTTGTTGCAATGGCTTAGATTATCATATTCATATAAATGTATTCTGAAAATGTTGGTCAATTTTTAAGGTAGCATTTTGCGCTCACTTTTCCAAAAGCAGCTGTCTCTCTAAAGAATGTATTTTTCTCTTGTGACCCTGAGAAAGTGATTTGGGGTTTTGAGCATTTTGTCCTTAATGGTATATAAATTAAAACTGTTGTGTTGGGTGTTGAAGATTTTTTTTTTAATTTTAACTTAATGAGCTTTAATTAGGAGCAACTTTCTAATTAAATAGATGATAAAAGCTTTTTTGCAAGAAAAAAAACCCTCTATTTGAACATAGTTTGCTATCAGTTGAGTCTTGTTCTGAATTGTTTGTTGCTGTGAGCAACACAGCAAGATTTATTTATAGTTTACATGCCCCCAAATTATTAAGGACACATCAATTATGATATTCCATCAGCAACAGTTGTCTTGACAGATGCAGATTCCCTGAAAATCTCTTGTGCTTTAGTGAATGGATGGCATTTTAAAATCTTAATTTTTAAAAAGTTTATAAGAAATACTCCCCATTGAATTTTCCCAATAGAGCAAACCTCACAAGTGCTAAACTGCAAAGAACCATGGATTATGAGTCAGAGGACTTGGGTTCAAATCCTTCCTCTGTTACTTACAACTTGTGTTACCTTGGGCAAGTCCCTTAAATTCATTGGGCCTCCATTTCCTCATTTGTAAAATGAGTAGACTGGGAGGCAGAGCCAAGGTGGCAAAATAAAAGCAAGAACTTGGCTGAGCTCCTGCTCCAACCACCTCCAATACCTGTAAAATATGACTCTAAACAAATTTGAGAGCTATAGAACCCACAAAGTGACAGAGAGAAACAAATCTCATGCTGAAGACAGCCTGGCACACCAACAGGAAGGATCTATTACACCAGACTGGGAGCCAAGCACAGCCCTACATGAGTTGCACATGAGGGCCCAGACCTGGGGCAGCCCTGACCAGTGGCTGACTTCAGGAGAGTGAATCACCAGCAACTGTGGTGGTTTCCAGACTTTTCAACCCATAAACACCAAAGAGAAAGTAAAAGGTCAGTAGGGAACTCTATTGGAACTGGGTGATGGAAGAGCATGGTCCGGCCCCTACCCCCAGGGCAAGAGGTGGCGGAGGCACAGCTGCTGCAGCTGCTGCCATGCGGCTGCCTCAGGAATTCCTGGCCTGCAGATTATAGGGGGACCAAGGAACCATTCAGAGGGTAATTGCTCTTGCTTTGGCCTACTTGGATCTAGACTGCAGTCTTGGGTGGCGGTCCTGGGGTGTGAAATGCCTGTGTGCCGGAGCTTGTGGTAGCTGTAGAGAGGGCGACCTCCTCAGACCTCTGACAACATTTGCAAAAACCCCAGTGATTTGGGACACAATTCTCCCTACTCTGGAAGCAGAGTTCTACCATGGCAAAGAGCACAAAAGTCAAGTAATTGGCTGGCAAGATGAACAAGCAGGGGAAGCACAATCAGACCATAGAATCCTTTTGGGGACACAAAGCATCAAAACATGTAACCAGAAGAAGTCAATGAAGTCAAAACTCCTGCATCAAAAGCTTCCAAGAAAAATATGTACTAGTTACAGGCCATGGAGGAGCTCAGGGATTTTGAAAAGCAAGAGAAGTGGAGGAAAAATTGGGAAGAAAAATGAGAATGATGCAAGAAAATCACGAAAAGCGAGTCAACAGCCTGCTAAAGGAGACTCAAAAAATACTGACGAAAATAAAACGACTAGACTGAACTAAATGCTCCCTAAAATCCCTTCTAGCTCTGTGAATCTATAATGTGGGTGACATGGGTATATGGGGTATTCAGAGAGGATCAGCACTTTTAGCGTGATGCCTTGTTTAGCCCTTTTCAGGGCTACTCATTCACACTTGGCGTCCACCTCTCGCCCAACTCTCACCTGTAGCTCCAAGAAGTTGTACATACTCTGTGGACACACCCTGGTAAAATTGCCTCAGCAAATGGGTTAAACCAAGTTGAGGGTAACCAATGGCCTCAAATCCATTGGTGAGTTGGAGGGGGGGTGTCTACCCCAACCATGTGAAGACTTCCCTAGGTGGAATGGGTGGATTGGAACAATTGCTCTATAAACCTTGCTTGAGTTCAGTAGGAGTGCAGTAGAAGGCTCATGGAATGAAATCATCACCAGAACAGAGGTCTGCTGGCTATGAACTCACAATAACACCAATAACTGGTGCTCATATAATGCTTTGGGTTTTGCAAAGATTTTGTATTCATTATCTCATTTGAGCCTCACAACCCTCCTGGTTCTTGTTCTTCGTCTGCCATATATTAGATGTATGACGTTAGGCAAGTCACTTAATTTTTCCAGATAACAGTTTCATCATCTTAAAATAAAGGTATTAGACTAGGTCATCTATACCTCCAACATTACATCATCTGAACAGGATTTGAGGGGGTGCAAGAATCACAAACCCTCTCTCTACTGGTCTATCGTAGCAGTTGAAACTTCCCCTTCAAAGATTACATTCTCTTGCATCTTTAAAGGTTTGTCTTCTTTTTATTTTTACATTACATTCGTTTCTGGATATATTCCTTCTACTTTCTTCTATTCAGTGAACTATCACTTGTAATAAATATTTAAAAAGAAAAAAAGGAGCAGTTCATTAAAACTAAACAACATATATTTGACAGTCTATTGCTATTTCACACTCTGCCACGAAAGAAGGGAAATTCTTCCACCCCATTTTCTCTGCAGCCAAACTTGTCCTAATTATAAAATGTTCAGTTTTTTGTCATAGTTCTATTTATATTATTACAGTCTGTGTACATTGTTTATATAATTGCATATTGTTTTCCAGGAAGGTTGGTTCTCCCAGTAATGCCCTAGTGTGCCTGTGAATGCACAAGGCAACCAGATTCAACTATTTCATTTGTTTTAATGTTGACAATTTGCTGAGAGTGAGATCTTTACAGCTGTTTGAATTGGCTTTTTTTTTTTGTTACTTTGGAACGAGCTTCCATGGAGTTATTGTTCGTTGTTGTTTAGAGAATTAGTCGTATCAACTCTTCATGACCCATGACCCTGTTTGGAGTTTTCTTGGCAAGGATATTGTAATGGTTTGCCATTTCCTTCTCCAGCTTATTTTACAGAAAAAGAAACTGAGGCACATAAGGTTAAGTATCTTGACCAGTATTACCCACCTAGTAAATGAAGCCTTTGAAAACAATTTCAAGGAGAGAAGGAAAGGAACAAGCATTTATTAGGCACCTACTTTTGCCAGGCATTGTACTAAGTGCTTTATAAATATTATCACATTGATCTCAACATTCAGTCATGCTGAAACCTCTACGAAGAACTGGTATGAAAACTATTTTTATATGTAAAAAAGATATGTATCTAAAATAAAAAACTAGCACTATGTACAATAGATAAATACTAGAATATTTTCATAGTTACGAAAATAAAGTAAAAATGCAACTTTGTCCACTGTTACTTATTGTGGTTCTAGAAATGGCAGTGAATGTCGTTAGAGAAGAAAAAGAAATTAAAGATATCAAGATAGGCAAAGAGGAGACAAAACTGTCCCTGTGTGCTGATTGCATAATGATTCACTTGCAAAATAGCAAGGAATCATCAAGGAAACTAATTGAGATGATAGCTTCAGTCAGAAGTTTGCAAAATAAAGCCACAAGAATCAGCAGTATTTCTATCAATAACAAAATCCAGCAAGGAATAATAGAAAGGAAAATCCTCTTCAAAATAACCATATTAAATGCACTAAATATTATTAAATGCCTTAAATATTTTGGAGTCAATATCTCAAAGCAGAATTAATTCCCGTGCTGCCTGATGAAATTACATAATGCTCCTTAAAGAAATAAAAACATGCTGAAATAATGCAAGAAATATTTAGTACTCGTGATTGGGCTCTACCAATATAACTAAATGGCAATACCACCAAAATTAATTTACAGTCAAAATATTATAGCAATCGGATTACCAAGAAAATTCAGAACTAGATAAAATTATAATAAAATTCATTTTGAGGAACAAAACATCAAAATAGCAAAGAAAATAATGACAAAAAAATTAGGATTTAAGGGGAAAATAGCACTATCTGGCCTCAAACTAAATTATAAAGAAGTAATTATCCAAACAATTTGATTCTAATACTAGACAAATAAGAATTAAATAACCTAGAATTCAGTAAATCTGAAAACATAAATTCCTTGGGAAAGAATTCCCTACATGACAAGAATGGCTAGGGAAAAGGGGAAACAGTCTAGTAAAAACCAGTTTTAACAAATATCTTATACCATATACTAAACTCAAAATATGACCGAAATAATACAAAACATACTATCAGAAAAATTGAAGAGAAGCAGATCAGTTAATTTTCACAATAATGTCTAGGGGTGAATTCTGAACCAAACAAGGGATAAAAGTGAATACAAAAGATAAATAGATAATTTATATTACATCAAACTGGAAAGCTTTTGCATGAACCAAACTATTGAAATGAAGATGAGAAGGGAGTTGGTTGCCTTGCAAAAATCTTTGCCTCAACTATCTCTGATATTTTGCATAAACAATTAATAGAACTGCATAAAAACTAAAAGCTATTCCCCCAATAGATAGTGGTCAAAGCATATGAATAAACAATTCCCATAAGAATTATAAATGATTAGCAAACACATTTTTTAAATTACAAAAATAACTAATAATAAGAAAAATGCGAATTAAAATAATTCTCAGGTTTCATCTCACCTCAGAAAATAGGCAAAGAAGGGTTGAGGAAAGATAGGGATTTTTGTCCACTGTTGGTAGAGCTATGATTTGGTCTTCCTAACTAGTTTGGAAAGCAATTTGGAATTAGCTAAAGAAAGTGGCTAAATTGTATACGTAGTGTCTACAACAAAGCTGACATTTTTGGTATTTTGTAGGTATTTTTTGAATGGGTCTTCTCTTTTGTTTATTCTAGGTTTTGTTATTGTGTGTGTGTGTGTGTGTGTGTGTGTGTGTGTGTGTGTGTGTGTGTGTGTAAAGGTGACTGGAGATGGGTCGTTGAGTAAAATGAGACTTCTAGGTATTAAGGTTCTCTGAAGTGAATCAAAGTTTTTACTTTGTCTAGAGATTTTTACTTTGTCTTCTTATCTTGTGGGGTTATCTGTAATTAATTTATCATGTATTTCCTTTCTTTTCAGGTAGAAGACTTAACAAGGTTTACAGAAAGTGATTAATCCACAGTCTGGCTGATCATATGGTTCCCCTAGATTTCATTAGCGCTATATAGGAATTCTTATGATCTTTGTTGATCTTTATTTTGTAATGTTCTACTTTACTTTACTGACATAGTTCTGCTACTTTATTCAAGTTATTTGTCTCAGTTCTTCAATAATTCTTGGAAGCTCTCTAAGTAAACCATCCTGTTTTCTGCAAATAGGGAAAATGATTTTTTTTTTTTGGCCTATGTTCAAGTTTCTAATTTCCTTTACTTGTTTTATTATTATGGTTAACAGTTTTAGGATCATAGCTAAGTAGTGAACATCAGTTTGGTATTATGATTACCTAGGTGGTAATCCCAACTTCGTTACTTAATACTTGTTTGACTCTGGGCAAAACACTTAAATCTCTCTGTGCCTCAGTTTCCTTGTCTGTAAAATAAGGATTAAACTAGATGGCCTCTAAAGTTCTTTCAAACTTTATATCAATAATCATAAGCAAAATAAGAGAGGGTAAAGGGGAACTTTTACTTTATATCTGTATTTATTGGAAAATTTTCTAGAGTTTCCTTATTGTGAATAATGCTAAGTTTTAGCTCTGTGTTATTATATTTCTCATTACTTTAAAAATGACCTTTCTATGCCCATGTTTTAGGGAATAAATGAATGTTATGCTTTGTTAATAAAAATTAATATCTTTTATCAAAGACTTTATTATTCTATTACTCTGATAATTAGGTTTGGGGTGTTATCGTCTTTAATACTATTAGCAATATTATTTTCTTGATGTCAAACCATTGCTGCAATTTTAGTATAAACAGAACTTGATCAGAGTGACTTAGTTCTTAGTATACTATCTATAATCTATGCAAGGATTTAATTGAAAATGCATCAACATAAATCACAGCATTTCTATGTACTACCAACAAAACCTAACAGCAAGAGATAAAATGAGAAATTCCATTTAAAATAATTGCAAACATTATAAAATACTTGGGAAATCATCCTGCCAAGACAAACCCAAGGATTATATGTACGTAATTCCAAAATACTTTTCACACAAATAAAGACAGATCTAAACAATTAGAGCAACATTAATTGTTTATGGGTATGCTGAAGAAATATAATACAAATGACAATTATACTCAAGTTAATTGACTTATTCGTAAGTGTCATGCCAATCAAACTACCAAAGAATTATTTATAGGGCTAGAAAAAAATAATAACAAAATTCATCTGGAAGAACAAAAGGTCGAGAATATCCAGGGAATCAACAAAAAAAATGTGAAAGAAGGTGGCCTAGCAATTCCAGATTTCAAACTATTTTAACAAAGTGGTAATCATGAAAAAAAAAATCTAGTACTGGCTAAGAATTGATGGTAGACCAGTGGAATAGATTAGTTATACAATACACAATAATAAATGTCCATAGTAATCTAGCATTTGATAAACTCAGAGATCCAAGATGGGGAGGGGGAGTAAGAATTCACCATTTTACAAAAATTTCTGGGAAAACTGGAACATAGTTTAGGAGAAACTAGACATAGAATGACATATCACACCGTATACCAAGATAAGGTCAATATGGACAAATGATTTAGACATACAAAGTGATGTCATAAGCAAATTAGGAGTGCATGGAAAAAATGTACATGTCAGATATATTAATAAGTGAAGACTTCATGACCAAATAAGAGATATAGAGAATCACAGGAAATAAAACAGACAATTTTGATTACACGAAATTTAAAAAAAAAACTTCTCAACAAACAAAACGAATGCAGTCAAAATTAGAAGGAAAACAGGATACTGGGGGGAAATTATAGCAAGTTTCTCTGATAAAAGCTTCATTCCTCAAATATATAGGGAACTGAACCAAATTCATAAAAAATAAGAGCCATTCACCACTTGAGAAATGGTGAAAGGGTATGAGCAGGCAGTTTTCGGGAGAAATAAAAGCTATGGTCGCACAGAAATGCTCTCAATCACTACTGATTGGAGAAATGCTAATTAAAACAACTTTGAGATACCACCTGACTAACCCAGATTGACTAACACAGACAGAAAAGCAAAATGACAAATGCTGGAGGGGATGTGGAAAAATGAGGACACTAATGCATTTTGTTGGAAGAGTTGTGAACTAGTCCAACCATTCTGAAGAACAATTTGGAGCTATGCCCAAAGAGATATAGTACTGTACCTAATCTTTGATGCAGTTATATCACTACTAAGTCTGTATCCCAAAGAGGTCAAAGAAAAGGGGAAAAGTCACATGTGTAAAAAAAAAATACTGATAGCAGCCCTTCTTGTGGGGGCAAAGAATTGGACATCAAGGGGTTGCCCATGAATTGGGGAATGGCTGAACATGTTGTGGTATATGATTGTGATGGAATACTATTGTGCTGTAAGAAATGATAAGCAAGATGGATTCAGAAAAACCTGGGAAGACTTATATAAACTCATGCAATGTGAAGTGAGCAGAACCAGAACATTGTACACATTAATAGCAATATTGTTAAGATGGTAACTGTGAAAGCCTTAGTTACTCTGATCAAGACAATGACATAAAACAATTCCAAATAACCTATGATGAAAAGTGTTACCCGCTTTCAGAGAAAGAATTGATGAATTCTGAATGCAGATTGAAGTAAATTCTTTTTTAAAAAATATGAAATGCATCAACATTTTTTAGATATTCTACTCTGTAGTTCTCCTTTGCTTTATCTCTCCATAGTTTGGGTATTAAGACTATACATATATACATACATATTATATATATATATATATATATATATATATATATATATATATATATACATATACATACACACACACACACAAAAAAAATAGTTTGATAGCATATTTTATTTCATAACCTCAAAGAATAATGAATTGATCTTTAATGTTTCACAAAATTCACCTTCAGGCCATTCTAGGCCAGGAAATTTTCTTTTGTAGTTTCAATATGACTTCATTTTTAATTTTCTGAGATTTGTGTTGTTTAAGATCTCTATTTCACGTTTTGTTCCTTTGTGTATTTTGTGTTTTTATAGTTAACCTATTTCTTTTAAATCATCAGTTTTGCTGACATATAACTGTATTTAGCAAGAGTGCTCTGTATACATTGTGTATGTACCTTGTTATTTAAGTATTTTCCTCCCTCATTAGAATATAAATTTGTTGAGGTCGGGGACTATTTTTGTCCTTCTTTTCAACCCCAGAACTTAACATGCTATATGGTATATAGTAAGTACTTAACAAATGTTTATTGATTGACTGATAATTATTTTTGCTTCTTCTTTGCCAGGATTTCACCTTGTTAATTTTTTATATTGGTCATTTTTATTTTTATTTTTATATTGGTCATTTGATATTATCATCTCTCCTTTTTATGAAAGTGAGCTAGAAGCTTATTAATTTTGTTAGTCTTTTGCTTATGATTCTATAGTCTTTTAATTTCAATGTTATTTATTTCTCCTCTAATTTGTAGGATTTCCTCTTTTGTGCTTATTTTTGAATTTTTATTTTCTAGATTTTAAATTGCACATTCATTTAATCATTTCTAATTCTATTTTTTAATGCCTGTTTTCAGTAATAATTTTTCCTTTGAAGACTTTTTTGATACATACCAAAAATTTTGCTATGTTGTTTTATTGTTATCATGACTTTTTAATATAGTTATTATTTCGATGATTTGTTCTTTGACAGTCATTATTCAGAATTTTGTAATTGATTCTTTTAATTTATCATCTTTTGTTTATGTTTACTATATTAGTTATTATTTTTCTTATCATATGGTATATAAAGGAAGCCTTAAGTATTTCTTCTTTTTTACATTCATAATTTTTTCTGTACTACAAAAAAAATTAGTAGAGAGAGAGATCATTTATCTTTCATATGCATGAGTAGAAGTATTTTTAACCAACCATCCTGCTCATCATTTCTTATAGCACAATAGTATTCCATCAAAATCATATATTTTGTGATTTTCGCAATCACAAAAGATTGAATAGATAACTTTGATTACCTGAAACTGAAAAGCTCCTGCACAGAGAATATTAATGCATCTAGACTAAGAAAGGAAATGTTTCAATGGGGAAAAATCTTTGCATCATACTTCTCCAATAAGAGTTTAGTATCCAAGATATGTAAGCAATATATATATATATATATATATATATATATAATTTGCATATATGACTAATAGCCATACCCTAGTCCATAAATGGTTAAAATATATGAACAAACAGGGAACTGCAAAGTATTCATGACCTCATTAGAAATTCTTCAAACTACTGAGAAGAGAAATGTGAATGAAAACAATACCAAGGTTTCGCCTCAAGCCCTGGAAATTTCAAATAAATAAATAAAATGGTGGTAATGTTGGAGGAGTTGTGAAAAAAAATTAGGTACACTGCCAATAAAAATTAGACACATTAATACATTGTTGGTGGATATGTGAAATGGCATGACCATACTGGAAAGCAATTTGGAATTATGCAACTAAAGTGACTAAAATGCTTACATACTTGTGAACCAGAGTTTCCGTTAGTGGGCACATACCGCCAAGGAAGTCCTTAAGAAGAAAAATGTTCCCATATACTTCAAAATATTTAGAGCAGCATTTTTTGGTAATACCTAAAACTGGAAATGTATACCTGTCAACTGGGAAATAGCTAAACAAATTGTGATACATGAATGTAATGGAATATCACTGTGCTGTGAGAAATGAAGTATGTGATGAATACAGAGAAGCATGGAAAGATTGATATGAGTATATTGTTTTGTTGTTCAGTTGTTTTTCAGTCATGTCTTATTCTTTGTGACCCCCATTTGGGATTTTCTTAGCAAAGATACTGGAGTATTTTGCCATTTCTTTCTGTAGTTCATTTTATAGATGGGAAACTGAGGCAAAAGGGGTTAAGTGACTTGTCTGTGGTCATACAGCTAGTAAGTATCTGAAGCTGGATTTGAACTCATGAAAATGATGAATCTTCCTGACTCTAGGCCTGGCACTCTATCCACTGTGCCACCTAGCTGCCCCCTATGAATGTATACAGAGTGAAATAAGCACAGCCAAGAAAACAATATACCTAATAAGTACAAAATTGTAAATAGAAAACACAATGACACAAAAAAAATCAAACATAAATATAGCAAAATTATAAAGATCAAACAAGACTCAAATGAAGAGACATGAGAAGATAGAACCCTTCTTGGAGATGGGAGGACCACAGCTGTTACACATTTAACATGTTTTCAGATTTTTTTCAATGTTTTGATCAGTTCTGATTTTTTTCCTCTTTAAAAGAATACTAGTTGTCATCTGACATTACCAAAGCAATCCTTCTACTATTCCTTGATTAATTCTCTATCCTACTTAACACAGTGACTGTGTCAAAACTTCTCACCTGTCCTCAAGCCTCTCACAATTCTTCTCAACCTTGGCTGAAGTCCTAACCTCATACTTCGCTCCAAAATTGAGGCAATTTAACAAGAGCTTCTTTTCTTCTCATCTTACATCCTTCTAACATCTACCACTATGTCCTCCTTCACCTCAATCTTTGATGACAAGCTGCCCCCTTCTACTTATACCCTTTATCCAATCTCCTCCTATATTACCTAGCAAAATGTCCCCCACCATCATCCCCACTCTCTTTCTAATCTTCAGTTCCTACTAGATCTTTTATATCTATTATATTTTGCTGATACCTACAGATATGTCCTTGTTTCCTCCATTCTCAAAAACTCTTCACTTGATCCTGTCCTTGCTAGCCATCATCCTATGTTTCTCCCCTTCTCTTCTTGTCTTGAAAAAGCCATCTATACTTGGTGTGTCTAATTCTTCCCTTTTTATTCTCTTCTAATTCCTCCATAATCTGATTTATGAGCACATCATTCAACTTTAACTACTCTTTGAAGTTACCAGTAGCGTCTTAATTGCCAGATCTTATGGCCTTCTCTCAATCCCGAACTTCCTTAATGTATGTGTTATCTTGGATTCTGCTGACCACCTTGTCCTCCTGAATATCCTCCCCTCTTGATTTTTATGACACTGCTCTCCCTTGTTGTTGTTTTTTTTGACCTTTCTTACTTCTCCTTAGTCTCCTTTGACAGATCTTCATCCTTGCCACACCCCTTAACTATGGATTCCTCAGAGACTTCATCTTGAGCCCCCTCTTCTTTTTTCTCTAAACTATCTTCTTAATGTTAATATCACTAACTCCAATGACTCCAGCTATCCTCTCTATGCAGATATTTTCCAGATTTAAATAATCAGTCCTTATTTCTCTTCTGAGCTCTAGTTCTACCTTGCTAACTACCTAGTGTACATTTTCAGTTGGATTTTTCCATAGGCATCTCAAACTCAACACTTCCAATATAGAATTAACTATGTTCTTCCTCCTCCTAAACTCTCCCCTCTTCTAAACTTCCCTATTACTATTGAAGGTATCATAATCCAGTCAGTCTCCTAGGTTCACAATGTCAGAGTCCTTGTTGACTCCTCACTCTCACCCTTCTCACATACTGAGTGTTTGAATCTTGTCATTCCTGCCTCCACTATATCTCTCCCTTATATGCTCTTCTCTCATGTCACCACCAACATAGCTCAGACCTTTATCACTTCTCATCTGGACTACTATAATATCCTTCTAATTAGTCTTCCTAGCTCAAGGCTCTCTCCAATTCATACTATCCTCCATTTTCTTAAAGTGTCATCCTATCCCCTGCTTAGTAAACACCACTGATACCTTTTTAACTTCCAGGATTAATTTCAAAGTCTCTTTTCTTTTATATTTAATATTCTTCATAACCTTCCTATCTTTCCAGTTTTCTCATACTGTGTTTCCTTCTGTGTGCTCTATTGGTCCAACTGTAATGTCCATGACTATGCCATCATAGTGCCTTTGCAGGCTGATTCCTCATTACTGGAATGCTCTCTTTGCTCACCCCTACCTGTTGATATCCTAGGCTTCTTTCAAGACCCTAATCAACACCACCTTCTGCAAGAGATCTTCCCAGTCATTTGAGCCTTGCCTTCTAAGGTTATCTTCCTTCTCTTGTATATTCATTCTATTATATTTATTTATATTTTATGTCTCTCATTCACTTGTAAGCTTCCTGAGGCTAAGTATTGTTTTTGTATTTTTGCATTTCTTTTTATCCCCAGCACTTAACATGGTTCCTGGCATTAATCCATAAAATTCAAGAATCTAGGTCATCTGCATGCTAGCATGGAGCAGCAGAATAGGACTTTTTGTTGGAGTTTTACATTCAAAGACTAAGAAACTAGATTAATAGGTATAGAAGCTGATTAGTTAACATGACTCTCCACTCTTCAGCAAATAAGGCATGAAACTTCAATGTATAAAGCCCCGTATTCATTTATTTTAATGAATAGTATTCTCTGATCAGACAATCAAATCACAAAGTCATCTGGGTAAATTGCCATCAGAACAAGAAGCAAAGAAAAGCTGTGAGAAAAAAGAACTAAATAGCCTGATCTCTAGCTCTTAGTATTATTTCAAGATTGTCTCAAAGAACAGACATTCATGATAAAGAAATCATGTTCTTCATTTCGTTTATGAATTTGAGTATTGCTCAAGGAAGAGTACAGATATAGAAAAAAATGTAGCCGTCATTTTAATTATTAAATTTTATTGTAATTAAATATATTATAATTAT
This sequence comes from Pseudochirops cupreus, assembly GCA_028627135.1. Lineage (NCBI taxonomy): Eukaryota > Metazoa > Chordata > Mammalia > Diprotodontia > Pseudocheiridae > Pseudochirops > Pseudochirops cupreus. Next base: position 444,206,495 of record CM053580.1, on the reverse strand, counting down.
TTCATATTATAATTGTCTAGCAAATTATAGCATTGGAAAAGTATAGAAAAATATTGGTTGTCTATTTTATTATCTACAAGGAGCAAGTAGGTAAAATCTTGATATGTTTGTAATTACTTTGTTTTAAAGATGGGAGGCATTTAATGGTCTAAGTCCTTGTGATAAGATTCATATGCTTCATAATATCAATGTACAATGGGAATGGGAATTTGAAGATCTTCCCTGCCCCTTAATAGATCCAAGGGGGAGTTTGAGGACCTCCGCTGCTTTGAAAGTAAACTCTGCCCCTAATCAGCTGAAGGCAATCACATGGAGCCTGTGATGGAGGGAATTTTCTAAAGGATGAAGCAGAGCCCTCAGGAAGCTGGTCAGAACTAGCACAATGGTGGGAGAGGGGAGAGAGAATTCTCATTAAGGAGATAGAGAGATTTGTGAGTAGATATTGATCTTGTGTTGGTTTGTGGAAAGACTGAAGGATGCTGTGGCTCCCAGCATTATTATGGCTTCTTAATATCTTTGGTACTGTGATGAAATCAGCTTACTGGTTTTGGGATTTGGTTTTCTGGTGTCTAAATTAGTGTTCAGTTCTATCCTCTATCTGGAGAGTTTGGTATATTTTGTGATTGAATGCCATGCAATACTTACAGTCTTGGTCTTTATTGTGATCGTGGGTGTTGTAAATGTTGTATTGGCACTACACACTGCATGAATGAAATTCAAAAATCAATTCTATCAAATACTATAGGGCATATGTGCCCTGAATGACATAAAGTTACAGTCAACAGAGAGTGGACTTCACTGCTTCAAGTTTGCAAAAATGAACTTGGAATATAAAAAGGGTAGACGGTATCTTGTATAAATCAGAGAAATCATCATCATAGGTTTCTAAAACTAAAAATGACCTTGAGAATTCACCTTGTCCAGCCTAAGTCTCAAGATCAGAGATTTAAAAGTATTATATGTTGCACTAGGGAATGCTATGATTTCATACAATGACTTTGTTCACTATGCTTTCTTAATCATTTTGTACCTTTTTAGTGCAAGTTAAGATACTTTGTGTAATCATAAAATGCCTCATGGTACTGAAGAAATTTCAAGTTCTCATAAACGGTCATGAGTGTGAGATGGAAGTCAACTATGGTTTAAGTATGTCAATAATCAGTATTTAATTTAATCAGTACACCAGATGGTCTCACCAGAGCTCTTGCCAAAAATGCTGAGGTTACTATACACACTTCAAGTTTACAATGACCACCCAACTGATATTTCCAAAAGCTGTTTTCTGAGGGCATAGTGAGGCCCTTACTCAGAGAGGTTTCTCAACACCAGGGACTTAATATAAACACTGTCAGTGTCCAGGTCCAAGAGTTTATATCATGAGGACTTCTGGGAGCCAAGGTAGTGGAGTAAGCAGTAAATTGGTGTGTCTCCCATATTCACCTCCAAACAAATTCTGGAACAACAGAATGAGCAAAAATATGGAGTGAAATAATCTTTTATCCCAAGAAACTTGAAAGATTAGCAAGAAAGACCCATTTCATCTGGGTAAAAGGGGAGAGCATTCCAGGACAGAAAGCATCTCAGTAAACCAGTAGCAAGCCTCACCTCAGCAAACCAGCAAGAAATCTGGAGGCCCAATGTGGTGGAGCAAGCAAATGCCAATAACAGGACTTTCCCCTCAACCCCACACATGCCTTAGCATATCTAGGGGAATCAGCAGACTCCAGCTCTGAGAAACACTATGTGCTTCAGCGTAGCCTTGGGCAAATAGGCATCCTCCAGCATGACAAGAAAGTAGGTGAGATCTCCATATGCTTCAGTGTAGCCCTGGGAAAATGGAGAAACACCCCCACCAGACCTCAGCACATGCCAGAAACCACTACTTGGACCCCAGCTCAGCACCAGGTAATCTACCAGAACTCAACAGCCTTCTGCAGAAACATCCACCCCCCACCTCAACCACTCAGCACAGCACCAGACATGAGGCCTCAGGACAACTTCGTTGCAGCACCAGGTAAATAACCAGTGTCCACAGCCACTAGCACAAGAAGTCTGAAACAGTTCCCTTTCTACCTCAGGTGCAGAGCTCAAATTTAAAAGAAAGGGAAAGGGACAAAAAAAATGAGCAAAAAATGACAAAAAAGAATCTGACCATAGAAAGTTACAATGACAGGGAAGACCAGACACAAACTCAGAAGAGGAAAATAATTTGAAAACACCTATGGGAAGAACCTTAAAGAAAAATGGGATATAGTCTCAAGTCCAGAAAGAAGTCATGGAAGAACTCAAAAATAAGCTTTAAAATCATATAAGAGAGGTCGAAGAAAAATTGGGAAAGGAAATTAGCATGATGCAAGAGAATTAGGAAAAGAAAGTCAATAGTTTGGAAAACTGCTTAAAAAGTAGAATTAGCCAAATGGAAAAGAAAGTACAAAAGCTAACTGAGGAAAACAACACTTTGAAAGTTAGAATGGGGCAAGTAGAAGCTAGTGACTCAATGAGACATCATGAATCAAACAAACTTAAAAGAATGAAAAAAAAAATGGAAGAAAATGTAAAATGCTACATGGGAAAAACAACTGGCCTAAAAAAATCTATCCAGGAGAGGCAATATTAGAATCATTGGACCACCAGAAAGCTACAATCAAAAAGAAGACCTGGGTGACATCTTTCAAAGAAATTATCAAGGAAAACTGCCCTGGTGTCCCAGAACCAGAGAGCAAAATAGTCACTGAAAGAATCCACCAATCACTTCAGGAAAGAGATCCCAAAATAAAAACCCAATGAACATTATATCCAAATTACAGGACTTATACAGGTCAAGGAAAAAAACAGTCTAAGTGGCCAGAAAGAAACAATTCAAATATTAGAGAGCCACAATCAGGATCACACAGGACTTAGCAGTTGTAACAAGGCAAAGGAGCTAAGACTACAACCAAAAATCATTTAACCAGAAAAATTAAGCATAATATATCATGGAGAAAGTGGCCATTTAATGAAATAGAAGAATTTTAAGCTTTCATAAGGAGAAGACCAGAACTAAACAAAAAATTTTACTTCCAATACCAAGGCCCAAGAGAAGCATAAACAGGTAAAAAAGGGAAAGAAGACATAAAAGACTGAATAGAGCTAAACTATTTACATCCCTATATAGAAAGGTGATACTTGTAATTCTTAAAAATCATGTCACTACTAGTATAGCTAGAAGGAATATACATAGACAGAGGTATAGGTATAACTTGTATTTAAGGGAATGATACAAAAAAAATGTATGAAGGATGCAGAAGGAAAGGAGAGGTAGACTGGGGTAAATTATTTCACATGAAGAGCCATTTTACAAAGGAGGAAAGGGTGTGAGGGTGGGCAACAAGCAGTGGCTTAAACCTTACTCTCATCAATATTGGCTCAAAGAGGTAATCATATACATAATCAGTTGAATATAGAAATCTCTCTTACCTTACAGGGAAGTAGGAGGGGAGGAGATCAAATAAAGGAGGTGGAGTGGGTGGAGTCTCACAGAAAGGAGGTGGTAGAAAGAAGCAAAATACTGGTGAAGAGGGAAAGGGTGAAACAGAGAGAGGACAGAAGGAGAAAGATTAGAATGGATGGAAATACACAGGTAGGGGCAGCTAGGTGGTGCAGTGAATAGAATACCAGCCCTGGAGTCAGGAGAATCTGAGTTCAAATCCAGCCTCAGACAATTAACATTTACTAGCCATGTGACCTTGGGCAAGTAACTTAATCCCAATTGCCCTTCCTTCCCCCCTCCAAAAAGGAATGAAAGAAAGAAAGAAAGGAAAGAAAGAAACAAAGAAAGAAAGCAACACAGACACAGGTAGTAATCATATCTGTGAATGTAAATGAGATGAACTCTCCCATAAAATGGAAGCAGATAGCAGAGTGAATCAAAAGCCAGAATCCTACAATATGTTGTTTACAAGAAACACACTTGAAGCAGACACAGAGTAAAGGTAAGGGGCTGGAGCAGAATCTATTATGCTTCAACTGAAGGGGAAAAAAGCAGGGATAACAAAACTGATCTCAGGCAAAGTAAAAGCAAAATAGACTTAATTAAAAGACATAAGGAAACTGCATCTTGCCAAAAGGTACCATAGACAATGAAGCAATATCAGTACTAATCACATAGGCACCAAGTGGTACAGCATCCAAATTCTAAAAGGAGAAATTAAGAGAGTTATAGGAAGAGATAAGACAGCAAAAGCATACTAGTGGAGGGACTCAACTGTCTCTTCTCAGCACTTGATAAACCCAACCAAAAAACAAATAAGAAACTAAGGAGGTAGACAGAATATTAGAAAAGTTCTATATGACAGACCTTTGGTATGATTTAGACATAAAGGGTGATACCATAAGCAAATTAGAAGAATAAGGAATAGTTTATCTGTGAGAGCTATGTGGAGGGGAAGAATTCATGAGCAAACTAGAGATAGAGAATGTTATGAAATGTAAAATAGATCATTTGAATTTTATTAAATTAAAAGGCTATTGTACAAACAAAATCAATGCAACCATGATTAGAAGGAAAGAAGAAAGATGGGAAACAATCTTTATAGCGTGTCTATGATGAAGAATTCATTTCTCAAATATATAGAGAACCAAGTCAAATTTACAAGAATACAAGTTGTTTCTCAATTGATAAATGGTCAAAGAATATGAACAGGAAGTCTTCAGATGAAGAAATCAAAAATATCTATAGACATATGAAGAAGTGCTCTAACTCACTTTTAATTGGAGAAATACAGATTAAAATAACTCTGAGGTACCCCTTCACACCTATCAGATTGACTAATATAACAGAAAAGGAAAATGATAAATGCCAGGGAAGATGTGGGAAAATTGGGGCACTGATGCCACAATTGGTGGAGTTGTGAACCAATCTAACCATTCTGGAGAACAATTTGGAACTATGCCCAAAGGACAACTAGACTGTGTATGCCTTTTGATCTAGCAATAGCACTACTCGGTCTGTATCCCAAACAGATCATAAAAAAGGGGAAAGGACCTACATGTGGAAAAATATTTATAGCAGCCCTTTTTGTGGTAGCAAAATATTGGAAACTGAGGGGATGCCCATCAATTGGGGAATGGCTGAACAAGTTGTGGTATATGAATGTAAAGGAATATTATTGCACAATTAGAAATAATGAACAGGCGGATTTCATAAAAACCAGGAAAGACTTGAACAAACTGGTGCAAAGTGAAATAAGCAGAACCAGCATAACACTGTACATAGTATCGGCAATATTGTGTGATCATCAACTATGAATGACTCGACTCTTCTCAGCAACACAGTGATCTAAGACAAACACAAAGGACTCACAAAGAAAAATGCTATCCACATCCAGATAAAGGACTGATGGACTCTGAATGCAGACTGAAGAATTTTTTTCACTTTATTATTTCTTGTGGCTTTTCTTTTCCTTTTGATCTGTTTCTTCTTTCAAAACTGCGACTAGCATAGAAATATGTTACATGACAGAATGTGTATAAACTATTTCATACTGTCTACCTTTTCAGAAAAGGGGAGGGGAAGGAGAGAGGGAGAAAAATTTGGAACACAAAATCTTGTAAAAATGAATGCTAAAAAGTGTATTGACATGTAAATGGGGGAAAATACATTAAAAAAAAGTAAATTGTTTATATTATGAGAAAAGTCCAAGTGGAGTAAAGCATCAAGAGATCTCCTAAGGAATTAGAAATTTACAAGGGGATTGTTCAGATAAAGTAAAAGGTCCTCTCTGGAAGCCATCATTGAACCAATTTATCTGAAAACTACAAATTTACCTTTTTTCAAAGGTAAAACATTAAAGAGCTTAGCCATTTAATCAGGTGAGTCAAGTTACACATATCTGAAGAGCTACAGCAATTATGCCACTAATGGTATCTAATGCTTTTCCTTGTATCACCGATGCTTAGAAAGTACCTGTCACGCAGGAAGTACTTAATGTTTATTGACTGACTAATAAAGTGAGGCTTTGTAGAACCTGCAAATGGACAACAATAAGCCACTTAAGTTAGTGGTCATAATGAGTGTCTGCGGTCTATCAACTCTTCATGATTAATTAAATGATTTGTAAGACATTAAAATCATCATACTCATAGTCATGTACCTTAAATTATTTTTGGGACCTATTTAGTACAAAATTCTTATATGAAGGCCCTGAGTAGTATTCATATCAAATGCCTCAATCAATCAGCGCTTCATTGTTTGTGCTATAAATAAATTATGAATGATAGAATTGAGAAAAAAACATTTATGAAACTCTTACTATGTGCTAAGAACTATGCTAAATGCTGGGGATACAAATAGAAAAGCAATACAGTGTTGGCATGTCAGTGAATTCCCACTTTAAATAAACAAAAAATATTAGAAGGTTCAGCTATAAAATTAATGGAAAATCCCAGTTATTCTGAGAGTGTAGCCATAATGTAGAAGGAAAGATGCAGGAGTGCATAAAGCACAATGGCAGGTCCAATGACAGTGTCAGGAAGTGTATCAGCAATGCAGTATTCACAATGCCTACAGTAACTATAAATATGCTGATATAGTTATTAATCACAAAATGGAACAGGCTCTCTACATAAGAAATATAGATAGTGCATTCATTTAAATACCAGAA
>CM053580.1:444175763-444199354 GCA_028627135.1 Pseudochirops cupreus | reverse complement strand
CGCAACCGCAGCCACTGCCTCTGCCGCCGCTTCCAGTCAGCACCGCACGGAGACTAGCTTGGTTCCGGCGTTCTCTTGCTCCACCCCTTCCTGCTACATCAGCAAGCTCAAGGGGCGTGGAAGATCTTCAAATCCTAGTATCGTTACAGGAAGTTCCTGAAGGGTGTAGTGGCAGGGCATATAGTATAGCCTTTCTGCTCTCCTGGCCAGGTGCTAACCACCACTTATCCCATCACCTTTCCTTTTAGAAGGAAGCCAGAGCCCCTGCATTTGCAGAATCCTTTAATTGCCAGTAAGGTTGGGATGAAAAAGGAGGATAGCATCTGCTTACCACTGGGTTTACTCTATAAAGTCAGTGGGATGAGCATGCAGGATAGATAATGAGAGGAAGACAGAAAGACAGATGTGGCAAATATCTGCATAAAATATGACTTTGCCTTATTTTATCAATAGCTAATCATAAAAGATAACTACTGTAGATACCTAAACCAACATTACCCATTGAGGGACATTTTGGTTTCAGTAATTTCAGATCAGAATTTTTGGAATTTTCTGGTTTTTCATGGAGATTTTGATTTCTAGGATTTCAAGACTAGGGCAGGTTATGAAGGACACTGAATGCCAAACAGGATTTTGTATTTGATCCTGGAAGAGATACTCCAATAAACATTGGAGTTTATTGAGTAGAGGTTGTGTTACATTTGGATCTGTGCTTTAGGAAAATCACTTTGGTGGCTTAATGGAGGGTAGACAGGAACAGAGAGAGACTTGTGGCAGACAGACAAAACAGCAGGATATTATGGTAGTCTAGCTCTGAGATGATGACCTGTACTAGGGCAGTATCAGAGGACAGAAGGGGAGTATATTCAAGAGATGTTGCAAAGGTTTAATCAACAGGTTTTGGCAACAGATTGGATGTGGGAGATGAGAGAGAGTGAGAAAGTGAGGATGACACCTGTATTGTGAGGTTGAGGGATTGAAGGGATGGTTGATCATAGCAGCCTTGTGAGGTATCTGTTTTATTCATCCCATTTTTTAGTTGAAGAAACTGTGAATCATAAATGATACATGAATTTTCCAGGGTCACATACTAATAAGTATGGATGTGCAACTTTTCTAGACTCTACATCTAGTGCTTTACTTAATTACAACAATTGGAACTTCCAGGATGTTTTTAATTTTAAGTGATATGTTCCATATCAATATGACTAGGATTTAATCTACCTCAAATCCTAGCAACACTCAATGAATATCTTCCAAAAACAAAGCATGAGCTTGAGTCTTCTCATCATCATTCATTTTCTATTGTGCATGCCTTAAGCACAAGGGAGTCATAACTGAACCACTTTTACCATCTATGGTGTTCTACATGCCTAGATTTACCAGTATTATGACACTTCATTGACAAGTTGTTAATAACCTCCAAGTCATAAGAGAAAGGGAATGAGAACTGGAAGGGATCTTGGAGGGCACCTAATACAAATCCTTCCACTTACTGATGAAGAATCTAAGATCTAGTGAATTATCTTCCATAATGTTATATAGAGAAAAAGTAATGGAGCTTCTTCAAAACCTAGTTTTCCAACTCCAAATCTAAGGCTGGCTCAAAGACTGAGGTTGCACTGGTCTATTATGATGACCATAAACTTCCACTATGTGTGTCATTGTACCTTATGATATTGAAATCATGTTTGTTATAAAATGCCAAATCATATTCCACCTTCCCCACTTGTCATTCAAGAACAATACTATCTGCTTAAGGGAATAACACAGAAATAAGTAATTAAGTCCTTTTCATTTTTGCAAGCATCAGGAACCTTCACAATTCTCTCTATGACATTGGGGGTGCAATATGTACCAATCATAATATTTTGATGGGGCTCTTTCCTAAATAATAATAATATCATCTTTTAGGTTATTAATCCAATAGAGATTTGAAATGGGACTGAAAGAACTCGTCATTTCATAGAGAGTGTATAATACAGAGTTAATGTCCTTCCTCTGCAATGATAGGAAGAATCCACATAAAGTCAAGTCTAGGCAAGTTAATTCTTATTTTTAATGGCATTTTTATTTTTTGCAATTACACATAAAGAAAGTTTTCAACATTCACTTGTATAAGATTTTGAGTTCCAAACTTTTTTCTCTTTCCCTCCTTCCCTCCCCCCTCCTCACTACAGCAAGCAATCTGATATAGATTATACATGTACAATCATGCTAAACACATTTCCACATTAGTCACGTTGTGAAAGAAGAATCAGAACAAAACGGAAAAACCAGGAGAAAGAAAAAAAACAACAAAAAGGGTGAAAATAGTATGTTTCAAACTACATTCAGACTCCGTAGTTCTTCCTCTGGATGTGGATAGTATTTTCCATCATGAGACTTGAAATTGTCTTAGAGCATTGTATTGGTGAGAAGAACAAAGTCTATCAAAGTTGATCATGACATGTTGCTGTTATTGTGTACAATGTTCTCCTGGTTTGGCTCACTTTGCTCAGCATCAGTTCAGGTTTTTCTGAAATCTTAATCAAGTGAAGTCTAAGCTGGTCACTTCCTACAGAAAAGTAGGTACCTTTAGCAAATTTTGATGAATAACCTGGCTTGTGCCATACTTCTGTATGGCTTTTCCTGGACCACTTTGCCCAGTGACTATGACTATATCCTTGATCACAAGTTTGGAAGGGCAATATTGAGAGCCAATACTCTAAACCACCTACTACTATAAATGTAAGATTATGTTTACCACTTTCTTTTTTTTTTTTGAGGGTCATACATTGAGGTTTATTATTTAAGTTGAAAAACAGGTTATGAAAGGGGAGAGGGGCAAGGGAGGAGACAGGGAGATGAGGGCCTCTCGTCTGTGTCTGCTCTAGACGGGGTAGATCTTGATTTCTGAGCCTTGGTCGAGGGCACACAAGGAAGCACATGCTAAGATGAGGTTCCAGGGGTACAGGTTGAGGAAAACACCGGGGGTGGCCAGATACACATCCAGCCAGAGGTGGGGGCTGGGATTCTCCTTGGATCAGCAGTACCACTTCCTTTTAGGAACTGAAGCCTAGTGATAACTTCCATCCCACATATTTCTTATAAAATATTCTTGTAAAGTCTTTGTGCTAAAGAATTCTTTCATCGACTCTCTAACTTCTTGTACTTTGCTTCTATTTTTTTGAATATGCATCCAGCTTGTAAGCTGCCTGCTCAAGAGCTGCTACGTGCTCCTCAATTAAAATGATTCGATACAGATAAGGCTGAAGTGCTGCATATTTCTGGTTTAAGTCCTTTAGGTTTCTACTTATGTTTATTGCAATATCTTTCATTTCTAGATACTTCAAGCTCGTTGGTTTGTTCATGTTTTCCAGAAGTTTACAATCTTTACTGGTGGCTGTCAGTAAGGTACTTGGCCATTTTGCAGAATATGTCCTGGCACAGCCCCATGATGTCTGCCTCAGTGGGCTCCATGGCTTCCTTGGCTGTCTCCACCACGGTGTCCTCTAGGCTGGGGAAGGGAGGAAGGAGAAAGGATGGAGGGAAGGATAGGGAAGGGGGAGGAGGAAGGGGAAGGAGGAAGGAGGAGGAAAGGGAAAGAGAAGGGGAAGGGAGCAAGGAAGGGGAAAAAAAGGGATGTTCACCATGTTCACTAGAACAAAATTTGAGGTTGTAAGACCTTCTTAGGCCAGTTATTTGGTTACTCAAATCCTGTGGTCAACTGCATGGAATCTCAAATTGATTTTTACTTTGGATAGAGTTTTAGAAGGGTGCCCAACTGAAAAACTGCCCAGGGAATTCAAATTACTTATAAATTGTCAGTATGAATTATGTATCCTTAAAATGCTTTTTATGCATAAATTATATTGTTATTTCAAAAAAATGGCTATTCCATTCCTTTGGCCATGCAAGATACCTGGCAACTATTTGTATGGAAACAATCAAGTCAACAAGCATTTGTTCAATGCTTCCTGTCTGCAAGGCACCATGTTTAGTGCTAGAGATACAAATCAGATTAGAAAGCAAGATAATCCCTGACTTTAGGGAGTTTACATTCTAATGAGTGAAGACAACATGTAAAGGAAGTTGAAAAGAGAGTAGGGTGGAAGAGAAGGTACTGACTCCAGGGCGTGGTGGGAAAAACTCACAGTGCTAGAAGAATAGACAAGGGAGGAAAGAAGACACGCCTGGTTTAGGTATTTTTCTTAAAATGAAAGTTCTGGGTGGAACAGTTGTGAGAACCTAGAATTGATTCAGATATGGAAAAGACAGCATAACCCACCAAAGATATCTATTTTCCTATGTGAAACAACTGAGCAGCCTTAGTTGACATGGTATTGATTTTCACAGAGCTACTATATTAATAAGTTTGGTAGATTCTTTTTCAAAGTAGCTTCATGTTCACATTTCAAATGCTCAAGACATAATAGACTATGTTAATAATAAAAACAATCAATGTCACATGTTTATATCAATACAAACCAAAAGAGTTGAAGGAAGAGGAGGAAGAAGGAGAGGAAAAAACTGAAGGAATGAGCATAATTAAAGAGGAAACAAAATTATTGCTTTGTGAAACATTATGGTCTGCATAGAGAATGGTATGTAGTACACTGTACAGAATCAACAATAAATAACTTTATTAAACTATGATAATATACAATAAACCCATACAAGTTGTCAGTGTTTTTGTAAGAGACAGAAAAAGAAATTCCATTCAAAATAACTACAGAGTATTCTTTTTTCAATCTTCATTCTCTTTGACTTCTCCATAACATCTGATACTGTTGACCACTTTTTCTAGATATTCTTCACACTATAAGTTTTTCTGACACTCTTGGTTTCTTTTTCCTCTTCAAATCTTTCCCAGAACTTCTCAATTTCTTTTATTTCTTCACCCATGTGTAACGTTAATGGGATAATAAGATCTTCCCTACCCATTAATAGGCTTCACATGGAGCACATTGGCGGAGGGACTTGCCAAAGGACAAGTTTACTTATGGGGAGGCTTGCTTGTAGGAAGGCTTCCACACCTTTTGGTACTAAGTAGATCAGGCATTGAGTCAAGAGGGTTGTGATGTCTTCTGGCTCTGAGAAGTGTATATACTAAGTTGGTATTTTGCTCTGGGGGCTCACTAATGAGAAGGACCGTTTGATTTCCTGATGGAGACTGAGTAGCCATATGTTCAGACACCCTGAAGACTCTCTTGCTTCAGTGTTGTATGTGAAGTGTATAGCAATATTGCTTTGATTCAGGCTGTTGGTCTTTATATCTATTGGTCTTTATGCTAATTTCTGTGCTTGTATTTTCTCTGATGTTCAGGGTGCTGACCTTTCACCTGAACTAGTGAACGTAATTAAAAGTAGGATTTGTTAACCCCTTTTTGAGCAGTTTTTCCTAGAAAAGCAGATCAAAGAACCTGTGCTAACAGACCAGTACTAGAAGGCCATCCTGGGTATGCTAGGGTACTTGCTGTTACACCATGGCACCCCTCTTTTACCTGTGGCTATCCTTCAAGACTCTGTCATGGGTTGTATGGGTATATAGGGTGTTCAGGGAGGATGAACACTTCTGGTGTGAGGGCTTGCCAACCACTTTTCAGGGCTGCTCATCCACTTTGGTGTCCTCCTTCCACCCAACTCTTACCATGGCTCCAAGAAGGTATAGCATGCTCAGCAACCACACCTCAGTAAACCACTGGGGCAGATGGGCTAAACCAGGTTGAGGGTAACTGATGGGCCTCAAACCCATCAGTAAGTTAAGGGGGTATCTACCACAAGGTTGTGAAAACTTCCCCAAGTGGAATGAGTGGATGAGAACAATTTATTGCAAAGTCCATAAAGGCAACTGGAGCAGGTGCTGTGGAGTGCTGAGTTTGGTCAGACACAGAAGATACCAAAATCATTCACTGCATCCCAGGTCATTGCCAATTGTCTTGATTTTTGTCTGGCTATTGGACTTCAATAATTCTGGAACAGAGAGTGAGGCTTGTAACGGCCACTCAACTCAGTAGCCTAAGGGCCAGCCTTAGGCTGTATTCTCAGGAGGCACCAAAGAGACCAGAAGTGAGAGAAGCCTGCAGCAGCTGTCCTTTATTGCATTGTAGCATCCTCCTTTTATACCTTATGGGCAACAAGATTAGAGCATGATCCTCTCGTGCACTGGGAGTATGGACCAACAGAGGAGAGCTGAACCAGTGGTCTCAGCAGCTGCTATCAAGCGAGCGGTCTCATGAGAGACTTTCTTGTGAGCTTAGCAACTGGGCTATGACCCTCAGCACCACAGGTGCTTTTGGACTCACAATGATCTCTACAGAGGCTGATGATTTTGTGCAACTCTGCCTCATTTAAATCCAATTTACCCACGGGTCATCACACTGTAATGTCATTGACCTTCTTAGAAAACAAAGGACAAACAACATTATATATTATACTTTATATTGTTTCCCTTGATAATCTCATTGGTTCTTATGGGTTCAATTACCATCTCAAGGTAGATAATTGCCAGATCAACTTATCCAGCCCTAATTTCTCTACTAAAATAGTCATGTCCCTCATACAGTCTCTTGGACATCTTAAAATGGATGTCCATAGACATTTCAAATTCAACATGTCTAAAACATAACTCATTATCTTTTCCCCACCCCAAAAATCCCCCATACCTACCTTTCTAGCCTCCTTAGACCTTTCTTCCCTCTACGCATCATACAATCCAATTTTACTGACCTTCTTGCAATTCCTCACATATGACAAAGCATCTCCCACCTCCAGGCCTTTGAACAGAATGTCCACATACTCTGCTTCTTTAACTCTGTCTCTTAGATTCCCTGGCTTCCTTGAAGAAGATCAAATTAAGGGGATACAAACCTAGCTTGGGTTGCCCCAAAGATTACCAGAATGGGAAGTTCTAAGTAAAAACAGTGCTAGGATTAGAAACAAAGGGAGTATGAAAAGTGTAAGGAACAGAAAATAATTTTCCATTACTCTTCAAGAGAAAAAAAGAACAGAAATATCTAGGGCCAAGTCCTGCCTTTGACCATAGTTGTGGCAATGTAAATCACTCAGGACACCCGGCAAACCTCTGAGGCTGGAAGTTAAAGAAGAGTTGCTGAACTGCTTTGGTGGAGAGACTTTCTAAAAGGGGAGTTCCTCAAGCTAGACCAGATTGGGAAAGGGTAACTGTGAGTATCGGGGGTGGGAGGGAACCTACTAGCCTAGTTTCACCCTTCCAAGGGCATTTATATTCTAAATTTCATCCTCCATGAGTCAGAAGACAAAAGTGATCTCCATAAAGCAGCTCTGACCATACCACTCCTCTACTCAATAAACTAGTAACCTCCTGTTACCTCCAGGAATCAAACATAAAATTATTTGCTTGGTATTTAAAACCCTTTTTAACCTGACTCTTCTTACTTTTACTCTCCTCTACGTGCTCAGTGATCAACATCATTGATCTACCTGCTATTCCTTACACAGAGACACTACACCTTTCAACTCTATACCTTTTCAAAGACTGTCCAGCATACCTAGAATATTCACTCTCTGTCTCTCTCTGTCTCTCTGTCTCTGTCTCTGTCTCTCTCTCTGTTTCTCTCTCTCTGTCTCTCTCTGTTTCTGTCTCTGTCTCTCTGTCTGTCTCTCTGTATCTGTCAGTCTGTCTCTCTCTCTTCCCCATCTCTCCACCGCCACGCCTGCCTCTTGGCTTCCTTCAAGACTCATTTCAAATTTCACCTTCTTCAAGAGGTCTTTTTGGAGATTACATACACACATGCATATGCTTTTACATATACATATACATACATATGCATATTATATATATATATATATATATATATATATATATATATATTGCATGTACATAGTTGTTTGCATGTTTTATTTTCCATTTGGATGTGGCTTCTTGATAACTGGTTCTATTTTTGCCTTTCTTTGTATCCCCTGTACTTATCCCAGTGCCTGGAACATGGCGTGTTTAATAATCATTAATAAATGCTTATCAGCTAACTGATTGAATAAAAAAGGAGGAGGAACAAAACAAATAAATCCCTCAGTAGAAGCCTTTCTGGAAGTATGAAAAAGGAAAAGAGAGAATTTCACACCCTAGGAGGAAGAGATTTAGGGATGGAAAAGACCCCCCAGAGTCTCATACCACATTGTAGGTGAGTCAGGCTGCCTTTGTGAAAGGGATTTCCTTCCCTAGAGCTCCTCTGGCTACCAAAAACAGACAAAGAATGCAAACAGCTGGCACAGACTCATCAGGGAAGGAGCTTGGTTTGACAGAGTCCATAACAGCTCTAAGCAGCTCCTGTCAATGTGACAAAAGCTTCAGGGCTTTCCAGTCACCTGCAAAGAAGCTTCATATCAATTAGGACACTTAGTGTGGGGCTGGGGACAGGAGAATCAGTAGCCTTCCCCACCTGAGATAAACGCTTGCATTTAGTGCTCATTAATAAACTGCAGCTTGCAAAGTCATAATAATAATTTAAGCAACAGAGACACACTCCCAGGTCAGTGCTTTGGTGAGCCAGTTCATTTTCAATGCTTACCTAGGGACCTTATTAGGGCTCCAAAAGCTATTTAAAAGCTTTGCCTCAGCAAGATTTCTCTGCTCATTTAAACCCCTGACTTAACATTATAACCCATAACTTTTCCATGTTTAATGTTTATTTCAGGCAGGGGAGAAATAAACAAATGATTCCTTGTAAATAGGTCCTTTGGGAAGCAATAAGGAAGGAGCAGAGCTTGGGGAGGTGTGGGGGAAGGGGAAGGACATTTTGGGGTTCTTGGTATTGAAGTGTTGTTTTAAAGCTCCAAAGGTGAAAGAATAGCTTTAATATTAGACTATCTCCCTTTGACAGTTTTTTTTCGTCATAAAATTTTTGTAGTGGTTCCTTGACAAATCATTGCTCAATTTTATGTCTTGGAGGCAAGTAAACAATGACAGGACACTTAATCCTCACATCTGCCTTCTCCTACCACTAGAGAAAATGATAAAGGAAGTTCCCTGAGTGAAACTCCTCCTGCACTAATTAATGGTGATGGCAGCCAACCATTGACACTAGGGGAAAGAGGACCAGACTTGAAGTCAGAACATTAGGGTTCAAGTTCATATTCTGGAACTCAACTAGCTGTGTGACCTTAGGCAAGTCACATTATTTCTCTAAACCCCAGTTTTCTCATCTCTAATATGGGGACAATTAATACTTAAGCTACCTAATTCACGGGGTTACTCTGTAGTATTTGCTTTATAAATGTGAGCTAAAGTTAAGGGAAATATCAGTTCAATGCTATTTATACAAACTGAGTCCCAAAGCTTTGGAAAGGAAAGAACTACTAACAATATGGTGGAAGCTTCCTGAAGACAGGGCCAACACTACACGAAGAAGATATAGAAAGTAATTGTCATGGTGGTGGTAGAAAAAGACATTTCCCAGAATGCTGTGAGCCAAAGGCATCATGCAGAAAGCACCAAATACAAAGAAGAAAGAAAGATACGATGTTTCTAGGGGAAAAAAATGGAAGGAGAGTAGCAGTTGTTTTCAAAACAAATGGTAAGGGCTCCTAAATCAAGTTGTAATTATGAGTAACATTTTAAATGGGGATGGAGTATGGGAGGGAGTGAGAGAAGAGGGAAGGCAGGAAGGAAGGAAGGAAGGAAGGAAGGAAGGAAGGAAGGAAGGAAAGAAGGAAGGAAGGAGAAAAGCAGGGAGGGAGGAAGGAAGGATGGAAGGATGGAAGGAAGGAAGGAAGGGTGGAAGGAAGGAAGGAGGAAGTGTTGAAGGAAGGAAGGATGGAAGGAAGGAAGGAAGGCAGGAAGTAGGGAGGGAGGAAGGAAGGAAGGGTAGAAGGAAGGAAGGAGGAAGTGTTGAAGGAAGGAAGGAAGAAAGGAAGGCAGGAAGGAAGGAGGAAGGAAGGAAGGAAAGAATGAAGGAAGGAAGGAAGGAAGGAAGGAAGAAAGAAAGGAAGGAAGGATAGAGGAAGGGAGGAAGGAAGGAGGCAAAATATTAAACTACTTTAATATTTATATACTGGTACTTTTATTTGGTCCTTAGATCAGAAAATCCTGTCACAAATAGTATATGAGATGTCCTATGGGAAGAATGAGAATTCCACAGCCCAGAAGGGCTGGCAGCAGCACTCTCACCCATTTGTTCAATTTCAGCATATTGTGGTGCATTGTAATTTACATGTCAAGTGGATTCACAGAATATGTTATCTAGTTTTAACTAAAGCTAACTTTTAGAAAATGGACAACTGGCTTTTAAAAAATTCCTGCAAGGAAATCATGAACTGAAGATGAAGCTAATAATGTGATCGCAAGCAAATAACAAGAACATAACAAAACTTATAGTTCTCCTCCTCCTAGTCTAAGCTTGTCATTAACCACATTGTAAGATTAACATTAATGAAAATCTAATCAGAAATTATGAAAAATCAGTCAAAAATTCAAAATTATCAAGAAGATTTATTGGAATGCAAGTTTATATATGCTATTATTAACATTGAATTTCTTCTTAAATAATTACTGTCTTGAGATATTAGCTGATGATTATGTGAAATATCATGATAAGAAGGATACTTTAAAACTCAACTTTTATTGCCCAAAATAATGTTATCACCTGTAAAAAGTACATTTTTAAATATTTATGCACACTTAAAAAACTCAGAAATAGAATTTTTTACTTTCTTTATAAACACCTTTCATGCAAAGAGTTTCAGTGGGTTTGAAACCCCATTTGTCAAAAAATATAAAGATACAATATTTTCCTATTAATTTGTAAGAAAAACTACCTATATAAGGGATGATGGAAATTTAGTAGCTGAATTTCAACAAAAATCTTTCCATAACTGGTGAATGGGACTAAAAAATGAATGGTGTGGTTTATTAAATACAATCAATACTACACTTCCTCCATTTCAATCTATGAATCCTTGTAAGGTAGCTTTTTCAGTTATGATAGCTATTTCAAAACAATTATTGAAATAAACTGAACTTAGAACCAGACCTTTAAATTGCTATATCACAAAGTGTTCAATCAAGATTTTCAAAAGTAATTAAGTAAGTTCAATCACATTGCTCTCACTAAAAACATTACTAGTGATGGAATGGAATGGGAAATCATTCCTTAAGCATTGTGCTATATACTGGAGATTGAATAAAGTGACAGAAAAGTAAAAAGGCCCTTGCTCTCAAAGAGCTCATATTATAAATAGGTTTGGAAAAGATATAGGAGGGATCAGTTTCAGAGCACATGAGAAGGTCTGGTGGTGCTTAGGGTTCAGGACAGTGTATGATGAGATCTATAAGTCCTTTAGTTACAATGGGAGGTCATATGGTCAAATGTAGGCGTCAGGAAGGCAAAGATGGCAGGGTAGATGATAAGGCCCAGCAGACAGTGAGGAACAATGGTAAAGAGAAGGGAGCAATGAGAGGAACTAATCTGTGCAGCCTGGGGCAGAGAAAGGGAAAGGTTATCAAGGCCTTCTCCTGCTGGTCCTTCAGGGATCTATTGGCACAAGGTTCCATGTGAATAGAAAGATAGCCCTTCTGCACGGTAGTCAAATAAATACTAGCACTAGAAAATCAATTGCTTTAATTGCATTTCAGCAGCATCAGCCCCATGTCAAGTGGGAAGCCTCCTGTCCTGTGAAAGGAAAGGACGAGTGGTAGAGGTACTCCCCAAGGAGGTGTTGGGGCAGGTGAGGGTGGGGGGCCTTAAGGATGATACCCTGCCTCTTTACTATGTCATAATCTGACTTGGAGGACATGAAGCCTCCTTTCTAAACCTGTTTTTAGGGCAGTATACAAGGTCAGAACCACTCAGGGTCCTAGCCCTCCTTTCCCATAGCCTCCTCCTCAAGGGGTACAATGATAATCAGTGAGATGTTAATAATAACATATAGTTTTGTTTGTACCATTAGTAGGATAGAGACAGGAAGTGGATCTATGATTTTATTGATGCAAGGAATGCCAAGATTAGTAAACTCCCACTACCAACACAGGTCTCTAACTTCTCTACAACTTGTAGCCACAGACAGTGGCCTAGTACATGGAAAAGTGTTAAGTGATTTGCCCAGGGTAACACAGCCAGCGTAGGTGATAGGTAGAACTCAAACCCAGGATTTCCTGGTTCTTAGACTCTCTATCCATTATGCCACACTGCCATTAACAAATGAAATAAGTTAGTATGTTTAAAAAATATTTTATTGTTTTTCACTTTTAATTTTACATATTTTTAAATAAGGAGTGGATTGTCATTTGCATCACTGGAAGGAACTCAAGAATCAATAAGATCTCAGATCCATTTGAGTGTATTTATAATGTACAAATTATATCAGTGCCATAGTACATGCAGATAATTTATAAATGTGTTATGTATAATATTATATATTGTATTGTTAAACATTATATAATACAAAATATATACATGTATGTGTATGAAATACAAGTTTAATTTGTTTTAATTGATATATGTGCATGATCAAAAAAATTTGGAGGCCACAGCATATTGAGAAAATACAGCGGGCAATTTTTGATGGGAAAGAAAGGTAAAAAAGAAACACACAAATCAGGGGTGGAAGATTCCTAGTGTCTGGTGTGAGAGATGGTAAATCTAGATGGGATGCTACAGGCAGGTAAGGTTGGAGAAGGCTCATGGAGCTAAGGAGAAGCACAAGACCACTGGGCTCTAGGATAGGAGCAAGAAGGTCTTAAAAAAAAAAGGAAAAAAAGATAAGTGCATAAAAAGGAGATAGTTAGCAAGGCTCCACCCTCTCTCTACCTCACAGTTTTACCTAGAGCCACACTTCCCAGGAGATCTAACTTTGCCTCATTTTTCCATTTCTACAAGAGACTCTCAGCAAGACCTCCAGGTCTAGCAGATCAAAATAAGTATTTCTATGACAGCTAAAGGTCTCCTGAGGCAACAGACACAGGCAAATTCACTACAAGTGATTGGTCTCATCCAGCAAAAGTGAAAAAACTATATTAACATACTAATGTTGAGAATGATGAAATTAAAATCACCAATATAAATGATGAGATGGTGATGATTAATGATAAAACGATATTACCAAATCTTACAGAAAGGGGTTGATACAATTTATTCTGTGCACTCATCAATGGTTTGGTAGTTATGGGACTAAAGTTTGCTTTAATTTCATCATGACCTAGCTATGTGGCAGTATTCCAGGAGAAAACAAAAGCTAATCAAGCTGACCCATGACCAGCGAGTGCTATCTGATTATTTTGGGGAAGTCCTAAAGGCCCAAGTATAGGGTAAAAGAAAGAGGGACAGTCTGAGACCCAATGGAGGTCCATTCATGAGGACGCCTGGGAAAACCAGGAACTTTTGTCTCTTTCATGACCACTCTATAATGCTGACCAAATTGTAGGTCTAGCCAGACTCATCCAATGTCTTTTTTTTTAATGTTGAAATTAACATAAAATTTCCCCCCTCCCCAATTTTCCATGCTGTTTCTTTGCCATGTTAGCAGAAGGAAATAGAATTCAGTTTGGTTTGGTGCCAAATGTATTTTCTCAGTTGTGGAATGACATTAGTGATCTTCCATCGAAAGAGAGAATAGCATAATGGAAAAAAAAAGGGAGTGGGGGAATGCTGAACTTGGAATAAGGAGTAAATAGGCCTGAAATTAAGTTTACTAGCTGTTGGTTCATAAGCAAATCACCTCTTCTTTCAGATCCGCATTTTACAAATGGGGTAACAATATTTATGCTACCTCATACATAGAGATATTGTAAGAAAATCACTATAAATGAGTTATTATGGTGAACCAAACAAACTATGATCTTGAATTGATATATCCTACTGACCTAATGAACTAATACAACCTAACAAAGGGAGAGGTATTGGTTTCTGTTTTTAAGCATGAATGAAGTTCCATGTTCAGATTTCACTTACAAAGACAGCATAAGTGGGGGAAAAAAGATGTGATTAAGGGGCTGGTTGTTAGCTCAGCCAAAACTTCCTAACCTCTTATAAAGGGAGAGTCAGCTGGCAATGGGCTGGTGGTTTTCCTGACAAGACAGTGGGGTTCTGGGTAACATTTAAAAACGAAGCTCTTACAATTCATTACTGACAACAGTTACAGAACACACTTGCAACAAGTGTTTGGGATTTTGTGCTTTGCCAGAACTGTTGGGAAATGGGCTCAAGATTGAGATCTCTTTGCATGTGAATGTTGATACAAGCACACGCTAGTCAATGCTCAGCAAAGATAAGATGACAAGGCTCCATAGGACCAAAGCTATAGTTGATGAGAAATTCTTAGGGTGTTGCAAGCATTAGGGGAAAATCAGAGCCATTTTCACAAGCTCCTTCATGTCAGGCTATCAGCATCTGCAAATGAATTTCAGCAAGAGGAGTCAATGGTGTGACCTATAAGCCAAAGGAGGGAACGTGATTCTAAGTTGCATTAGGAGATACATGGAGTCTAGAAAAAGGAAGATGAAGGTCCTGCTGTACTCTGCTCTGGTTAAATCACATCAGGAATAGGGTAATCAGTCTTGGAGAGACATTGCAGTAAGTATGTTGGCAAGTTGGAAGGAAAGCTGTCAGGATGGCAAGGAGCTTGGAAGGATAAGGGATATCTATCCTGGAGTAATCAGATTGGGGAGTGAGGAGGAAGGATTATGATAGTGATCTTCAAGGACCATCATATGAAAGAGGGATTAAACTTGTCTGCTTGGCTCCAGAGATCAGAAGTAGGAGCCACAGACAGAAGCTTCAGAGACAGCCTTCAGCTTCATATAAGGAAAAATTTTGTAGGACTTGATCCAATCTAGCCTGTGATTTCATCAATATATGTTGCTCTGGATGAAGAACTCCCTTCATCAATGATCTGCTTTGCAATTTATAGTCTTAGAAAGTTGTCTGAGCGCTAAGAGGTTAAGACACTTGGCAAGGGTCACATGGCCAAAATGTGGAAGAATTTAAACCCAGATCTCCTTGACTCTGACACTAGTTTTCTATCTACCATGCCAGGGATGCCTCTCATGTAGCAGATAACTATATCCAATAGTGTAAAGGGGCTGGCCCCAGAGGTGGTGAGACACCCTCCATAAGGGCCTTCAACCAAAGGTTATACGACTACTTGTTGTGGAGATTGTGTGAGTTAGACTTTTCGACCCTTACGTTTTCTTTAAACTTTGTTGTTAGAAACAAGATATATTTCATTTTTTTCAATTGCTTAATATTTCAGAATAGTATACATTAATACAATTATGCCTTATCTGGCATGAGTAATGATGAAAACATGACTGGGCAAAACAATAACAAAAACCTTACAGGGCGTCAGTTAGTGCTGGAAGAACAAGTCCATGAAAGGGAAATCCATTCCTGGAAATGGGAACAAGTGCCTGACCAGAGCATTTGGGGCAGCTTTAAACATAGAAATTGGGGGTGGGGAGGAAAAAAGAGGATTGGCCTGGTAGAAGATGTAGATCTGAGCACAACAGAGAGGGCAGAGAGTTCTAGAGCTAACCTAAAATGGGCCAAGACTGCTGGTCAGCCAGAGGCATAGGGATGCTGACAGACCCCCAAACAGCTAAATGAATGGGTTTGGGAATAGAAATATAGTCCAAGAAGAGGGCTGAGTGGGAAGAGGCACAGACAGGATTAGGAAGGGCAAAGAACTTGACGTGGAGTATTTGCCCAGTTGTTTCAGTCATGTCTGACTCTGTGACCCCATTTGGGGTTTTCTTGGCAAAGACAATAGAACAGTTTGCTACTTCCTTCTCCAGCTCATTTTAGAGATGAGGAAACTAAGGCAAACAGGGTTAAGTGACTTGCCCAGGGTCACACAGCAAGTGTATGAGGCCAGAATTGAACTGGAGTCTTCCTGACTCCGGTCCCAGAGCTTTATCCACTGTGCCCCACCTAGCTTCCCTATAGGGAGAAGGGTTGGTCTTGTCTTTTGGAAGAACTCTGGAATTGGTTGTGAGACATGGGAGACACTGGCACAGGACCTCACAGCATGGTGTGCCTGCATCAAAGAAGGTGATATATTTTATGAGCAAAGCAGAATTGCAGTAGCTCAAAAAAATGTGAGATGCACAAATTTAGAGTCATCTCTACTCCAAATGTTCCTACGAATTATTTCTGCCTGGCCTGTGGTAGTCTTCCAAGCTTATGCTATTCTGATGGGTCATTTTCAGACACCTTGACCCCAACACAGCGATGTCATTTTGCCCTCTTTGATCATCAAAAACCACAACCACAATAGCCAGGGCTGGTCTACCAGACTTGAAGGAACTCAATGCCACCGTGAGTGAGAGTCTGCAAGACCAAGGTAGGAGGCTGGACTATAATGCATAATGTACTTTGTGGTAGAATTCGAGGCTCAGCTCTGCAGAGGGCTGCCTATAACAGTGAACTCTTGATGCTTCTGTTTAATACATAGATTTCAGGAAATGATGCTTTGATTCAACGTGAAGTCAAAGTCATAGGGTCATAAACCTAGGACTGGAAGGGATCTGAGAAGCTATGTAGTGCAACACCCTCGTTATACAGTTGAAGAAACTGAGGCCTAAGCAGGTAAAGTTATTTGCTTAAAGTTCATACATATAGTAAGTGTCAGAGATGGAATTTGAACTCAGATCCTTTGACTCCACAGGTAGTTCAATATAAAGTGAAAATTCACAGAACCAAGGAATCTTAGTACTAGAAGGTATAATGCAGTCCCTAGGGCGGAACAGTGGTTAGAGCACAAGGCGTGAAGTCAGGAAAGATTCATCTTCCTGAATTCAAATCCGGTCTCAGACACTGTGTCACCTTGGGCAAGTCACTGAACACTGTTTGCCTCAGTTTCCTCATATGTAAAATGAGCTGGAGAAGGAAATGGCAAACCACTCCAGTAGTTTTGCCAAGAAAACCCCAAATGAGGTCATGAAAAGTTGGACACAACTGAGAAAAAATTTGACAACAGTCCAGTTTCCATTCCCAACTGATAAATCTCCTCTATCACATACAGTAACTACTTCATCATCATAATCAATACAAAATTATTAAGTTTTTATTATGTGTTAGGCATTGTGCCAAGTACTGTGGATACAAAAGCCAAAAATCAAACAAAAAACAATCTCTTATCTCAAGGAACATATATTCTATTGGTACTCCAATAATTATAGCCTTTGTCTCTAACTGTAAAGCAAAGAGCTATTAAGACAGGTCACCTCTTTTGAGTTTTGGCATCATACAGGCAAAAATTCTGGCATGAAAGTCAACACTAGCGTTGTACTGAAAGAAAATTTTGAGATTTTGTCATATGACATTTGAAAGCCATTGGGAATTGTTCCACATAGACTTGGTTGTGATTCTTTGCTGCAAGGTACTAGGGGAGGCACTTGAAGAGGTAATGTTTGATTGTCCCAGGATCCCAGAGATGTTTCTGGAACTTAGGATATGTACAAATATGGAATTTTACTACAGCTGATTTGTTAAGAACAAGAGGGCTGCATCAGTTTTAAAAGTTTAAAAAAAGACTAGTTCCACTCTTACCCCGAACTATGAATTGTCATTCTCTCTCTCTTCTTCCCTCTTTCTCCCTCTTCTGTTCCTTCTATTCTTCTTCTTTTCTCTCCCTCTCCCCTTTCTGTATTTCCCTCCCCCTTCTATCTCCTTATGTTCCTTTCATCTCTCTATCTCCCTCCTTCTCATTCTTCCCTCCCTTCTCTCTCCCTTCACCTTTCTCTACATCTTCTTCCTCACCCCTTCTTATCCCTCCTCTCCTCCTTCTTCTTAACCCCACTTTCATTTCCACTGAAGGGCCTCCACTGAGCTTAGGGCTCAGGACCTCCACCAACCTCACAGAAATAATTATTACTTGCACTTAGCAGAAAAATGACATGCACTAACCTAGAAGAGTCTGGATAGTTGTCCTTTTGTTTTTGTTTTGTGTCTTTCTCTGAGCATAAATGGTCAATCCTGATCTGGACACTCCTAGCCTTTGTGGTATTCCATCTAGCCTTGGTGTCAATCTTATGATTTTGAGATATCAGGAGTCCCTTGGTCCCTCATTGGGAGATGACTGACAGCAGGAAGAATTTCCTGCATTGGAGAGGATGGCCACCAAAAGAAAGAGGCATCTAAGCCCTAGCATGAGAAGCCAAAATACCTTGAAGTTGCCTGAACCTCCTCAGTTGGTGGTCCCTGTCTTCAACAACTGTGGTATGCTAGCCAGGGGTGCTGACACTCTGCTCTGTGGCACCTGGCCAGACATAGGTGGGCACAACTCTGTCACCAGCAGTGGCAGTGCCCAAGTCAAAGGGGCAGCAGCAATATCCCATCATCAGAACAATCAATTTGTTAAGGGGGAAGATTTAGGTCCCAGAAAGGGGAAGGGTGTGTGCATACGCAAATTATTGGTTCAGCAAAGGGCAACAGAACTCAGTCCGCAGAAGCAGACAGCAGAGCTGGCCACAGTGGCAGCCAAGTGGGCAGAGACATCAATCCCAGCAGAATTAGCTACTTGGGAAATGACAAAAGCAGACCCACTGTCGCCCTTTGCTTACTTTAAGCATGATGAGCGCTAGGAAGGTGAGCTCAGCTAAGTCATTCTTTTCTCCTGGATAACCACCCTTTCCTTCTTTTGAGTATCCTTTCTCTGATATGGATAAGTACACCACCTTTTATTAACTATTAGATGGATCATGAGAGTCTCATTTCATTCCAATTTCAGACCTAAAATGCCAAGCAACCAGCTTGCCCAGACTATTACAATGCTCTAGAGACTTTGTCATTCTTTTCCCATTTCAGAGGTTTATGACTTTTGAGGGGCTTGTTTTCCTAAGTTATTCTGGGAAAGAAAAATATTGAGTTTACACTCATTCTGAAATGTGTACAGAGATTAAAGTGGATATTGTAAGTTCCTACTTGGGCAAGAGAGGCCCCTGGCACAGTGAACAGAAAATGGGGGAGGGGGAAGGAAAAAAGGGGGGAAGAAAGTAACATAATAACTTTATTATATATTTAAAAGGAATTGAAAGTTGTCCATAATAGATTTACATGTTCGTGTACAGTCATTTCTTTTTTTCTTTTCTACTGTGTAATGGAATTGCTTGTTTTATTTCTTACTTTCAGAATAAAACATGTATTTTTTTAAAAATGAAACTAGTGTTGGAGTCTGGAAGATCTGGGTTCAAGTCATGTTTCTGACTCACACTGGCTATGTGATCTTGAGAAAGACACAACTGCTCAGTGCTGCCAGATAATTCTCTCAGATGTTAATTTGCTAGCCTGCATTAGTAGAAGGACTACTTCACCAGGAATTCCTTATACTGATAAAATCACATCTGTTTTTTTTTAAAAAAAGTTCAAATTGAGCCAGTTAAGTAAGTGGAGGAGGACAGAATGAGACAAAACATAAGGTAAACTATATTTGAAACTACTTTCCATGATTCAAAACTAAATCTCTGTGGATAATGGGTTAAATTATTTAATTTGGTATCTTTTGTTTAAGAGGTTTTCAAACTTTTTGGTCTCAGGACCTCTTTACACTCTTTAAAATGATTAAAAACTCACACCTCAAAAGCTTTTATATCTGTGGATTATAACTATGCAAAATTTACCATATTAGAAATTAAAGCATCTTAGTATTATTATGAAAATAGTTTTGGTCATTAAAAAACCCCTGAAAAGGTCTCAAGGACCCACAGGTGTTCTCAGACCATACCCAAAGAATTGCTGGTACAGATATTTCTAAACAACCATCCAGATAAATCCTCCACAAAGCACATTCCCTGTACCTTAGGCTTGATTGTGACTGATGAATACATGATACTTTCCATTTTTGTATTTTAATCATTATTAATAGCAAGAAATTTTGTGGAAAAGCAAAACTTTATCTTATACAAATTGTCCAGATATATTTGCATGCTTTACATAGTAGCTAATTTAGCTAAGTAGAAAAAAGTCTGGGTGATCCTTTTTCAGCTTGACTTCTTTAGCAGTTGTGTGGCGCTATGCTGGTGAGGAGGGTTGTGCTGGCTATCAATCTTACATGCCTTTTGGGTGGTTGGGGCATTGCTTCCACTACTGTGGACTTTCTGTACAACTAACTATTCATTCCATTCTTTGCCTCTAAATCAATATTTTTCCTTTCAAACTGAACCTTGAGAAATGGAAAGAAAAATGGATGACTTCCAGGGACTGAGTAAAGAACTGAGCCCTACCAATATTCCCCTCACACAACTTTAAAATAACACCTGAAAAGGAATCTGGATACACGGATCCAACAAAAGGGTGACATTTTCCCATCACAAGACAAGGTAGGAGAATAGTAGAAGAGGTTTGTGAGACCAAGGTCGGAGCTACCCAAAGTACATATGGCAACAACACTGGTTGTGGTCCTTGAAGGAGGCAACAGCAATGGCAGCTTCAGGAGCTCTCAAGCTAGAGATAGTAAAGGAGTCTGGCAACTGGTCAGAAAGAGATTACAGAGGACTCTGTGCTAACACTGGGCATAGATGTGGGCACTGTTTGGCAACTATATGCACTTCAAGGTCACAATTTCAGGATGGAAAGAAGTGCTTATCAGTGGATCAAAGACCTTGAGGTGCAATATTGCTTTCTGTCACAAAGAAGCAGGGGCCCTTCCTGGGTTAAGGACTAGAGCTCAGATCAGGAAAGCACTGATTACACTTCTCCCCAGATAGCAGCAACTTGGAAGCACCAAAATCTTCCAGATTCCCAGAACTAGCTCTGAAAACAGCAATGAAAAAAAAAACCTGAAGTTAGGAACAGTACCCTCCTCCTCAAACCAGAGAAGAGAGTCCAACTTTAATGAAAAGTTCAAAGTGAAGAAAATAGGTCAGAAAAAAATGAGCAAACAATAACAAAAGAGAATAAGACCATAAAGTGACAGGAAAGATCAAGACACAAACTCAGAAGAAGACAATGGTGTAAAAACTGTTACAAGGAAAGCCTCGAAGAAAAAAATTTGTGAATAAGACACAAGACCAACAGGAATTCCAGCAAGAGCTACAAGTGATTTTAAATATCAAATAAATAGGAATGGTGGAGGAAAAATTGGAACAAGAAATGAGAGCGATGCAAGAAAATTACGAAAAGACACTTAATTTGGGGACAGAGGCACAGAAAAAAATACTAAAGACAGTTACACCTTGAAAACAGAATTGGTCAAATGGAAAAAGAGATATAAAAACTTACTAAAGAAAATTATTCCTTAAAAATTAGAATTGGGTAAATGGAAGCTAATGACTCCATGACACATAAAGAGATACTAAAAGAAAGTAAAAAATTAATGAATGATGAATAAAATTGAAAGTTTAAAAAATGTAATAAATACAAATAGGAGCTGGTTTTATGGGGAAAAAACAATAAAATAGATAAACCATTAGATGATTTGATTTTTAAAAAGAAAGGAAAAAAAAACAAAATTACCAGTATCAAAAATTAAAAGCATGAGTATATCACCAATGAAGATGAAATTAAAGAAATTATCAGGAGTTATTTTGCCCAATTATATGCCTGCAAAATGACAATCTAAGTGAAATGAATGGATAGTAACAAAAAATATAAATGGCCCAGATTAACAGAAGAGGAAATAAAGCACAAGAATTTGTACAAAAATTGCACTAGAGGAAAAGAAATTGTAAAAAGTTTTAAAAAATCATATAATTACATCAACAGATGCAGAAAAAGCCTTTGATAAAATACAACACTCATTTCTATTTTAAAAAACACTTGAAAATATAGATATAAATGAATTTTTCCTTAAATTGATAAGAAAAACTTATCTAAAATCATCAGCAAGAATTATTTGTGATAGAAGCACAAACTTAGTATGGGCTCCCGCTTCAATCACTTCCAATACATGTAAAAAAATGACTCTAAACCAACTTTAGAGCTACAGAACCCACAAACAGACAAAGAGAAACGAAGTTCCCACTGAAAGAAGCCTGAAAGCCAACAGGAAAGATCTAGCACACCAGGTTGGGAGGCGAGGGTAGCCCCACATGAGTGGCATTGATTCCTGGCCCCAGGGCTGCCCCAACCAGAGGATGCCCACAGCAGACTTCAGCAGAGAGAATTACCAGCAGCTATGGTGGTTTCCAGACTTATCAAGCCATAAACACCAAAAAGAAAGTAAAAGGTCAGTGTGGAACTTTGAGAGAACAGGGGGAACAAGAGCATGGTCTGGCCCATGCCCCTAGGGTGAAAAGCAGCATAGGTGTGGTGGCTGTGAACCCACCACTGCCTGGCTGCCTCAGGAGTTCCTGGCTTACAGATTGCAGGGGGACCAAGTGACATTCAGAGGGTAATTGCTCTTGTTTTAACTGCTTAAATCTGGATTGCAATCTTTGGTGGTGGTCCTGGGGTCTATGACCAATGAGCCAGAGCTTGTGGTGTCTGTAGAGAGGGCACCCAAATAATAGCTCCAGCAGCTGTGAAAAATCCCAGCGATTTGGGACAAAGCTCTCTCTCCCTCTGGAAGCAGAGTTCTACTGTGGCAAAGAGCTCAAAAGTCTAGTAATAGGCTGGCAAATGAGCAAGCCTAGGAAACATAATCAAACCATAGATTCCTTTGTGGGGGACAAAAAGGATCAAGGCATGGAGTGGGAGAAAGACAGTGAAGTCAGAAGCATCCAAGAAAAATATGAATTGGTTACAGGCCATGGAGAAGCTCAAGAAGGATTTTGAAAATCAAATAAGAGAAGTGGAGGAAAAATTGGGAAGAGAAATGAGAATGATATAAGAAAATCAGGAAAAGTGAGTCAACAGCCTGCTAAAGGAGACTCAAAAGTACACTGAAGAAAATAACACCTTAAAAAATAGACTAACTCAAATGGCAAAAGAGTCTCAAAGAGCCAGTGAGGAGAAGAATGCTTTAAAAAGCCAAATTTACCAGATGGAAAAGAAATATCAAAAAATCACTGAAGAGAATAACTCCTTCAAAATTAGGTTGGAGCAATTGGAAGCTAATGACTTTATGAGATATCAAGATTCTATAAAACAGATTCAAACAAACAAAAAAATAGACTGCAATGTGAAATATCTCATTGGAAAAACCACTGATCTGGAAATAGATCCAGAAGAGATAATTTAAAAATTATTGGACTACCTGAAAACCATGATCAAAAAAGAGCCTAGACACTATCTTGCAAGAAATTATCAAGCAAAATTGCCCTGATATTCTAGAACCAGAGGGCAAAAGAAAACTCCTAGGATTATTATAGCCAAATTCCAGAGTTCCCAGGTCAAGGAGAAAATACTGCAAGCAGTCAGGAAGAAACAATTTGAATGTTGTGGAAACGCAATAAGGATAACACAAGACCTAGCAACTTCTACATTAAGGGATCAAAGGACTTGGAATATGATATTCCGGAGGCAAAGGAGCTAGGGTTAAAACCAAGAATCACCTACTCAGCAAAATTGAATATAATGCTACAGGGGAAAATATGGTCATTCAATGAAATAGAGCATTTTCAAGCATTCTTGATGAAAAAAACAGAACTGAATAGAAAATTTGACTTTCAAATACAAGAAGCAAGAGAAGCATGAGAAGGTAAACAGGAAAAAGAAATCATAAGGAACTTATTAAAGTTGAACTATTTACATTCCTAC
>CM053580.1:444132358-444175263 GCA_028627135.1 Pseudochirops cupreus | reverse complement strand
TATACATAGAGAGCACAGGATGAGTTGAATATGAAGGGATGGTATCTAAAAAATACAATCAAGAGGCGAGAGAGGAATTTGTTGGGAGAAGGAGAAAGGGAGAGATAGATTAGGGTAAATTATCTCATATAAAAGAGGCAAGAGAACACTGTTACAATAGAGAGGAAGAGCAGGAAGGTGAAAGGGAATGGGTCAACCTTATTCTCCCTGAATTTGGCTTAAGGGGGAAATAACATACACATTCAATTGGGTATCTTACCCTATAGGAAAATAAGGGGGTAGGGAATAAGAGCAGGGGATGATAGAAGGGAGGGCAGATTGGGGGAGAGGGTAGTTAGAAGCAAACATTTGTTAAAAGGGATAGGGTTTGTATTGAATTGCTTATCTTTCCAGTGGGGCCAGATGAGGAGGGAAGAAGGGAAAAAATCTGGAACTCAAAGTTTTAAAAGCAAATGTTTAAAAAAATTGTTTTTTATATACAACTGGGAAATAAGATACACAGGCACTCAGGCGTAGAAATCCATCTTGCCCTACTAGAAAGTTGGGCGGGGGAGTGATTGGGGGAGATGTAAGAGAGAACAGATTGGGGGAAGAGGTCTGAAGTAGGCTTGCTTTTCTGGGGTGGGGGTAGGGTAAAGATGGGGAGAAAAATTGTAACTCAAAATTTTGTGGAAATGAATGTTGAAAACTAAAAATAAATTAATATATTTTTTAAAATAATTATTTATAATGGGGCTAAATGAGAAGGCTTCCTAGTAAGATCAGGTGTGAAATAAGGATGCCCACCATTACCAATATTATTTAATATTGTATTGGAAATCCTGGCAACAGTAATAAGAGAAGAAAAAGAAATAGAAGGTGTCAGAATAGGGAGGTGGGTAATAAAACTATTTCTTTTTGCAGATAGTATAATGATATACTTGGAAAATCCCAAAGACTCAACTAAAAAGTTAGTTGAAACAACTAAAAATTTTAGCAAAATAGCAGGATTAAAGTAAATCCACATAAATCATTAGCATTCCTATATGTCACGAACAAAATCCTGCAAGAAGAGACAGTAAAAGATACCTCATTTAAAATAACTCTAGACAGTATAAAACACCTGGGAGTACACCTGCCAAAACAAACCCAAGAACTATATTTTAAAAATTATTTTTAAAAACCTTCTTATGCAAATAGAATCAAATTTGAATAATTGGAGAAATATCAATTGTTCATGGACAGGTAGGGCCAATATAATAAAAATGACAATTTTATCTAAACTAATTTATATATTCAATACCATCCTAATTAATCTACCAAAAAGTATTTTACTGAATTAGAAAAAAAAATAACAAAATTTAACTGGAAGAATAAAAAGTCAGTATCAAAAGAACTAATGGAAAAATATAAAGGAAGGAGGTTTAGCAGCACCAGATCTTAAACTATATTATAAGGTAGTAATTATCAAAACTATCTAGAGTGGCTAAGAAATAGAAAGATCAATGGAAAAGAGCAGACATACAATTTACAGCAGCAAATAAATATAGTAACCTTGTATTTGACAAGTGTAAAGACTTAAAATTTTGGGATAAGAATTCATTATCTTGTGTGTGTGGTTTGTCTGTCAAAAAAAAATGCTGGGAAAACTAGGAAGCATTATGGGTGAAACTGAGCATAGACCAATATCTTACATCATTTATCAAGATGAGGTCAAAATGGATACATGACCTAGATATAAAGAGAGATATTACAAGACAATTGGAAGAACATGGAACATATTATTTATTGGACTTATGGATGGGCAAACAATTTAAGAATAAACAAAAGGTAGAGAGCAGAGTGAGGTGTAAAGTGGATAACTTTGATTACATTAAATTAAAAAGATCTTGGACAAATAAAACAAATGTAATCAAGTTCAGAAAGAAAGCAGAAAATAAGCGGGGGCGGTGGGGAAGGTTTAATATACAATGTCTTAGATAAAGGTCTCATCTCAAACATATAAAGAACTTTGTAAAATCTATAAGAATGTGAGTCACTGCCCGATTCACAAATGGTCGAGGGATATGAATAGGCAGTTTTCCAGTAAAGAAATCCAAATAAATTATAGCCACATGAAAAAATTTTCTAAATCATTATCAATTACAGAAATGCAAATTAAAACACCATTGAGATATCATTTTGCACCTATCAGATTGGCCAAAATGATTGAAGGGGAAAGCAACAGATATTGAAGGGGATGTGAAAAAATTGTGCCATGGGTGGTGGGTGGAATTGTGGGTGGAATTGTGAAGCAATCCAACCATATTGAAGGGCAATCTGAAATTATGCCCAAAGAGTTACTAAACTGCCTATATACCCTTTGGTCCAGTAACACCACTACTACCATTTCCAAAGATGATTAGGAAAAAAGGAAAATAACCTATATGTTCTCAAATATTCATAGCAGCTCTCTTTGCAGCAGCAAAGTACTGGAAACTGCAGGGATGCCCATCAATTGGGGAATGACTGAACAAGTTATGTATTATGATTGTGATAGAATATTACTGTGCTATAAGAAATGATGAGCTAAATGATCTCAGAAAAAGATGGGTATGAAATAATGCATAACTAGATGAGCAGAACCAAGAGAACATTGCATACAGTAACAACAACATTGTTTTAAGAACAACTTTAAAGGACTAAGTCATTTTTGACTATTGTAAACCTCCAAATTGACTACAAAGGACACATGAAGAAAGATGCTAACTGCACCCAGAGAAAGAACTGATAAATAGAAGTATATATAAAATGATTTTATACACACACACACACACACACACACACACACACACAAACATTCACACATATTTGTGTCTAATGGTAGCCATCTCTAGAGTGGGGAAAAGGGAGGAAAAAAAGGGTGAAAAAGAAATTTAGTCTATAACTTTATAATATATTTTAAAAGAATAGCAAGTTGTAAATAATAGATTTGCAGTTTCATGTGCAATCATTTTGTTAAATTATACTATGTCATGGAAATGCTTGTTTTTTTCCATAAATTAAAAAGAAAGGGAAAAAGAAACTGCACCACTCTTAAATGAGCTTCCTAAGGAAAAAACCCCAGGACCAAATGAATTTAAAGGGAACTCTACCAAACATTTAAGGAACAATTAATCCCAATATTATATAAACTATTTGAACAAGCAATTTAAAGAGTCCTACCAAATTCCTTTTATGACACAAACACAATTTCAATATTTAAATCAGGGAGAACAAAACAGAGAAAGGCAACTGTAGGCAATTCCCTCTAATAAATATTGATGCTAAAATTTTAATAATATATTTGCAAGGATATTACAGTAATATATGACAAAGACAATACACTCTGACCAGGAGAGATTTTATACGAGGAATACAGGGCTAGTTCAATATTAGGAAAACTATCAGCATAATCAAGCATATCAATAACAAAAATCTTAAAAATTGTATGATTATATCCATAGATGCAGAAAAAGCTTTTTGACAATACAATACTCATTCCTGTTTTTAAAAACATTAGAAAGCATAGGAATAAATGGAGTCTTTCTTGAAATGATGAATAATATCTATCAAAAACAAAGAGAAAATATTACCTGTGATAGGAAAAAGCTAGAACTCTCCCAATAAGATTAAGGGTCAAGCAAGAATGTCCATTATCATCACTATTATTTAATATTTAGTAGAAATGTTAGCTATAGTAATAAGAAAAGAAGAAATTAAATAAAAATAGGTAATGAGGGAACAAAGCTATCACTCTAAAGACAATATGATGCTATACTTAGAAAACTCTAGAGAATCAGCTAAAAAACTAGTTGAAACAATTAACAACTTCAGCAAATGTGCAGGATATAAAAGAAACCTACACAGATCATCAACATTTCTGTATATTACCAATAAAACCCAGAAGGAAGAGACAGAAAGAGGACTTACATTTAGAATAAATGTAGACATATAAAATACTTGGGAGTCTTTCTGTCCCAGGGACTATATGAACACAATTACAAATCACTTTTCACACAAATAAAGACAGATCTAAACAATTAGAGAGATGTTCATTGCTCATAGGTAGGTCAAGGCAATATAACAAAAATGACAATTCTACCTAATTAATTTACTTATTCAGTGCCATACCAATCAAATTACCAGGGAATTATTTTGTAGACCTGGACAAGATAATAACAAAATTTACCTAGAAGAACAAAACATCAGAAATATCAAGGGAATCAGTGAAAATAGTGCAAAGGAAAGTGGTTTAACAGCTCCAGATTTCAAACTATACTAGAAAGTGGTAATAACGAAAACAATCTGGCACTGGCTTAGTATGACGGGTCAGCAAAAGAGTTTGGGTAAACAATATACAGTAGCAAATGACCATAGTAATCCAATATTTGATAAACTCAAAGATCCAATCTTTTGGGGGAAGAACCTGCCATTTGACAAAAATTGCTGGGAAACTAGAAAGCAGTTTGACAGATACTAGGCATAGACCAATGTCTCACACTTTTCACCAAATTCAGGTCAAAATGACTACAGAATTGAGACATTAAAGGAGAAATCATAAGTAAATAAACAAAGCATAAGAACTTTTATTTCTCAGATGTATGGATAAGGAAAGTGGTTATGACCAAACAAGAGATAGAAAGGGTCATGGACCATAAAACGGATACATTTAAGTACATGATATTAAAAAGGGTTTTGTAGACAAAA
Source organism: Pseudochirops cupreus (assembly GCA_028627135.1). Classification (NCBI taxonomy): domain Eukaryota; kingdom Metazoa; phylum Chordata; class Mammalia; order Diprotodontia; family Pseudocheiridae; genus Pseudochirops; species Pseudochirops cupreus. The sequence goes on along the minus strand of CM053580.1, from coordinate 444,170,556 downwards.
TTAGAAGAAAAGTAGGAAACTGTTAAATAGAAGTATATACAAAATTATTTTATACACACACAGACAGACACATGTTTGTGTCTAATGGTAGCCATCTCTAGGGTGGGGTACAGAGAGGGGTGTAAGGGTCACAAATAAGTGCCAGATTGCAAATGGTAATGTTGAGACACAGGCATGTGTTTGAGGCCCGGGAATTGGTTGGGTCACGTGGAGGTTAGAGCGTATTGCCCCATCCCTGGCCAGGGGATGTTGCAGTTGCTCAGAACTTTCTTGTGTGGGATGCCTGAGGCTCCCGATTGATGTCTCCACACCTTGGGGTCTTCATGCTATTGTAATCACAATTTACCTCCCCTCTCTTAATCCCGCTCAGCTGTGCTGTGTCACGTGTGGGGTGTGGATCTGGGGTAGATGAAAGGATCCAAGCCTTGGAGGGGCGGGGGCTGAGAGTCCAACTTTAATAAACCCTCTTAAAAAAATCCAGAGTCCTCTCCTTTGAAAGGGTAAGTACCTTCTGCCCCTTAGGGCAGGGCTTTCGAACCCTGACAGAGGGGGAAAATGGTGAAAAAGAAATTTAAATGATAACTTTTTAGATATTTAAAAGGAATAGCAAGTTGTAAATAACAGATTTGCAGTTTCATGTTTCTCTCATAAGGACCTCATTTCTCAAATATATTGAGAACTGAGATAAATTTATATAAATAAGAATCATTCTCCAATTGACAAAAGGTTCAAGGATATGAACAGGCAGAAATCAAAACTATCAAGTCATATGAAATAATGTTCTAAATCACTATTGATTAAAGAAATACATATTAAAACAATCCCAAGGTACTACTTCTTATATATCAGAATGTCTAACAAAACAGGAAAGGAAAATGATAAGTGTTGAAGGGGATGTGGAAAAATAGATACATTAGTGTACAACTAGAGTTGTGAAATGGTCTAACCATTCTGGAAAACAATTTGAAACTATGTCCAAAGTGTTATCAAACCATTCATACCATTTAATCCAACAATACCACTACTAGATCTATATTCCAAAGGAATCAAAGGAAAAATGATTTATATGTATGAAAATATTTATAGCAGCTTTTTTTGGTGGTAAAGAATAGGAAATTGAGGGGATACCCATCAATTGGGGAATGACTGAACAAGTTGTACATGATTGTGATGAAATATTATTGTGTTATTAAAAAATGATGAGCAAGATGTTTTCAGAAAAATTCAGGAAGACTTATATGAATTGATGCAAAGTTAAGTGAGCAGAACCAGGAAAACATTATACATAGTAATAGCAATATTGTAACAATGAAGAACTGTGCAAGACTAAGCTACTCTGTTCAATTCAGGGATCCAAGATAATTCTGAAGAACCCAAGATGAAAAATCCTACCCACCTCCAGAGAATTGATGAACTCTGAGTACAGATTGTGAAGAATACTTTTTTTTAAAACTTTCTCTTTTTTTGCAACAAGGCTAATATGGAAATGTATTGTATGACTCACATGTATAATTGATATCATATTGCTTGCCTTCTCAATGGATGGCAGAGGAAGGGAGAGAATTTGGAACTCAAAAATTTTTTAAAGATGAATGTTTAAAATTCATTTAAATTTTTAAATGGCAAAAGTTCTATTTCTAATACCAGTCCACCTATTTACAGCCCTCAGCTAGACTATTAATTCTCTCATTGCCTATAGAAGTCTTTCTCATATTCTGCTAAATAGTTTAAAAATAATGAATCTATAATTCTTTTTCTTTCAACTCTGATCCCCCAGCAAGAGAATTGCTTTGGCAAAAATATCACAGTGGTAAATCTCTTTCTTTCTCTTACCTTCTGGACATTCTTTTATGGCCCCTTACTGTTATAGTTGAGCAAAGAATGATACATGCAGCCTACTGATGAAATTGTTAACCATATTTTTCATAATTCCTGGCTTAAAAGACAAAATAAAAACAGAAAGGTAAACATATATTTTAAGAAACAAAGAAAAGTTTCATTAGGCACACTATCTGTTGGGAGAGAGGGAAGGAGAAGAAGAGAGAAGAGAAAATTAAAGAACTATTGCCTAGGTCTGTAATGCTCCTGGGTATTTTCAGCAACAGAATATCCACCCTGACATTTATCACGCATGATTTGACCCTGTATCCCCTTCTCTGAATTCCAGCACTGAGAATTTTATGGTTGGTGCCATTTCAACTGCCCACAATCCCCTGGGTTGGGAGGACAGATGTATTAATCACATCAGCCCCTTCCAATACTCAGGTTAAGGAAAATTCCCTCAAGCATTGAGGAGAAAAACACTGTAGTGATTTCTGCTCAAACCAGCCAGCATTTCTCTCCAGTGTTCTGATCTTCTTAGCATTACCTAGACAGGGCTACATCTTATTTCACGATATGCAAAGTACATCTAACCTGGTCCATGCTGGCATAAGTGGGAGATACTCATCACTGGTGCAATTCCCTAACTCTTCTTGTTGTACCTTTCAACCATTCCCCATTCCTGCCTTACAACTATCTTCCCCTGACCAGGAACTGGATCCTCTCTTGTTCTGGTCTCTCAAGAAGAAAGAGTCTGACAAATACAATCACTCAATGCTATTAAGGATTCCATATGTTAACTTTCCTTGGTTTTTTTACTTTAGGCAAATCATTTCATTTTCCTGGGTTTTTCTTTCCTCATCCGAAAAGTGAGGGAGTTGAAATACATGACCCTTAAGATCTCTTCCAGTTCTAACTTTTATGATTTGATATATATTTTAGAAAGGAATTTGGATAGAGCATTAATCTTAGAGTCAGGAAGACTGATATTCCTGAGTTCAAATGTAGGCACTTACTAGCTATGTGATCTTGGGCAAGTCAATTAACTCCATTTGCCCTCATATGGAGAAGGAAATGGCAAACCACTTTAGTATCTTTGTGAAGAAAACCCCAAATGGGGTCATGAACTGTGAGACATGGCTGAAAAATAACTAAATAATAAATGTATTTTGGACAGAGATGGTGAACCACTTAATACAAAAGTAAAATTGTTAGTGGTAGAATTTCAGGCATCCATGGCAGGAGATTTTAAGAATGCTTCTGAATCCCTCAACTCACCATGTAGACAATTATATCCTTCACCTTTTTGTAGGTTCAACCCAGAATTCTTCCATCATTAATGCATATCAAGCCTGACTATAATGAAAAAGAAAACCATTCTTCACGTGCACTGGACCGTGGTTAGTTTTCTTTGCCACTCCATGATGACTTGGTAGTTTTCAAAAATAAACTAGATAGCTCCTGCTTGGTTTTCCATTTAATTATTGCTGAGGTTAAATAGAAAATCCTGCCAGCAAAATAACGTTAGCAACTGATGTGCCATCAAATACCTCAGGAATAACTCTCAGAGATTCGTTAATATTGCTGCAAATACTATCTGAGCAGTCTCCCCATCATCATTATCAAGCAGAGCTGCTAAGAAAAATGTGGTAGCTAATGATGTTGGCTAGGATACAAATTCAGCTGTTACCTATATTGCATCTGACAATGAACTTGGTTTAGAAAAAAAGGATTTGACCCCTCAATCTCTATAGTATCTCTATCTGAACATCTGTGACACCTTCCCCATCAAGCTGGAGAGAATGGATTATTTGGGGCATTAATTCAAATGTGACCTGATTGGGTAATGACCTCCACACTCCAAAGCTTATAGGTTTCAAATTTATTTTTTTAAAGATGCAATTTCTGTCTGGCTACTACTTTCCCAATGCTTTGCATTCTTTTGTTTTATTCCCTGGGTTGTCTTAGAAACCGGGACAGAATTATTCATTTTCTGAGAACAGTCTTTATTGCTTGCATTGCAAGTTCTCCTCCTTATTTAGAAGAATAAAATAAATTAAATTCCCTTCAGAAAAGAAAGCATTTAAAGCATAGAATGGCAGAGAGAGGAGGGAGGGTGCTTCATGAAAATAAATTTCATGAATAAAAATTCATGCAGTCTTAAGTTTAAAAAAAGTGGTTCAGAGGTTCACTTCAATAAACCTAAAATACAAACCTGTCCAAACTTAGTTTTTGCCATTCTCATCTGCTAGCCTGTGTGAAATAAACTGCTATTTCCATCTGTACAGAACAGATAGCTACATTAGCCACAGAAATCTCTCTGTTGGTGGATCTGGTGAAAGTCAGGTCAGCAGGACAAACTTAAGTTCTAAGAGGTAGGCACTGATTTGGGAAGGATTATTGCCCAGGCATTAGTCACCCACTGGCAGCCCAAAATTCTAGAACATGTGAAATAATTGCTAGGATACCTAGATTAAGCTAGGAGGAGAAGGTTCAGACATATTGTTTGCAGCACACAGATTGTTCTCTGTGCTTCAGACGAAGTGTCTTTTTGACTGTCTCTCTCTCTCTCCCTCTCTCCCTCTCTCTCTCTCTCCCTCTCTCCCTCTCTCCCCCTCTCCCTCTCTCCCTCCCCCCTTCCTTTTTCTTCCTTCCTCCCTCCCTTTCTCTCATTTCACCTTTCTTTCTTCTTTCTCTCTCTCTCTTTTCCTCTCCCTCTCTTTCCCTCTTCCTTCCCTTTCTCTCCCTCCCTTTCTCCTCCCCCTTTCCTCCCTCTCTTTCCTCTCTTCCTCCCCCATCTCTCCTTTCTCTCCTTTCTCCCCTATCCCTCCCTCCCTCCTCCTCCTCTCTCCCTCTGTCTCTCCTTCCCAACCTTACCTCTTCTCCCTCTACCCTTCTCTTTCCTTTCCTCCCTCTCCCTCTTCTACTCTCTCTCCCATCCTCCCTCAACAGATGAAGAAGATTCTTTATCATCACTGCTGCCACCCTTAGCCAAAGACTATATAAGCAAATGCATAATGTCTCTTGAAAGTCAATCCCAGGAATGTAGACCAAAAGGAGTGAAGCCTCGGTAGACCCTGCTGAGATATTAACTCACTCTTATCTTTCTATCTGGTGCAATTTTAGTGAAAGTCCTGGGGAAACAAAAGTAGCACTTATAAGCTAACCCTCAAATGTTATTAGGCTTTTACTTCATATTTATATTTAATGGGGATATGATTTGACATTCAATAAGCATTAATTAATTAATTAGGCAGGTAGGCAACACAGTGGATAGAGTGCTGAGCCTGAAATTGGGAAGACTCATCTTCCTGACTTCAAATCTGGCCTCAAACACTTACTAGTTGTGTGACCCTAGGCAAGCCATTTAACCCTATTTCCTCATCTGTAAAATGAGCTGGAGAAGGAATTGGCAAACCACTCCAGTATCTCTGCTAAGAAAATCCCAAATAGGGTCCAAAAGCGTTGGACACAAATATAAAAAGGCTGAAAAACAACAACAAAAAGTATTAATTATAAAGTGATAAGATAATGAGATTGGGCTACAAATCCACTTGCATATAAACTCCTTGAGGGGCAAGGACTGTTTAGGTTTTTGTCTCTGTACTCCCCAGAACTTAGTTCCTTAAAGCAGAGTAGGCAATTTATAAGTGTTTCTTGAGTGGCAAATCCAGAAGTAGTTACCCTCTGACTCCTCAGAACATTAAAACACAACTTAGGAGGATATTTTGGTTTATAGATTTGGGGGAGGAGGATATAATTATTCCTTGAATGAAACATCAACAGATCCATGAGTCATATGCATGATGAAAATCATAGAATCACAGAAAAGGTAGGATTCCTGAAAAGGACATTAGAGAACACACAATCTAACCTTTGATTTTTATAGACAAGACTGTGTCAGGTAATATCAATACGCATGTATAAGTGTCTACTAGGTCCTAGACTCTGCACTAAGTGCTAGGGATACAAAGAAAGGCAAAACCAGTCCCTGCCCTCAAGGAGCTTGCAATTTAACTGAGTTTCTGTGACTTGGCCAAGATCACTCATTCAGCATCAGAGTGAAGAGCCCAAGCCTCCTAACTTCCAATCAACAATCTTTCCATTTTAAAACAATATTGGTCAGGGTAACAGTGTTTGCATTTTACAATATAAATACACTAGACATTTTTTAAATTAAATTCATTCTTATTGTGAATTTAGCAATCACTAACAAACACAAAAGAGGGAAAAAAGAGGCTTGTATAAGAAAGTATGAACTTGTTATATATCATTTATTTCTAAGATATATATAATAACCATAAAGTTAAATTAAAATAAATTACTGATACACGTCATTCCACTTTTTCAGGGATGTCATGTATAGCCAGTATTATGCATATAATGGTGATTTAATTTTATTGTTCTCAATGTTTTCATTTGTTTATGAAGAAGGGAAAGAGAAGAGAGAGTCTTCTTCAATCTCTTCCCTTCTTAGATGAAAGGGATGGAGGAAGAAGGAAGGAAAAGATACTTCCCTATAAACTTCTGGATCTGACAGTTAAGACCATCCCCAACATATGGTCTAACAACTTGTGAAGCCTTATTTTAAACTACTCTCCTACATATGCCCTGACAGACTCCTCACTGTCCCTCACTGTCCCCTTGATGAAAGACTTTGTATAGTCATCCTCTCTCTCCTTCTGGGCTTCTGAAAGTATAGGTACAGTCCTCCTCCTACTCTCTGTTTAATATTTCTTGATGCCTTCTATGGGTTATATCTATGTATTTAGACAGCCTCCCACACATATAAATCCTGGGAGAAATAAATAGTTATTGAATAAATTCATATCAATTCAGTATAAGCATAATATCAGTTCAATAGCAGAATAACATTCAGTGGGCACATCAGTTAGTGCTCAGTGGGGTTTCCTAAAAAAGAATGGGTTGGTTGTTTTCCTTTGTGCTCAAAGAGGACCAAAATGATGTCACTACATCAGAATCAAGACACAGTGTACCCAACTGTGACAGATCAGACCAATACGAGCTCAGAGAGCTCTACCACAGGTTGGGCACCTGAACATTTGGAATGGAGGTGTGTCTACATTTGCACATTTCATGTTTCCTTTGAACTCACACAGTTCTGTTTCGCTCATAAAACACAATGCCTTCTTTGATGTGGGCACACCATGCTGGGTGGTCCTGTTCTAGTGTTTCCCATGTCTCACAATTGATCTCAAAGTTCTTTAGAGAGATCTTGGGAGTGTCCTTGTATCACTTCTTCTGATCTCCATGTAAGCACTTGGCTTGTGTGAGTTCTCCATAAAATAGTCTTTTAGATAAATGTAAATTTGGCATTTGAACAATATGGTCAGCTCATCAGCTTTGTACTCTGCAGTAGAGTTTGAATGCTTGGCAATTCAGCTGAAGAAAGGACCTCAGTGTCCAGTAGATTAGCTTGCTAATCTACCCAATTCTAAAAAAAGGATTACCAATAAGTCAGATACCAGAGATTAAAGAATATGAGGGAAATCTTAGGAATGGGGTAAATAAACAATGATATATTTAGCCAGATGACCACCCAGTTCTCTTCAAGCTCAAGGTCTATGCTCCTAAAACAGTATACAAATAGCACAAACCTTTTAAGAAAATGCTGGGAGAGAAAAACCTCATTGTATAGTTGAAGCAATATGGCCATGCTGTAAGTCAGGTCAGTTTAAGGTATTAGACAAGGAAACATAAATGTGAGGTATGAGCATGGCAGTGAGGCCACAGTAAAACATTTTTCCAGAGTCCTTTGCTTAAGGCTGTTGTAGACATATTGGGCAGTCTGCCTGCTAGAACTAACGTGGAGCCAGCCAAGCATTTAAAGTTCTGGATGCCTATCATGTGAGTATTACAACCACAAAATAATAATTTATTCATTCATTCATTCAACATAAATGTATTGATACAGTTGCCAGAACCAGGTTCGAAAAAAGGTACTTTAATTACTTAAGTCAAAACCTTGCCTAGGGACCCTTAGAGGAAAGCAGATAGGGGATTCATAGATTCAAAGAAAATTTGGGTAATCAATTAAGAGAAGTGAAATAGATGGTAGAAGACTGAAGGACTAAGGGGGAAGGCAGAGAAAGAAGGAAATCAACACAGTAGTAGAGAAAAGAAAAGGAACAGAAATAATAGGCAGGTAAAGAAAAAAAAATAAGAAAAGAAATAGGATTAGATTAGCTGAGGTCCACAGCAAAAAGGAGAGTTTCAAGGATACTGTAGCTAAAGGAGAGTCTACTAGACAAAAAGATTTATATTGTCAACTACAGACCAAAAGAAATTAAGAGTGCAAGGGAAGAAAAAGCAACATAGGAAGTAATATGAGCTATTTCCAACAAAATAGATGTGGGAGGGTTTGAAATGAACTCTGAAGCCAGGTTTCGATAAGATCAAAGGCAAATTCATCCACTTTTTTCTAGAGGAAAATTAAGGCCATGGAAAAGCCTAAATTTGAATAGTACCCAAAAAAAGCCCTACACCATCCTGGGCCTAATAGGGTATCTGAAGCATTCGCCAGTAGATTCTCCCTTGTAATTTAAGATAACATCTCCAGGACAGTCTTGAAATGAAAATATCTTAACTGGGAGGAGTAAGTGTCTACCATAGTGGAATCCTGACAGAGGTACGGTGTGGTGAAGAGTAGGGGAGGAGGGTGAATAGGCAAGAGGAAAGATACACTACAGGGGAATCAGGAAAGGAACCACTGAGGACAGTCCTTGTATGCTGAACAACAATTTTGCCAAGAACCTCATTAAAGGTGGTATCAGTAGTACTAAGATTCAAATGGCCTAGGGAGGAACTGGCCAATAGAGCATTAAAAGAAGAGAAAAAAGCACTTAGAAACTAAGAAAATAATGGCAATAATATTGTAGCACCCAAGGCATCCTGCCTTTGTATGTCAGGTCCCCAGAAAAAGTGACTTCAGGTACAAGGTACTATGTGGGACTAGATCCACATGAAGATATAGCTCACTAGACTCCACTGAAAGATTTACCAGAAATACTCTGCTAATGAAAGTGATCAGTTTAAAATAAAGACATTTAATGAACTGGAAAGAAAATAGAAGAAAAATAGCAAAAAAAGAAAAATCTACCCTTAAAACCTGGGGCACATTAATGAACAAGTTTGCATACTATCCTTGAGAAAGGTAGACATGCCCAAGGAACACTTGTGGAAGGGCAAATACTTAGGAAAAACATGACCAGAGTATACATATGAAGGGGCAATTCATGGCTCCTACATGGTGGAACCACCAATGTCTTTTGATAAATAGATGAATGAATGAAAAGTATTGATTAGCTGCTTACTTCATGCCAAGCCCTGTGCTAAGCTCTGTAAAAACAGATAGAAAAAAATGTGACAGTACCTCTTTTCAAGGAGCTCATGCTCTCGTCAGAGGAAATAATGTGTAGAAAAGAGCTACAAGATGGCTGGAAAGATCCAGAAGTTTTGTCCTAAGGGATCAGGAATAGGATGAATGGAAAAGTCCATGCATCCTTAAGGTAAACATCAGGTCAAGTGGCAGCGCCCAGAGAGCTAAAGAACATGGCAGCAATGCAGATGCTAAAAGACCAGAACACTTTAGGATGCAGCAGCAGGGCAAATGGTAAGGCCTAGTGGCCTTCCATCTAACTGGAAGGCCTGAAGGTGGTGACTTTCAGCATATCCAACTGGTATGCCACTTGTCCTGCCCAGCTGCTCTGATGAGATCTAAGGAAGAATAGGAATAAAGGTCATGCGAAAAAAGAAGGAAACCCTATCAGCACTTCTTTCCCCTGGGATAGGATCTGAGGAACCAAAGTCATTGGAGAAGGCGTGATGGCAAGGCAAGGAAGATGGGCACCCTTACTTGCTTCTCCACTTGATTAGCTCATTTATTATAAAAACACAACTACTAGACCTTTTCTCCACTGGTCTTGAGGGCCAGGCAATCTCTGCCAGATGTTTCTCCTTGAGGGTATCACTGTTTAACAGTGCTCTACTTGTTTCATGGTCTCATTCCTTCAAGGATCTTGTGAACCCTTCTGTCTGCTAGTTTTCTGGCTTCATTTCTTCAGTATACCTGCTAGTTACCATGATTTCTGTTTGCTAGGGTACAGGGTAGAAAGCCTTTCTCTGACTAAAGGATATGTGGACTGAGGGGTCTTTATTAATATCCAATACTATAAGCCACCACACCCAGCTAAGAACCAAAAGTCAGGCATAATACTCCCAAGTTAAGATTGTCTTTTTTTTTTTTTTACCTTATTTCTTCCTGTCAAGAGGAGTCATTTCTTTATTCTAATCCTCTTCTAATATGGAGTTAGAAAGTTGGAGCTCCCATTTAATATCTTTATGGGGCTCCTGTTCTGTAACATTCGAGGGGTTCTACCATAGGTATTCCCCAGAACTAAGTGTCTCAAGTGCCATGTTTTGAGGCCCTCAGGTCCCCCCAAATCCTTTGAATTTAGCAAATGTATCTGAACAAGATCAAATGCTAAACTAAAGGGCAAAAAATAGAATTACATACCACCTAAATAAATGTTGGGGAGCAGGGCGAGGGATGAGATATTTGTTGAGGTATACAGCTTTCTGCACATTGTGCCACATGTGGAAAAGATTGTTAACATATTACCAAAAACCTAAAATTATGGGCGTGTGAAAAAAGTCAATCCTACATAAGGCAAAATAGCTGGATATTTTTACTTAACAGATAGAATCTTTCTCCTGTTGGGCCACAAACTGTACTGTGTTTGAGTCACTCTGCCATAATGACTTATATTTTTATAGGACTTAACAGGTTATAAAATGTTTTCTTCATCATTGTTCTACATGCAAGTATTATTATCAGCATTTTACAGATGAAGAAACTGAAACTTAGGGAAATTAAATGATTTACCCACAGTCACATAGCTAGTAAGAACTGAGATTCCAACAGAGTTCTCAAGATTCCTAGTGGGCTTTCCATTATACCAAGTCTTCAGTACCTGAAGTGATCGCATTTCAAAGATTTGCCTTTAATCTTGAGGAGAAAGACACAGATCCCTACTCCATAAAAATTGTTGATACAGATTACAAGATTATTGACAGTATAAAATGCTCTCAAGAAAAAAAAGTAGAATTACACATCACCTAAATAAATGTTGGGACTTGCTCAAAATCACAAAATTAGTGAAAGGCAGAGCCCAGACTAAGAACCTTGGTGTCGCAATTTGGTGGTGTTCTTTCCGCTACTCTGTGCTTTTTTCAAAATGAAATTGGTAAGACAGTGTAGTAGAGTTAGAAATGATAAGATACTAAAAGATGCCATTCAGTCAGGCAGCCAATAACATTTATTAAGTACCTACAATGTGCCAGGAACTGTATATTGTATTGCATTTTAAGTTTTGCTAAGTGTTTTACGTATATCCTCTCATTTGATCCTCCCATCAGTCCTTTGAGGTCAGTACTACATATCATTCCCATTTTACAGATGAAGAACTGAGGCTCAGAAAAGTGAAATGATTTGACCATGGCCACACAGCTAATAAGTGTGAGAGGCAGGATTCAATTCAGCTTTCCTGACCCCAAGTTCAATACTCTTTCTACTTTTCTACTTCTCTATTCTTTCATGTGACTATTGTGTGACTTCTGGTCATTAAGTTAGGAAATATTGGAAAAGGGACATTGAGACTTAGTAAATTTTGTTTTGAACAGAAAGAGACAAAGATGAAGGTAAGCCAGATAATTAAACAGCAAACAGCTCTCTACCTCCAAGATGGAAAAGATTGATGGGTGATGCTAGGGGAAGAAAAGATATAAAGGAAGCAATAAGGAAGAGGATCAATGTAAGCCAATTTGGGAATCAACATCAGTATGTAGAAGTAATGAGGTGCCTACAGGAAAATATTGACAAGAGGAACAAGATGAGCAGAAAGAAATTACACAAATAGCAAAGATTAATGAATAAATAAGACAAAGTCTGTCTAAGAAAGCTAGGGTAATAGAAGGAGAAAAGGTATGCAAAAGCAGGAAATAAGAATTTACCTATAAATACACTAAAACACACTGGATGATGGAAAATTTGGAAATTTTATGGAAAAAATTTTATGGAAAAACACACTGGATGATGGAAAATCACAAGATGTGGTGATACTAAAAGACAGAATCTGATCAAGCCCAGACCAAGTCACTCAAAAAGTTAAGATAATAATTTTAGTGGGCACTTATACACAGCTTTAAAGTTTGCAAAGCACTTTATATACATAAACTTCTTTGATCTTCCTAATAACCCAAGACCTACAGATATTTTAAAACCTATTTTACAAATGAGGGAACTTAGAATCAGAGCATCAAATCACTTGTCCATGTTTATAGTTGATGTGGACGTTGGATTTGAAATCGTCTCTCTCCTAATTCCAAGCTCTGCAGTCTTTCCATTAGGAGAGCCCTTGCTAGGGTGGAACTGAGAGGATTTGGTAATTTATCAGATGTGGAGAATAAGGAGAAGGAACACTGAGAAGAAATGAACAAAAATGAATGCTAGGAAGTTGCTCCTCAAGATAAGTAGAGAAAGAGTAAGAAAGCACCTAGCTGGTACAGCTAGGTGGCACAATGAATAGAGAGTTGGACCTGGAGTCAGGAGGGCTTGAGTTCAAATCCTGCCTCAGATACTTAACCCTTACTAGCCATGTGACCTTGGGCAAGTCACTTTACCCCAATTGCCCTACCCTCCCCCCTCCAAAAAGCAAAAAAAACCAAAACAAAACATGTACTTGAATCAGATGAGTTTAAGTTATGAATTTCAAATATACTATCCTTAGGTATTGAAAGTATCTAAACATGTCAGTGCCATGCCATCATTAATGATCTTTGAAAGACTATGGACAATCAAAGTGATGCTGTAGGATTGGAGTTAGGTAGATGCCCCAAATTTCCCCCCAAAAGGGAAGATAATGAAGGCTTCAAACTTTAGGCCATTGATCTTGACTCAAATTCCTGGTAAAATTCTAGAATATTAAAGTGTAGTGCAGGCTTTGGGTTCACTCCCCAAAGTACAGGTGGCTGCCGCTTCTCTCATGGTTCTAAAGTTAATGCTGAGGGTTTAGAATTTCCAGTACTCATGAGCCTCCAGCTGATGTGCCCAGATATTATTTAACCAGTTAATATCTCTCAAACAATTAATTTTTACAAAGAGATATTTACTGAAAAGGTGCAACATACACCAAAGTATACTATCTCCCCCCAGAAGTCTGGGACAGTCTTCCACAAATGCAGACCCCAGGGCAGAGTAGGCTCAAGCTTAGAAAACACATGTGGTAAAAGGGTTCTTAATAGGTCCTGGTCAAATGGAAATTATTTTTTCCTTTTCTGAAGTCCTCATGAAGTTCCCCTAAGACGTGTCTTTTTGTTGCATTCAGAGTTAGGGTCCTTGTACATTCCTGAAGTTTCCTTTCCTTGGAATGTCTAGTTTACCCTTGGTTCTGAATGTAAACACCACCATCAGCCACTGCTATTCTTTTTCCATCAATTGTGGGAAGCCTGAATCTTCCAAACTTTTGAAATCTGTCAGGTTTTCTGGAAAACAGAGGAGAGAGAGGAGACAAATAGTCTCTCATCAGCTCCCCTCTCTGAGTGATTGCCTCTTAAGGGTTTGGTTGGAACTGTTCCCCCACTGGATTGGCGTATTGTTGGAATGCCAGATTCTGGTCCATCCAAGCCTCCCAGAACAGAACTGGCTCCCTCAAACCAATTCCAACACACTCCCTATGTAGCCTCATTTCATTGCCCTTATTTGACACATCCTTCACAACTAAATAAGGATTTCCCTTCTGCCTAATTTGTACCTTTTGTGACATTGTTCTCTCCTACTTTTCTTCATACTTAACTACTACTTCTCAGTCTCATTCATGGTTTTTCCCACAAGTTATGCCCACAAACCATAGGTGTCCCCCAAGCATGCATCCTTTACCCTCTTCTCTTCTCCCTCTATACTATATCACTCCATTAACTCCTCAGTTTCCATAGGTTTAATTATTATCTCTATGGAGATGATTCTTAATTCTATTTATCCAGCCCCTAACTCTCTCCCGACTTTCAGTCTGACAACATCATCCATACACCTAAAGGTCATTTCAAGCTGGATGTCTCAGAGACATCTCAAACTCAACTTGTTCAAAACAGAACCGATCATCTTTCCCCTTCTTTCCAATGTACCTATTATTATTGAGGGTATCACCAACCTCCCAGTCACCCAGGCTCATAACCTTAGAGTTATATTCAAATTCTCATTCTCACTCACTCCAAATATTCAATCTGTTGACAAGATTTGTCATTTCTAGCTTAACAACATGCCCCCTTTTCTCCACTCACACAGCCCTGCCACCTTGGTATAGCTCCTCATCACTTACATCTTTACTACTACAACAACTTTCTGGTAGCTCTCCCTGTCTCCAGTCTCTCCCCACTCCAGTCCATTCTCCAATCATCTGTCAAAATGATCTACCTACAGCACAGATCTGACCATGTCATCTCCCCACCAATAGTCTAATGGCTTCCTATTATGTACAGCAGAGATATAAAACATGTGACCCATGGGCCACATATGACTCACAACACTCCCATGTACTCTGTGATCCAGAAATACTAGCTTTGTTGTGTTACTTCAAAAATAACATTCACTCTCTAGATTCTGTCTTTTCACTGGCTTTACCAAATGACTAGAATTCTTTTCCTCCTCACCTCTTCTTCCTATTTTGCCTGGTGGAGTTTAAGATTCAGTTCAAATCCCATCTTCTGCAAGAGATCTTTCCTGGTCTGCTGTCTCCTCCACCCCCACTACCTTCTCTCTGAGATTACCTTGCCTTTACATGGTGCATATTTTATAGGAGCATCATGATTTCCATGTTATTTCTCTCCTTAGAACTGAGGCTTGTTTTTACCTTTCATCTCTTCCTAGAGCTTAGCACATAAGTTCTTAATAAATGTTTGTTGACTGAATGACTTGACTAATTCAATAGAGGTGTGAAGGAATTGTTCATTCCTATTTTACATCTTTAATTGGTCGATTCTGTAACTCAAAGAGATACTCTCACTTAATAAAAGTAGGAGGGCTTAGAACATCTTGTTTGGTTACATTTACTTGCAATGAGGATGATAAGTTTCATACCCAGGGCCTTCTGTATTTTATTGGAGTAGGGTAAATACCCATCCTTAAACTAAAAATGGCTGTTGAACAAATGGTAATCCTAAAAGTCCATGACCCTTCAATAAGAGCAGGCCATAGCAGATTAAATTAATTTCATTTTTTTAAAATGGAGTTATTAGACTAGAAGGTCAGGAGACCACTGCAAAAGCAGTTTACCTAGACTTTTAGCAAAACATTTGGTAAACTCTATCGTTATATTCTTGTAGAGAAGATGGAGAAATAAGGTTAATGATAATATAGTTAGATAGATTTGAAGCTATTTCAATGGCCAAACCCAAAGAATAGTTAATGGTTCTGGGTCAACTAGAAAGAGCTCTATAGTAGCGTATTTTCCAACAGATTCGTGTTTTATTGAGCTACAATTTGCTTTTAAGAAATCTGCTAGTTTTAGGGGTTGCAAACTCAATGAGAGTCATAGTCTGATAGAGAAATCAAAAAAAGTTCATGTATTGTCAAACAGAAATAAAAGAGACATAGCACCCAACACTTCAAGAAAGTTATGTTAGCAAGTCTAGTAAGAAAAAGGGCTACTTTTCTAAAGACATTGATTCCATTCTCCCCTACCTTTATCAAACCTATTTATGCAGATTTCATAGTATGCTTCTCATTAAACTTGTTGGGAACCACTACTCTCAGGATCTTCTAAAAGCTGATAGTAAGAGTGCCTGGAAACTAAACCCCCAAAAAACAAAGACACCATTGTACTTAAGAGAGATATTTAATAGGGACTATGAAGTATGTGTTCTTGGGGGAAGGAGAGATAACTCTTAGTACAAAAACATGCAAATCTATTTTAAAATTACTCTAATGAAAACTGAATTCTTGATAATAATGTTAAATATACACAATTATTTCTGCAAAGAAGATGCTAATGGCTAACAGACTCCCAATTCCTTTTACTTTCCATATTCCAATGGTAGTGAAACGCTGTTTTTAATAAGAACAAAACCTCCTTTTCTTGTACCAACTGTCATTCCTATCCATCTCAACTCTGTTCTACCAATGTCCCACTCCAAATCTGCCTGTCCTTTCCATCATACTCTCTGGAATATCTATTCCATAATTAACAAATTAATCTCATCTTACATTTCTTCCTTTCTTATTCCTTCTATCTTCTGATATGCACTTAGACTTGGCTTCCTCTTAATGACACTACTTCCCCAATCACCCTTTCCAGTACTGGAAAAACTCTCACATCCCTTGCCTCACTGGTCACAGTGGGGAAATTGGAATGCTCCTTGCTCCATATTACCTTCTAGACTCTCCTCTACCATCATCACTCAGCAATCTATCCACCTTTCTGGTAGACACTATCTATATTTACCACCCAACCTGTATCCTGATGGCTATTATCTACCAACTTCCAGAATCTTCTCTCTCATTTCTCAGTGGATTGAGTGCCTGGTTTATAGTTTCTATCTTTACCCAAATCCTACCCTCATGCCTATCTTCATAATAGGAAACTTCAATATACAAACAAACATTCCCTCAAACCACCTAATTTTCTAGGTCTCATTCTTCTGCTGCACTAGTTACACACAGGGATGGCCACACCCTGGATCTCACCACAGGATTCTACTTCCAGGTTCATGAACTCCAAAATTCTTATATCCAATGATAGTCATTTATCATTCTATTTTTCCCATGGTCTTCATTCCCTCTGCTGCTCAGTCCTTTCCCAGTTCATCATCCCCTGCACTGACTACACTCTCATCCTTTCACAATCTTAACTCTTTGGTGAATCAGTTCAACTCTTCACTATTCTCTGCTCTCAAATTCCTTTGCACACATTGTCAGGCTCCAACTCAGGACTACTCTCACCATCTGCCTCTTTTGCTCCTTAGAGTATCTTCTTAGTTACATTTAATTATTGTTAGAATCGAAAGAGAGTTTTGCAAACCATAAATTGCTATAAAAGTATCTACTGTCATCATTACTGGTTGTGAAGACTGAAGATGTTTAGTCTAGAGAAAAGAACACTTCAGGGGTTGGGGGGATGATTGTTGTATGCAAGTATTTGAAGGACTGTTTCTTAGAGGAATTAGATTTTCTCTGTTTGAAAGAGGGCAGAACTGGAATAAGTGGAAGTTACAAAAGGGTAAATTAAGACTTGATATAGATTTTTTTTTTAAACTCGAACAGTTACTACTATACAAAAGTAGAATGTGCTGTCTCAGTAGATAGTAGATTTCCTTCCCTTTACTGGAGGAATTAAGCCAAGGCCAAACAATCACTTGTCAGGAATACTGTGAGGGAGATTATTAGTCAGATTGGCACTAGACTTCCTTTTTGGTTCCTTCCTACCAGAGGTGTGCTGGCATCAATTCATACTGGCCCTGGAGAGCCAATTTTAAAATTTTCAGTGTGAGCATTTATACCTTGGATCAGCAAATACTACAGATCAGAGGTCAATTCATACTTTTAGTGATTATATCTAGACTTTTTTTTAAAAAGTGGAGGAAATGTTAATAAGCAGATTAAACTTGAAAGTGTGTTCTGCATACATTCTTTTTTCTTTTCTTTTCAGGAAGTCAGTTGTTAAACATTTAACAACACACCATTGCTTCCCACTATAATTCTTTTTTTTTGTTCGTTTATTTTTAGTTTTCAATTTTCATCTCCACAAGGTTTTAAATTACAAATTTTCTCTCCATCTTTCCCCCACCCACCAACCCAAAACAGTGATCCCACTGAATACCCCTTCCCCCATCTGTTCTCTCCTCTCTCCTCCCCCATGTCCCCTCTGACCTTCCAGTAGGGCAAGATGGATCTCTGCGCTCCAGTGTCTGTATATCTTATTTCCCAGTTGCATGTAAAAATAATAATAATATATTTTTTTAAACATTTGATTTTAAAACTTTGATTTCCAGATTCTTTCCCTTCTTCCCTCATCATCCACCTCTACTGGGAAGATAAGCAATTCAATATAGGTTGTACATGTGTAATTATGCAAAACATTTCCATAGTAGATACATTGTGAAAGACTGACTATATTACCTTCCATCCTATCCCACCCCCACTTACTCTATTTTTTATTCTGACCCTGTGCCTTGTCAAAAGTGTGTGCTTCTAACTACCCTCTCTCCCAATCTGCCCTCCCTTCTATCATCCCAGCTCTTTTATCACCTTCCCCCCTACTTTCCTGTAGGGTAAGATATCCAGTTTGGTGTGTATGTTATTCCCTCCTTAAGCCAAATTCAATGAGGATAAGGTTGCCCCATTCCCTTTTGGCTTCCTGTTCTTCCCCTCCATTGTAACAGTTTTCTCTTGCCTCTTTTATATGAGATAATTTACCCTATTCTGTTTTTCCATTTCTCCTCTCATTATATTCCTCTCTCACTTCTTAATTTTATTTTTTAGATATCATCCCCTCATATTCAACTCATTCCATGCCCTCTGTCTACATATACATGTATACATACACACATGCTAACATATGTATTTATACACACATACACCCTCCTATATAAACATATATATGTATGTATACATATATATATATATAAATATATATTCCCTTCAACTATCCTCATATTGAGAAAAGTCTCATGAGTTACAATTATCATTTTTTCCATGTAGGAGTATAAATAGTTTAATAAGTTTCTTATGATTTCTTTTCCCTGTTTACCTGCTTCTCTTGCTTCTTGAATTTGATTGTCAAATTTTCTATTCAATTCTGGTTTTTTCATCAAGAATGCTTCAAAGTCCTCTTTTTCATTGAATGACCATATTTTTTCCCTGAAACATTACATTCAGTTTTGCTGGGTAGGTGATGCTTGGTTTTAATCCTAGCTCCTTTGACATCCAGAATATCATATTCCAAGCCCTGCAATCCCTTAATGTAGAAGCTGCTAGATCTTGTGTTATCCTGATTGTGTTTCCACAGTAGTAAAGTTATTCCTTCCTGGCTGCTTGTAATAGTTTCTCCTTGACCTGGGAACTCTGAATTTGGCTATAATATTCCTAGGAGTTTTCTTTTTGGGATCTTTTTCAAGAGGTAATCAGTGAATTCTTTCAATTTCTACTTTGCCCTCTGGTTCTAAAACATCAGGGTAATTTTCCTCGAGAATTTCTTGAAGGATGATTTCTAGGTTCTTTTTTTGATCATGGCTTTCAGGTAGTCCAATAATTTTTAAATTGTCTCTCCTAGATCAATTTTCCAGGTCAGTGGAT
The DNA here is from genome assembly GCA_028627135.1 of Pseudochirops cupreus. NCBI lineage: Eukaryota > Metazoa > Chordata > Mammalia > Diprotodontia > Pseudocheiridae > Pseudochirops > Pseudochirops cupreus. The sequence goes on along the minus strand of CM053580.1, from coordinate 444,151,370 downwards.
CTGTTTTATAGTATCTTGATTTCTCATAAAGTCATTAGCTTACATTTGCTCCAATCTAATTCTGAAGGAATTATTCTTTTCAGTGTGCTTTTGAAATTTCTTTTCCATCTGGCAAATTCGGCTTTATAAGGCATTCTTCTCCTCATTGGCTTTTTGGGCCTCTTTTGCCATTTAAGTTAGTCTATTTTTTTAAGGTGTTATTTTCTTCAGTCAGGTTATTGACTTGCTTTTCATGATTTTCTTGCATCATTCTCATTTGTCTTCCCAATTTTTCGTCCACTTCTCTTACTTGATTTTCAAGATCTTTTTTGAACTCCTCCATGTCCTGTAACCAATTAATATTTTTCTTGGAAGCTTTTGGTGCAGGATTTCTGACTTTGTTGTCTTCCTCCAATTCCATGCTTTGATCCTTTTTGTCCCCAAAAAAAGGAATCTAAAGTTGGATTGCTGTGCTTGCTTTGCTTCCTCTTCTTGTTCATGTTGCCAGTCAATTACTTGACTTTTGAGCTCTTTGCCATGGTTGAAATCCGCTTCCAGAGAAGAGAGCTTTGTCCCAAATTGCTGAGGTTTTTGCAGCTGCCAGACCTATTGGGGGGGGGGGGGTGCCCTCTCTGCCACCCCCACAAGTTCTGGCCCACTGGCCACACACCCCAGAACTTCACCCAAGACAGTGATCCAGATCCAAGCAGGTTAAAGCAAGAGCAATTACCCTTTGAATGGTCATTTGTTCCCGCTAATTTCTGCAGGCCAGGATCTCTGGAGGCAGCCTCACTGGGAAGCAGCTGCAGCCTCTGGGATTCCTCACCTCTTGCCCTGGCAGCAGGAGCCAGACCTCACCCTTCCTTTCCAACAGAGTCCCCTATTCCACTATAATTCTATATACAATATAGAATTCTATATTATATAATTCTGTGATATAAGTAAGGGAGAGTTTTATTCAGCCTTAAGAAAGAAAGAAAAAAGAAGTGGGTAATATGTTAGGCTCTAGTTCAGGCTTTTTTTTTTCATAATCCAAGATTTATTGTTCTTTTTTTATGGTCACTTATGCCATGAATTCATAGGGGATTGGTTCCAACAGCTCAGATTCCTCGCCATTGGTTCTCACAAACTGTGCATCTCTGGGTGGAGCGTTTCAGCTGAACCCAAGTGCCTTTTTCTTTGGCTTCCTTCTTCTTCTGATCATTTTCCTCTACCTGATTCAGGAAGCTATCTCTGCTCTTGGAATGCTTAACATGCTCAATATGCACATGAATTCTCTTGGCTAGATTCTTGTCCTTAACCTGTTTGTTTACAACAATGCCTATAGCATTCTGTAGACCCATCCAGTCTTGCCACAGTAACATTTGTGGGGGCATTCCTTGCTGAACTGTGCCCGTATCCTTGATATCTACAATATCACCTTTCTTATATATTCACATATATGTAGCCAAAGGGACAACACGATGTTTTTAAAAGGGCCTAGAAAACATGTATTGAGTCCCTCTCCTTTTTCCTTTTGTGTTCATCATTTTGTCAACTCACTGGAATATGGTGGAGCCAGCAGAAAGCTCTAGTTCAGGCTTTTAACGTGATTTTTTTTAAAAAAGAAAAAAGATATGACAACAATTTACAATAATAAAATCATGAAACTTTTAGTTTAAAGATGAGTTCAAGTGATTAACTCAGAAAGTGGACTCCCTGAGTCTATGCAATTTCTTGAATATTTCAAGCAATTATAACACAAATACTATTAGGAATCCAGATCTGGATGTAACACAAAACACCAACCTTCAATAGCATAGACTATTAAAAGAATAGTGCATATGGCTTATTCATCTTAGGAAATAGCATCATGCCTAAAGGATGAAAGTGGTCAGCTTGCCTAATGAGCCTCAATCAGAAGAAAACCTTCAACAGGCCCCGATGGGACTTCTTCCTTTAAATTAGGGCAAGCCCATAAGTCACCATTCACATTTGTGATGTCTCTGAGGGAAGTATACACAGTATGTGAATAGCATTCCAATCATGAATGAATGGATTAAATGAAAAATAAAGCATGCAATTATCATCTGTGAGAGTCAAAAAATCTAAATTTTAGATCTGTCATTTATTAGCTGTGTGACCACAGGCAAACCACTTAACCTTTCTTTACCTCAACATCTTCATCAGTGAAATGTCTGTTAATTGTCACAGGGTTTTCAAGTCAGGGTTGCTATGATACAATGTCATGTTCCTATTACATTATTTTTCAGTTTTGTCACTTTGTAGTTCTCATAATTGTTTGTGCATATTTTTTTAGGAAAGTATTTTTTTTATTTTGTTTTTTTTTCTAATATATTGAATCCTCACTCATCCCTGGCCTGTTACTAGTATCATTTTGCTCTGGAATTCTAGAATTTTGTGACTTTAAGCATAGTAGAAAGAAAAGAGAAAAAAAAAACAGAGATCAGAGGGCCTGGGTTCCAATCTACCTTCTGCTGTGTGATCATGGACAAGTCACTTGACATTCTACTTCCTCATCTGTAAAACTGAGGGTGCTTGACTGGATGACCTCTGAGGTCTCTGCCAGTTGTAAATCTATAAGACAATGAACAAGAAAAGGATGAAAATTGACCCAAAGATGCAAAAATGTAAACTGGGCAGAGCAGAAAAATCCTTAAAAGCCCAAGGATATATTTTATGGTGAAAGACAACACAAAAGGCTGAGGAAGAAGAGGAAATGGAGGCTGAAGGGAGATTAGAGGAATGTAGACCAAGGGAAATATGAAAGTGCCTCCCCCTTCTCCCACCCCCCCCTCCTCCCTTTCTCTGTCTCCTTTCCCCCTCCTCCTCCCCCTCCTCATCGTTCCCTCCCCCTCCCCTTCTCTGTTTCCCTCTCCTTCTCCCTCTCTCTGTCCCCCTAACACTACCTCATCAAAACATTTTAAATTCCTTAAAACAAACATTCTATGTCTACCTACCACCAGCTACCTTCATAATATTTTACTTGAGTGCTTTTTAATTGGGTTATGGAGCAATGAGGCCAGAAAAGCCAATATGATTAAAAGGCAGTTAGGTTTCTGATACAGCAGCTCAGAATGAATTATCTGGGAATTCCTCCCTTTCCCCTTGAAATCTTGGCCACCCTTCAAACTCAGCCCCTCCTCCATCTTTGTTTGTCCCTCCACAGGGTCTTACACAGAGCAGGAGCATCATGATAAATAATTATTAAATCAATTAATAGAAACAAACCACAAGATTTTTACCAGAGTAATGCTTTAGGTTATATTATCAGAATATAATTGTAGTCTTTGTATAGGGCTTTAAAGTTTGCAAAGCACTTCAAAATATTATCTTACTTTGTCCTTCAACAACCCAGGAAGAGAGGTACTATTATTATCCTCACTTTACAGGTGAAGAAACCAAGACTGGGGAGGGTGATTTACCCAGGGCCATAGAGCTAGTAACTGTCTGATGTAGAATTTGAACTCAAGATTCCCAGTCCAACATGCTATCTACTGCACCACCAGTTGCCCAAAGAATGAGGAAGCGGAGAATACTGTAATACACCCTACTTCCCATTTGTAATCACTGTAAGAATCACCTTTAAAAGAAACAGAATAGAAAAATTGGCATGGAACAGAATATAATAGAAATGTAACAAAATAAAAATGTTGGCAAGTAAAAACTTGGGATTTTAATGCCCTTCTCAAATCTCAAACCCAAAATAGAATATATGCAAAAGCAAATGTACCAAATGAAATTTGAAGAATATCAGGAGAATGAGTGAAAAAATAATTGTTAAGTCCCAGCATGGAAAACTACTGCTTTAGAGAAATCTGACATTTCAGAGAACAAAATACACTTGAAAACCATATGGAAAATGGAAAGAAAGTCGAGAAAACCCCACATAAGAGGATCCTCACTGATCAGAAGTTTTATGGAAAAAAATGAGAGAGAGGTATAGGAAGGAAGGGAATAAGCATTTATTAAGTGCCTACTACATACCAGGTACTGTGATAAATGCTTTCCAAATATAATCTCATTTGAACTTCACAACTCTGGGTTAGTAAGTGCTATCGTTATCGCCATGTTACAGTTGGGGAAACTGAGGCAGACAGGTTAAGTAACTTGCCCAAGGTCTCACACAGCTAGTAAATATCTAAAGCTGCGTTTGAATTCAGGTCTCCCTGATTCTAATTCTATACACTATGTCACCTAGCTGCCTCCAGGTGCCTGCAGTTACTCTTAGTCTCTTGTGTATGGAACAGATTTTTTAAAATTGGCCCCATAATAATTCGACACTTGGAAGTGTAATTACAAAATGACATATGCTTACATCCCACAGAAGAGAGCAAATCTCTAACTGTTGGCTGGGTGTTCAGCTCTCAGCCCTGTGCTAAGAAAGGTTCTTCTCTTTTGTGAGGTTCCCGTTGTGACTTCCTGCAGTAAACAACAGGACATCAAGGCAACATAAGGATTGGGTCAACCAGAGATGTTTATATGGAATAATATTAAAATCTAGCAAATTGAACAGAATTGTAAACACACACACAGACAGGTAGAGAGGTAAGGCAGGGGCAGGGCAGAGTAATGCCACCCAATTTCTCACAGTTAGTTTCTTTTTGTCTGTCTCTGTCTCTGTCTGTCTGTCTGTCTGTCTGTCTTCCTCTCTGTCTCTCTCTTCCTGCTATGGGAGTAAGCACTCACACGTGTATATATATAAACACACCTACACAGACACACACACGCACACACACACACATGCTCTCTCACACTCACAAATGTCTCCACTTGGTCTTGAAGAAAGGAACTACAGACTTAGCAGACACTGACTGCCACGGTTCCGTTTTTGCCATGGGGCTTGGGGGATAACTGACACCTCATCATTTTGCTCTTCTTCTCTCAATCTCTTGAAATGTCATCTACATGAAAAACCTCTACCCTCCTATCTGAGGCCTGACCTCACATTATTTTACTCTCTTTTCAAGCTGAAAAGAACTACAAATCCCAAAGTCTTTGTGGTGAGCTATGTCTTGCCAAAGGCTATTCCACAGGAATTACTGAGATAAGGGACTGACTGCATTACGGAAAAAGGACATTTTAATGGATTCATGATCTTATTAACCTGGATACCTAGACACCCCAGGACCCTTCTTTAATATGGTCAAGACTATGTCATCTAAAATCAGGAGCTATAATTATTTGCAATGGAAAAACATTAGTCAACCAATAAACATTTACTGATTGATTAATAGGTATCAGGCACTGTGCTAAGGTGCTAGGTATACAAAGAAAGTCAAGATAGCCCCTGCCCTCAAGGAACCTACAACAGAATGAAGGAACATCCATACAAAAGGAACCAAAAAAGGGGTGCGGGTGGGGAGAGAAGGTACATGGCATAGGGGAATGATAGAGAAGTCCAGAAGAGTGCAGCCAGTTGGAGAATGAAGAGATAACTAACCTAGCCTCATGTTCTGGGAGGAAAGGTCTCTGCCCTACAATCAGAGGGAGGAAAGGACCCCAGGGTGGAGGATACTGACAAAGTATGAGTTCTAGGGCTGATATGATCTTGCAAGATAAAGAGGTTCCTGGGACATGATACAGAAATCCAGAAGACTATATGAAGGTGAGAAATGAAGACATTTTCCAGGAATGAACAGAGGTAAAGCAAAGATTCTTTTCCCCACTAATTTTTTTCACATAATCCTAGGAATTCAATCTATAACTCTAAGACAAGAGAACAAAATTAAAGGTATAAAAATTAACGAAGGAAAAAACTGTTCTTATTTGCAAATAACATTATGGTGTACTTAGAAAACCCTGGAAAACTACTAAAGGAACTAACAGAGGAACTAATAGGAACCCTGGAAAACTACTAAAGGAACTAATAGAGGAACTAATAGGAACTAATATCAAAATAACAGAATACAAAATAAATCACAAAAATCATTCTTTCTACATGGTACTAATGAAACACAGGACAGAAGAATAGGAGAAATTCCATTCCTAATAAGTACAAAATATATAAATTAAATAGAAATTAATTCACCAAGGCACACAAAAGTTTCACAACACTTTTTACAGAAATAATGGTAAATAAAATAATACAGATAATTGGAGAGATATGGAGAAGATGTGCCTCTAAATAAAAATGACAATGCTACCTGAAGTGATTTGCATACTTGGTATACTGATCAAACTCCCAAGGGATTATTTTATTATCTAGACAAAATAATAATACAATTCAACTGGAAGAACAAAAGGTCAAGAATCTGCAGGGAAATGATGAAAAAATCAGGAATGATGTGAACTCAGCAGACCAGACTTTAAAACATGCTATAAAGTAATAGTCATCAAAATCGTTTGATATAGGTTAAAAATAGAAAAGTTTATCAATGGAATACATTAGATAAATAAGACCGAGAAGCAATCAAACATAAGAGCATGGTGTTTGATAAACTGAAGAATAACAGCTATTGAGGTAAAGACTCACTATATGATCAAAATTTCTGGAAAACCTGGAAAACTACAAAGCAGTCTGCCATACATTAAGTTTAAACTATGACCAATAAACCATTGATTGCTTTTGATTGACTGGACTTTCTAAGACTATAAGTTGCAAAGAAAATACTAAATGTACTAAATTCTTTCATGGGAAGTCCCTATAACAATGAAATCATAGGTCCAGTTTCTATCTATCTATCTATCTATCTATCTACCTACCTACCTGTCTGTCTGTCTGTCTTTCCAGCTATGTATCTATCTGTCCATCTAATCTTAGAAATATGCTACAAATAGACAACATACATTTAACAGGAGGAAAGTAGTCAGTTGACAAACATTTATTAATCACCTTCTATGTGATAAATACTGAGCATTTCTTTTTAAAAAGGTAAAAGACAATTCCTGTTTTCAAAAAGCCTACAGTCTCATGAAGAAAAAAATGTGCAAAAATTATATACAAACAAGATATATTCAAGACAAATTGGAGGTTGTCAAGAAAAGGGAGACATTTTGCAGAAAGCAGGTTTTTAGATAAAATTTGAAGGAAGCCAAGGCAGTTAGGAAACAGAGAGGGAGAAGGGAGAGTGTTTCAAGTGCAGGGGTGAGGGGAGGAGGGGAGATGAATAAGAGTCAGAGTAGAGAAGCAAGTGAAAGTGTCCGGAGTTAAAAGATGGAGTATAGTATGAGGAACAGTAAAGGGGCCAGTGTCACATGATCATAAAAAATACGGTGGGATGTAAGAAGTCTAGAAAGGTAGAATGGGCTAGTTTCAAAGTCAAACAAAGGATTTTATATTTAATCCTGGATGTAATAGGGAGTCACCGGTATTGATAAAATAGGGAGGAGGTGTGCCATTTTAGGTAGTTCAATTTCTCAGGTGATTAGAGAATAGACCAGAGAAGGGAGAGATGAAAGAAAGAGAGCATCCAGTAGGCTATTGCAATAGCCCAAGCATGAAATGATGAGGCTCTGCACCAAGTTGATGTCAGTGTCATAAGAGAGAAGGGAACATATATGAGATTCATGAAGATAGAAATTACAGAATTTGCCAACTGATTGGAAATGGGAGAGAAGAGAGAGAACAAGGAGTTGAAGAAGATGCCTGAATAACTAAGATATCTAAAAATTGACACAAACTAATAATAACTATTATCCTAATATCCTAAAGCAAGAAAAGTGATGAATTCAGTGTTGGATATGTAGAGCTTAAGACGTTTTGGGGACATCTAGTTTGAGATGTCTCATGTGAGACATGAGATTGAAGGTGAGCATAGAGGTTAGACGTAGTTGAATTCATGGGAACTAATGAGATTATCAAGTGAAATAGTATAAAAGGAGAAGAAAAGAAGCCCTAGAACATTGTAATAAGAGTGACCCAGATAAAGACCTAGCAAAGGAGACTTCGGAGTGGCCAGACAAGCAGGAGAAGAACCAGGAAAGAACAAGCTACAATGTCTGACCAAGCTCTAAGCACTCTGTAGAGCCTGCTTCAGTTGCCTTCATAGCTTTGGAACAAATTGTTCTCATCTCTCCATTCCACTGGGGGAAGTCTTCAATTACCTGGGGTAGACATCCTCCTAACTCATTGATGGGTTTAAGGTCTATGGGTGACCCTCAGCCTGGGTTAGCCTGTCTACCAAGACAGTTTTACCAGGCTGTGGTCTCCAGGCATGCTACAACTTCTTGGAGCCACAGGTGAGAGATTGGGTGAAGCCAAGCCCTTACACCCAAGGTCCTTGTCCTCCCTGAATACCCCAAACAAGGTAAAGAGAAACAGGAAACAAAGCCATCATTGACTGGTGAATGACAGAGCAAATTATGGTACATGAACATAATGGAATATTATTGTGCTGTAAGAAATAATGAATGTCATGAATAAAGAGGAGTATGAAAAGATCTGTATGAACTGATGCAGAGTGAAGTAAGCTGCACCAAGAAAACCACATATGCAATGATTTCGGCATTGTAAATGGAAACAGCAATGACAACAAAAATCAAAAGTAAATGTAACAAAGTATAAAAATCAAATATGACTCAAATGAAGATATATGAGAAGACATCCCCAGCCTATGCCTTTATGGAGGTGGGAGGTACAGCTGTTACACATAACATATGTTTTGGATTTTTTCACTGTAACCATCAGTTGCACTGATTTTACAAAAATTCTGAGATCACTACCAATGACTTCAGGATAGAAAGAAAGACTGAAAGCCAGGTGCTGAAGCCATTTTTCAATTGTACTTTTTAGAAAAATAGTTTTAATTTCCAGAAAATTCCTCTCTACATGGCAAGTAGATAAAATTATTGGTGACAAATCAAATCATAGATGGTATAGCGAAGATTCATAGCCTCAGAGAACAGTAACAGAACTTAGAGGTCACACAAGAAAGGAAATAGGCTATAAAGATTTCTTTGTCTTTCATTCAATGGGGGCATACACAGTAGTTTGTAAACTTTTCTTAGGAAACACAAAAGTGTTTTCCCAATTCTCATCCTCTTTCCTATTTTAACATTTTAAATAAGTAATTGAATGTGCACCTAAAAAAGCAAGCTTGTTGAATTTGCAGATGACATATGGCTAAAATAAGTAGCTAATACGTTCAAAAGTAGAATAAATATTCAAAAGAGCTCCAGAAATCAGAAAGATGGGTCAAAACTTATAAAAGGAAAGTAAAAAAAAAAAAAGAAGAAAATCTTACACTTAGTCCCCCAAAGTCAATCACCCAAGGACAGAATGACAAATATTTCATATAATATCAGTTCATGTAAAAAACAAAAAGAAAAAAGAAAAAGCTTGAGAGTTTTGGTTGACTACAAGGTTAATTGGTTACTCTGATTGATTGAGCTTACACTATAGTAAAATGTATAATTGGAGCGGTAGTTTTCCATACAAACCGCCATTCTGTACTTGTGCAACTGGAAAACCTTTGTGTTCCACTGGTCTCTGTGTCAAGAGATAGTTGGGAAGGCCCCTGAATACTGGTAAATCCACTTGCTTAATTAATAGGAAAATACGGGTGAGAGGGGACATGGTCAGGAGCCACAAGGGATGAGAAGACAGGATTGAGTTGCAATCAGCACAGCTGAAGAGTACATCCACATTGATGAGATCACAGATACTTTGGGTTATTTGAGTACAAGTTCAATATGAATCCACAGTGTTGACTTGCTGACGTAAGTGGGGGAAAAAAAGTTAATTCCATTTCAGGTTACAAGAAGATAACAATCAAAATGAGACAAGTAACATTTATGTTGTGGTGTCAGACCACACCTTGTAGTACTGGGCCTCTTTTTTAAAGAGAAATGGCAAAAACAAAAACAAAACTGAAAAAATTTAGAGAAGGGCAGGCAAGGGATAAGGGGTCTGAAAACTATGTCCTACACTTAAAGGTAGAGATAGTATTTAGTCTGGAGAAAAGATGCTTTGGGGACATGTTAGATGACTTTAAATATTGAAACGTCTGCATCCAGGGGCAGCTAGGTGGCACAGTGAATAGTGCACCAGCCCTGGAGTCAGGAGGACCTGAGTTCAAATTTGACCTCAGACACTTAACACTTACTGGCTGTGTGGCCTTGGGTAAGTCACTTAACCCCAATTGCCCCACCCTCTCCCCTCCAAAAAGCAAAAAACAAACAAACAAAAAGAAAGGTCTGCATCCAAGTTCTTAACTATCCTGGGATTTCAAAGAATCAGCCAAATAAGTAATGCATAAATCAGCAGGCCTTTCATTTGGGTACTTTTTAACTGGCACAAAAGAAGAGTTGGCATGTAAAATGAAACATCTGGGAGCAGGAACAAGTGACAGCCAGGCAATAAGGGAAGCATTCATCCAGGCCAGTCGCCAGGATCTTCAGGAGAAAGATGGTGGATCCACAATGGACGGTCCTTTAGGGAGTCACCCTCATAATTCTTCCTAATTAAACACACTGGATGCCTAGGCTGCTATCACCTTCACAACAGGACAGTTTCCTGAGGCAGCCAAAGGTCAGAAGTTTTATAGGGTAGAAGCAAGTTCTCAGTCAAGTAGGTGTAGTTGCTTTTTGGGCAGGAAAATGTTAGATATTGGCTAAAATGCAGAATCAAAAAAGTTTCCAGAACGTGGCAGGGCACAACTGCGAGGCAGGAGGGGAAAGGGGGAGCCTGATGGTAGGGAGTTTTCTACATTTCAGTGAGACCCATAGATTCTTTTGTTCTGTTTTGTTTTCAGTTATAGTAAGTATATTCTATGTATCCTGTGTAATACACCATGAACAATGAATGAGAGGGGGAAAAAACATTTACAGGGCGATAGGGAAGTAAGCTGGCATACTTTATCCAGAGCAATGGCAAAGCGTATTTACTCATGGTTCATATTTATTCCATAACTGGAGAGGGTAGGTGGAGGAAAGGGACTGAGAGCTTTGAAGGGCTGTGGAGCTAGTGGCCAGTGAGGAGATGGTAAAGCGAAGTATAGTTAGGGCTTTGCTGAAATACTGTTTTGGGAAAGGCAGTCATTAATGAGAAGAGGGAGACCCTAAGACAAGCATTCCTTATATCTATTATCTTGTTTCTTTTTTCATATATCTGTCTGTGTACACGTTTTCTTTCTCTGTTAGATCATAAATTCCTCAAAGGAAAGACTGTCTCACTTTTAATCCCTAGAATCTAGAATAGTGTCTAGCCTATAGCAGGTAGATAGAGGAACAGGAAAGGAATTTACACAGTGCCTACTATGTGCCAGGAGCTATGTATGCTAAGTACTTTTTATTTTAAACAAATATCTCATTTGATCCTCACAAAAACCCTGTGAGATAGATGCTATAATTTTCTTCATTTTATGGTTGAAGAAACTGAGGCAAAAGAGGCTGTGATAAATGCTTAATAAATATTGCTTATTTTTTTAAATAGATGAAAGATAAAAGATGTAATTTAAGATCAACATAAGAACTTCCCTGTATTTAGAACTGCTCAACAGTGAAACAGACTTTCTATGAACATTGTGCCAAGGGCTGGAGATTCAAAGAAAGGCCAAAAATCATCCCTGTCTTCAAGGAGCTCACATAAATCTCTTGTTTATAAGCCAGGGGATTATCTGAAATTAAAACATCAATAAGGGTTAGTTAAATTTACAGATACGTAAGGGAAAAAACCTCATCCCAGCTACCTCTCACAATAACTATCTTGATTATGCAGATGGTTAATGTCATATTTGCTGCCAACACCCATGGGCACTACCTGCAAATCTGGCCCTCACCAATGTATTCCAGATCCTAGGTACAGTTAGAATTCTAACACGTCAGCAAATTCTCATTAGCATCATAATGAACACCTGAGAAATGTGCCTGCTAATTCCAACTTAAGGAGATCCATTTCTGATGACTGCCCTTTCTCATTACAGAAATCTATTTAGTTGTATTTTAACTCTGATAGTGCTGGAAGCCTGAGTGCTGGTAATCACGGGATTCTGATTAGATGACATGAAGGGAAGGGAGCAGTATAAATGATAAGAAAATGATGCCTAAGAACAGCTTTGACTGCTGCAACAATAATATAAAATGATACCTAGTTAGGATAAGGACAAGAGATATGAAGGGAAGTGTCTGGGGCCCATTTATTCCAGGCAGCTTATAGCCATCTGCACATGTTCCTGTCATCATGAAGGGGTGAGGGAAGGGTCTCTCTTATCCTCTTTTGTATTTAGCTGGAAAGACCCCCAAGAAGCTGTGATTTCATGGGAATCAGTGGTTGGCCAATTTAAGAGACGGAGAGGCGCCTGAAACAATCTGTTGTGTTCAATTTTACAAAGGATGCACAGATCCTAATTGACCAGAGCATGAGGTCTTCAAACACCAGTGATAGCTGTATTCAACTGCCTTTGGGGGTTGCCAAATGTTTCCAGCCACGCTTGGTTTTATTGAAGTCCCAAGCATACTGTGGCTCGAGAATTCTGCCTATTTTTAGAGAAAATGGAATCTGCACGATTCCGTCAAGTTTATTCTTTTCAATTTGTCATGGCAATGATCATTTAAATGAGCCAGGTTTAGCATAGTGAGAGCTACAAGAGATCTTACAAATCTTTCATGATTTAGTGAGTCTCAGAGAAAGCTATGATTGGCCAAATGTAAAATCATCCCTGAATTCGGAGTTTGAGGCTGTTTAGAGCCTAGGATTTGCTGTTGAATGTCCTTGAAAATGAATTTCCCTGTAGACTTACTGCCTAAAAAGAAGAATTGAGGATGAGTCCTGCTAGGTAAAATGCTTCCTGGGAATGGCCTCTATATATAGAATAAGGGAAAAAATAATTTTAAATATATTTTCTCGGTTTATATGTGCATGATATTAGAAAAAATGAGCTGGGCATAGAGGCAAAGTGAAGGAAAACAGATAGCCTGCACACAGCCCTGGTAAATACACAAATCCAAGAGAAATACAGCACACTGGGTGAACCCCAGGGAAAATGTATGGGCTGACATGAGACGATGAAAAGAGTATAGATGGGTTACAGTCTGTGCTATTAGAGGCGGCACCCTCATCAGTGAGAACTTGGATCCACTCATGTTGAAATTGAAGAAGTGGCATTGTTGTCATGTAACTTTATGACCATATTCATTTTTCTCTACTGATGTTCAGTATTGATAACTGCATGGTGTTACGATATGTTATAAATAAAAGATATGGGCCCAGGAGCACAGGAGAATAGGAAAAACAATGGGAAGGTCATAGGCTCGTAGACAGCACTGGAAAGAACTTTAGAGTATTAAAATCTAGTATTTATCTAATGTTTTAACATTTGCAAAGCACTTTACAAATATTATCTCATTTGATCCTCACAACAACCTGGGAGGTAAGTGCTGTTATTCTTCCATTTTATAGATTAGGAAAATGAGGCATACAGTTAAGTGGTTAAGTGACTGTAAGTGTTAACCACACTGGCATACTCAGGATGGCTGCTAGCACAGGTTCTTAGATCTGCTTTACTATGAAAGATAGCTGTTTAAGGGGTCAACAATCTTTTTAAATTACATTCACTAGTTCAGGGGAAAAGTCAGCACCTTAAACTTCAGAGAAAATACAAACAGAGAAATAAAGACCAACTGACAGGGCCCTGACTATGTGAATCAACTATACACCTTACATACATTGCTGAATCGAGAGAACCTTTACATCTGAGCATTTGGGGAGCTCTTAACATACGGCTACTCAGAATCTCGACCAGAGAATCACAAGATCCTTCTCATAAGTGAGCCCCCAAAGCAAAATACCAATTCAGAGTATATATACACTTCTCAGAGCCAGAAGGCACCACAACTCTTGTGCCTCAGTGTCTAATTAGAAATTAGCAAAAGGTGTGAAAGCCTTCCAACAAGAAAGCTTCCCCCTAAGCCAGTGGTTCTCAACCTGTGGGTCGTGACCCCTTTGGGGGTCAAATGACCCTTTCACAGGGGTCGCCTAAGACCGTCGGAAAACATATTTCCGACGGTCTTAGGAACTGAGACACCGCTCCTCCATCCGTCTCCAGGTGGGTCCGCCCACATGCAGATATGCCCACATACAAGTATTAAAGGGTCTCTGCATTAGGAAGGTTGAGAATTACTGCCCTAAGCAAACTTCCCTTAATGGGCTCTAAATTAGGTCTATTAATGGGAAGGAAAGATCTTAAATCTCATTAACTTTACAATGACCTACCCGGGGTCACACAACTAATACGTATCTGAGGCAGGATTCACAATCAGGTCGGTCTTCTTTTTTTTTTTGGAGGGCGAAAGGTAGGGCAATTGGGGTTAAGTGACTTGCCCAAGGTCACATGGCTAGTTTTTTTTGCGTTAAATGTCTGAGGCCTGATTTGAACTCAGGTCCTCCTGACTCCAGGGCCAGTACTCTATTCACTGTACCACCTAGCCACCCCGCACACCCAGTTCTTCTTGCCTCTAAGTTCAGCACTCTCTATTCACTCTACTACCTAGGTATCTTAGACACTACCTGGTCCAACCCCATTATTTTTACAGATAAGAAAACTGAGATATAGAAAGGACATGACTTGCTCAGGGTCACGCAGCTAGTAGGTATCAGAAGCAGGATTTTAACCTAGGTTTTCCTGACACCAAATCCAACACTCTTTCCATTATGCAACACCAACGATGCTATCATTCTGCTTATCTATTGAAATTAGATCATTCTTTATACTGTGCTAGATGGTAGGTAGGAGCTAGGCCTTCCTCTGGTGCCTCATTGTGGCATAGAAGTGACCTGGGCTTTGAAGTTTATGTCTATGGACCACAAGTTTCGGTGAGACTCCTTAGCTGAAAAGGTTTCAATTCTAGGCTTAGAGATAGTCCATGTGTCTGTCATCTAAAGACCTGCCTAGGTAGGAAGAGTCTGGACAGCAGAGGGTACACCACCAGGTAATAAGTATTTTCAAACACAACTACCCATGGAGACTTCTAAAGTGAAGAAGGGGCTGCAATGGCAGACTGTACAGATGAACCCACACATCCTTGAAATAATGAAATGTGTTCTGTGCCCCAGGTTCTCACATTTGTATCATCCTTAGTGATCCATGTAAAATGACCACAGAAGGAGTAAGAGATAGGGGAATGAAGAATCTAATTGGGCTAAGAAAGGACTTACTCTAAAGACACAAACATATATGACATTTTGGATAGCAGCCTATCCATCTATACTCTTCTCATCCTCTGGGACTCCATATCAACAATGCAGCATTCACAATGCCTATGATAACTATAAATATGCTGATATGGTTATTAATCACAAAATGTAATGGGCTCTCTACATGGAGGACATAGCTAGAACATTTATTCAAATACAAAAAAAACCCCAACAACCTGAGTCCCAAAACCAGAAATTCAGAGACATCACAGTAGACATGGAGTTGGCACACATAGTTAATGCAGTAAACACCCACATTCTCAAGCCTTCAAAACAGAACAGGCTACCTGAAGCAAAGATCCTCCTCTCCTCACTCATGGTAACTGCTCAGCCTCCACGCAGCTCATTCCCAGCAGCTCTGGCCCCCTGCAGTTCCTGTCCCAGCAGTCTTCAGCAGGAGTCCTTAGCAGAAGTTCTGCTAAGGAGTTCACACCACCACCACTTCCAGTCACCATGCTGGCTCTAGCCCAGCTCCTACATGGCTCTGGTTCTTTCCTGCCCCACCCCTTCCTGCTACATCAGCAAGTTCAAGGGGCATGGAAGATCTTCAAATCCCATTACAATTACAGACTCTTATCCATGACACTCCAGAAGGTGTGGAGGGGCTGCAAACTGCATCCATACAAGGGAACCTAAATTAATGAACTCATACATCCTTGAAATATGGAAATATGCTCTATGCACCAGGTTCTAACATTTGGATCTTCCTGCCTCAGAGATCTAAATAAAATGAGCACAGAGGAAGAAAGAAATAGGGAATAAGGAATCTAATTAGTCTAAGAAAGAAGTTATCCTAAGATGATGAATAAATATGCATTTAATGAAAACAACTAGCATTTATACAGTAAGATGTGCAAAGTGATTTACTTATGTTATTTCATTTGATCCTCTGAACAAACTTGTGAGGTAGATGCTTTTTTTATTCTTATTTTACAGATGAGGAAACTGAGGCTCAAAAAGGTTCATTACTTTAACCAGTAACTGTTTAAAGTAGGATTCAAATTGTACTCTATCTACTGTGAAACCTAGCTGCCTAGGTTTAATATTTGGGTTGGCCCAAAAGTCTTAATGCAGTTTTAAACTTTAAAGTAGTTTGCAACTGCATTAAAACTTATGAAACATTCTAAATGATATGTATATTTATATATGTATACAATCTACCAATAATATAAGAATCTTTATTTTAAGAAAACCTGTGATTTCATTAGTATAGAGGGAAAGAGCTCTTATTAAGTACCTACTGTGTTCCAGGCAATGTGTTTTACAAATAGTATTTCCCCATGAGGGTGGTACCATTATTATACTCATTTTACAGTTAAGGAAACTGAGGAAGACAGAGGTTAAATGACTTGCCCCGGGTAACATAGCCAGAAGGTATCTGAGGTCAGGTCTTCCTTACTCCATGTCCAGTACTCTATCCACTGTGCCACCTAGCTGCCCAACGAGGAGTCTCCCTTGACCAGTGTAGATCTGCAACTGTTCCACAGCTTATAGTTCTTAGAGAGTTGCCTGGAATACTGTGAGAGTACTACTTGCCGAGATCACGGTCAGATTGTGCCAGAGATAGTCTTGAACCAAGGTTTTCTCAACTTCAAGATTTATTCTCTATCCACTATATCTCACTGCCTCTCAAAAAAATCACAAATAATATGCAAATGATAGCTAGTAATAAAGAACTTTATAGAGTACAAGCCCCTTCCTAACAACATCTGTAAAGTGGGTAGTACAAATATCATTGTTATTTAGTTGTTTCAGTCTTATCCAGTGAGTGACCCCATTTGGGATTTTCTTGGCAGACGCGGGAATGGTTTGCCATTTCCATCTCTAGCTCATATTTAAATTACAGATGAGGAAACTGAGGCAAATAGGGATAAGTGACTTGTCTACTGTCACACAGCTAATAAATGTCTGGGGCCAGACTTGATCTCATGACACAAGTCTCTGTGTTATCCTTCTTATCGCATATTTTTGCCCTGATTTGGCTTTTTTCTTAATTACCTTAAAAATAATTAGTGGCATCTTATGGTTTTATCTCCTCTTTTTTATATTTATCATGAACTTGAATTGAAAAAATTAACTTTTTAAAAATGTTTGGCTCTAATGTAGCAGAGAAGACTAAGTGATTAGGATACCCCACAAATGTCTGAGACAGGCTATTGGAACTCAAACTAATGAGAGGCTCTCTGACTTGTTCTTTTCCTGTATCTTGGAAAGCTTAAGATCATACATTATCCACAAAGAGCCAGTCCCACTGGGCACTGATTAAATGCTACCAAAAGGGTAATTTCACCTATGTCTTACCCTTGATATCTCAAGGCTAAAGAATAGTCAAGTGCTACGCAGTGTGCAGACAAAGAAGCCCAAAAACATTTGGGTAAGTTAAGTAGATGGTAGAAGGCATATCCTATTTCCTTTTTTTCTTAACATTCATTTAAAAATTTTAGTTTCAAATTCTCTCCTTCCCTGCAGCACTTTTCCTATGCAAGCAACACAGTAACCAACATCCATGTGAAGTCATGCAAAACCTATTTCCATATTACGTTGCAGGAAAAAAAGAAACAGAAAGAAAAATAAAGAAGATTTTTTAAATGCTTCAATTTTGAGAATAAACTGAATTGGCCAAGATGACAGCATAGAGGCAGGAAAACTCCATGAGCTTCTCCCATAACCATCTCAAATACGTATGAAATATGATGCTAAAGAAATTTTAGGGCTGCAGAACCCACAAAGTAACAGAGAGAAACAAATCTCCTGCTGAAGGCAGCATGGCAGGCCTACAGGAAGGGTCCATCACAGGGTGCTGGGACCCCAGCCCAGCCTGACGTGAGCTTGTGGTTTTAGCCCCAGGATGGCCCTGACCAGCAGCAGCTGGAGCTAACTTTGGGAGATTGGATCACCAGTAGCAGCAGTGGTTTCCAGAATTATCAACCTACAAATGCCAAAGACAAAGTAAAAGGTCAGTGTGGAATTCTGTTGGAACTGAGGAGGATGATGAGCATGGTCTGGCCTCGGCTCCCTGTGTGAGAAGGCTTGGGAGCCATAAAGCCACTGGCATATGGCTGCTTCAGAGCTCCTGGCCTGAAGATCATAGGGGGACCAAGAGATCATTCAGAGGGTAATCGCTCTTGCTTTAACCTGCTTGGATCTGGATGGCTGTCTTGGATAGAGGTCCTGGGATGTGTGGCCAGTGGGCCAGAGCTTGTGGGGCCTACAGAGAGGGCACTCAACTAATAGCTCCAGCAGCTACGAAAACCCCAACAATTTGGCACAAAGCTCTCCTCTCTGGAAGCAGAATTCTGCTGTAGCAAAGAGCTCAAAAGTCAAGTATTAAGTGGCAACATAAGCAAGCACAACAATCAAACCTTAGATTCCTTTTTTGGGGACAAAAAGGATGAAAGCATGGAATGGGAAGAAGACAATAAAGTCAGAACTCCTGCACTAAAAGCTTCCGAGAAAAATATGAATTGGTTACAAGCCATGGAGGAGCTCAGGAAGGATCTTGAAAATCAAGTAAGAGAGGTGGAGGAAAAATTGGGAAGAGAAATGAGAATGATACAAGAAAATCATGAAAAGCGAGTTAACAACCTGATTGAACAAAATAATACCTTAAAAATAGACTAACTCAAATGACAAAAGAGACCAAAAAAGCCAAGGAGGAGAAGAATGCCTCAAAAAGCCAAATTTGCCTGATAGGAAAAGAATCTCAAAAGCTCACTGAAGAGAATAATTCCTTCAGAATTAGATTGGAGCAAATGGAAGCTAATGACTTTATGAGAAATCAAGATACCATAAAACAGATCCAAACAAATGAAAAAATAGAAGGCAATGTGAAATATCTCATTGGAAAAACCACAGACCTGGAAAATAGGAGAGATAATTTAAAAATTATCAGACTACCTG
>CM053580.1:444109896-444131858 GCA_028627135.1 Pseudochirops cupreus | reverse complement strand
TCACCAATCACCTCTTGAAAAAGATCACAAAAATAAAACTTCTAGGAATATTATAGCCAAATTCCAGAGTTCCCAGATCAAGGAGAAAATATTACAAGCAGACAAGAAGAAACAATTTGAATATTATGGAGACACAATCAGGATAATCCAGGATCTAG
The DNA here is from genome assembly GCA_028627135.1 of Pseudochirops cupreus. Lineage (NCBI taxonomy): Eukaryota > Metazoa > Chordata > Mammalia > Diprotodontia > Pseudocheiridae > Pseudochirops > Pseudochirops cupreus. The sequence goes on along the minus strand of CM053580.1, from coordinate 444,131,700 downwards.
CAGCTTCTACATTAAGGGATTTCAGGGCTTGGAATATGATATTCTGGAGGTCAAAGGAGCTAGGATTAAAACCAAGAATAATCTACCCAGAAAAACTGAGTATAATGTTTCAGAGGAAAATATGCTCATTCAATGAAATAGAGGACTTTCAAGCATTCTTTTTTTGTGTGGCAGTTGGGATTAAGCAACTTGCCCAAGGTCACTGTCTGAGGCCGGGTTTGAACTCAGGTCCTCCTGACTTCAGGGCTGGTGCTCTATTCACTGCACCACCTAGCCACTCCAACTTTCAAGCATTCTTGATGAAAAAAACCAGAGTTGAATAGAAAATTTGACATTCAAATACAAGAAGCAAGAGAAGCATGAGAAGGAAAACAGGAAAAAGAAATCATAAGGAACTTATCAAAGTTGAACTATTTTTATTCCTACATGGAAAAACAATAATTGTAACTTGTGAAACTTTTCTCAGTATGAGGATAGTTGAAGGGAATATAAATGTATGTGTGTGTGTGTGTGTGTGTGTATGTGTGTGTGTGCATATATATATACATATATATATGTATGTATGTATGTATGTGTATACATACATATATGTCTATATAGAAGGGTATATGTGCAGAAAAATACGTATGTGACTGTGTGTGTGTATATGTGTACATGTACAGGTATACATAGACAGAGGGCACAAGATCAATTGAATAGGAAGGGATGATATTTAAAAAATAAAATTAAAAGGTGAGAGAAGAATAAAATGAGAGGAGATAGGGAGAGACAGAACAGGGCAAATTATCTCATATAAAAGAGGCAAGGGAAAACTATTACAATGGAGGGGAAGAACAGGAACGCAAAAGGGAATGGGTCAATCTTACTCTCATTGAATTTGGCTTAAGGAGGGAATAACATACACACTAAATTGGGTATCTTACCCTACAGGAAAGTAGGGGGAAGGGAATAAGAGGAGGGATGATAAAAGGGAGGGCAGATTGGGTGCGGAGGGTAGTTAGAAGCACACACTTTTGAAAAGGGACAGGATCAAAGTAGATAATAGAACAAGTGGGGGACAGGATAGGATGGAGGGAAATATAGTCAATCTTTCACAATATCTCCACTATGGAAATGTTTTGCCTAACTACACATGTATAACTTATATTGAATTGCTTATCTTCCCAGTAAAGGTGGGTGATGAGGGAAGAAGGGGAAAGAATCTGGAATTCAAAGTTTTAAAATCAAATGTCTAAAAAAAAATTATTATTATTATTATTTTTTTTTACATGCAACTGGGAAATAAGATATACAGGCACTGGGGTATGGAGATCCATCTTTCCCTGCCAGAAAATCAGAGGGGGAATGGAGGAGGATACAGGAGAGAGCAGATTGGGGAAGAAGGTATTCAGTAGGATCTCTGTTTTTGGGGTGGGGGATAGGTGAAAGATAGGGAGAAAATTTGTAACTCAAAATCTTGTGGAAATGAATGTTGTAAACTAAAAATAAACATAATTTTAAAAAAATAATACTTCAATTTGCACTCAGAGTTCAGTTCTCTCTCTGGGAGGTAGAAAGTGTTACTCATCATGAGTCCTTTGGAATTGTCATGGATCATTGTATTGATCACAGTAGCTAAGGCCTTCACAGTTGATTATTGTTACAATTTTGCTGTTACTACGTACAATGTTTTTCTAGTTCTGCTCACTTCACTTTGCATCAGTTCATATAAGTCTTACAAAGCTTTTTTTCTGAAACTGTCCCCTCTAGCCCTTATAGCATGACAGTATTCTATAACAATCACATACTACAACTTGTTCAGCTATTCCCCAATTGATGTATATCCCCTTTGGATCCAATTCTTTACCACCACAAAAAGAGCTGCTATAAATATTTTTGCATCTATAAGTTCTTTTCCCTTTTCTTTGATCACTGTGGGATAGAGACCTAGTAGCAGTATTGCTAGGTCAAAAGGTTTTCACAATTTTATAGCCCTTTGGGCATACTTCCAAATAGTACTCCAGAATGGTTGGACTCTACCAACAGTGTATTAGTGTACCTATTTCTCCACCTCTCCAATATTTATCATTTTTCTTTCCTGTCATCTTAGACAATCTGGTAGATATGAGGTGGTATCTCAGAGCTACTTTAATTTGTATTTCTCTAATTATAAGTCAAAACATATTTCATATGACTATTGATAGTTATTATTTTTCCTTCTGATAACTGGCTATTAATCTCCTTTGACATTTATTGACTGTGGAATGGCTCATATTTTTTTTTAATAAATTTGGGTCAGTTCCCTATATATTTGAAAAATAAAACCTTAATAAGAGAAACTTGCTGTAAAATTTTCCCCCAATTTCCTACTTTCCTTCTAATTTTGATTATATTTGGGGTTGTTTTTGTGCACAACCTTTTTAATTTCATGCAGTCAGAACTATTCATATTACCTCCCATGATCCTCTTTACTTCCTGTTTGGTCATAAACTCTTCCATTCTCCATTCACGTGACAGGTAATTTTTTCAATGTTCCCATAATTTGCTTATATCATCCTTTATATCTAAATCATGTTATTCTTTTGACCTTATTCTAGTATGTGGTGTGAGATAGTTTTTGTTAGACTGTTTTCTATCTTTCCCTGCAGATTTTGTCAAATATTGAGTTCTTACCCCAGAAGCTTGGGTTTTTGGATTAACCCAATACTAGATTATCATGGTCATTTACTTCTGTAGCTTGTGCACTAACCTATTCTGGTGATCAACCACTGTATTCCTTATCCAGTAGTGTTTTGGTGATTATACCTTTGTAGTATAGTTTGAGATATGGTATTGTTAGGTGGCCTTCTTTCACTTTTTATCAGTTCCCTTCATATTCTTGACCTGTTGTTACTCCAGATTAATTTTTGCTATTATTTTTCTAGCTGTGTAAAATAATTATTTGATTGTTCAGTTGGTATGACACTAAATAAATTAATTAATTAGCATTGTAATTTTTACTATTTTGGCTTGGCCTGCCAATGAGAAATTAATATTCTCCAATTGTTTGTCCTTATTTGTGCAAAAAGTGTCTTCTGATTATGTTCATGTAGTTCTTATGTGTTTCTTGGCAGGTAGAATCCTAAGTGTGAGGATTAGGAAATACATGCAGATTGCAAGTGGTTGTGTTGAGGCACAGGGAAGTGTCTGAGGCCCTGGAATTAGTTGGGTCATATAGAGGTCAGAGCATATTGCACTGTCCCTGGCCAGGGGGTGCTGCATTGCTCAAGATTCTCTTACATGGGGTTACCTGATGTTCCTGATTAGTGTCTCCACACCCTGGGGCCTTCAAACCCTTGTGATTGCACCTCCCCTCTCACAATTCTGTTCAGCAGGGCTCTGTCACATATGGTATGTGGATCTGGGGTATATATAAGACCTAAGCCTTGGAGGTAGTTCGAAGCCTGGCTTAAGATCTGTCTGTAAGGCTTCCCCATGGAGAGACCTCAATAAACCTTCTCTGCTTGCACCTCTGAGCCGTGACTCTTCTGTTCTTGAGAAGGCACTGGCACCTTCTCCATTAGGGTAAGTAACCAGTTGCCCCTGCAGGCAAGTTAGGGTACTCTGAAGGAGAACCCTGACACCTAAGTATTTAATAATGTCTGCCATTATTTTAAATGGAAATTTTCTTTCCTATCTCTTCTTGTTGGGTTTTGTTGGTAATATATAGAAATGATGTTGATTGTGTGAGTTAATTTTATATCCTGCAACTTTGCTAGGGTTATTCATTGTCTTAATTAGTTTTTAGTTGATTCTCTCAGGTTCTCTAAGTATACAAGATATTATGTACAAAGTGATAGTTTTGTTTCCTCATTGCCTATTCTTATTACTTCTATTTCTTTTTCTTGTCTTATTGCTATGGCTAGCATTTCTAGTACAATATTGAGTAATAATGGTGATAATGGAAATCCTTGTTTCACTCCCAATCATTTTAGGAAGGCTTCTATCTTACAGATAGTGCTCACTGTCAGTTTTATATTCTACTTATCATTTTAAGAAAAGCTTCATTTATTCCTATGCTTTATAGTGTTTGCAATAGGAATGAGTCTTGTATTTTGTTAAAAGCTTTTTCTGCATCTATTGATGTTTCATTGTTTTACTATTGATGTGATCGGTTATGTTTATAGTTTTCTTAAAATTTAACCAGCTCTGCATTGCTGGAATCAATGCTGCCTTGTTACAATGTATGGTCTTTGTGATATGTTGTTGTAGTCTCCTTGGTAGTGTTTTATTTAAACTTTTTTCATCAATATTCATTAGGGAAATTGGTCTATAATTTTCTTTGTCTATTTCTCTTCTCCTGACTTAGGTATCAAAACCATATCTGTATCATAGAAAGAATTTGGTATGACTCCTTTAGCTATTTTTTTCAAATAGCTTATAAAGTATTGAAATTAATCATTCTTTAAATGTTTGACAGAAACTGCTTATAAATCCATCCCATTCTGGGGATTTTTTCTTAGAGTACTCATTTATGGCTTGTTCAATTTCTTCTTTTAAGGCAGTTATTTATCTATTTCCTGTTCTATTAATCTAGACAAGTCATGTTTTTGTAAATATTCATCCATTTCATTTAGATTGTCAATTTAATAGGCATATAATTGTGCAAAATAGCCCCTAGTAAGTTTTTAAATTTCATCTTCATTGGTGGTACATTTACCCTTTTCATTTTTTAAGATCAGTAATTTGGGTTTTTTTCATTGTTTAAATTAAATTAACCAATGGTTTGTCTATTTTATTGGATTTTGTTTTCATAAAATCAGTCTTTCATTTTGTTTATTAGGTCAATGGATTTTTACTTTCAATTTTATTAATATTTCCTTTGATTTTCAGTATTGCTCCCTTGCAACTACAAGTGCTGCTCTGCACCCTGCCGATGAGATCTGGAACTGGGGTCCCGGCTCCCTTGTGACCCCAGGTGATCTTCTACATCCTGGAACTGTGACTCAGGACTAGGTAATGAGCAATGGAGCTGCCAAACAGCACCTTATCCTATGTCCAGTGGTAGCACAAGGGTCCCCTGTAATCTCTTTCTGATGAAGTATTCAATCTCTTTACCATGTCTTCACAGCAAGAACTACTGGTACTGCTGCTATCACTGGGCTGCTGTTGCTGCTGCTGCTGCTACTACTATTATTGCTAGTGCTGCTACTACTGCTGCTGTGGCTGCTATTTTTACTGCAGTTTCTACTACTAATACTGCTGCTGATGCTACTGCTACTACTATTACTATTCCTACTACTATTGCTACTGTTGCTGCTGCTGCTGCTGCTGCCGCCACAGCCTCTAAGGTCCAGGTGTAGCATTCCCACTGCATTATACTCTCAGCCAGCCTCCTAGCCCAGAGCCATAGATCTCTCCTGTCCTCCTAAGTTGATCTAGGCTGGAAAAATGACTTGCTCCAATCTTTTGTTTGTTATGCTGCTTAATAATTCCATTTGATACATTATTTGCCTCAGTTTCCTCATCTGTAAAATGATCTGGAGAAGGAAATGGCAAACCACTCCAGTATCTTTGCCAAGAAAATCCCAAATGGGGTCACGAACAATCAGACATGACTGAACAACAACAAAAAGATTCATGGCATTCACAATTTGTCATTCACTTCTCTGTAATCTTTTCCTCCAGCTTTCTCATAGATTCACAGTCCAGAGTATTTCTTCAGGCCAGGAATGGAATTTGGGGTTAGGCAGTGGGGAATCCCTTTTTTCCTGTTTATCTTATTGGAATTTTGGCCACATGAATTTCATCTCAATAAAATTTAAGTAATTTTTATAGCTCTTGATCTTGCCTTGACTCATTCACATCTGTTTTCACCTCTCTTTTCCCAGAAAGAGATATATATTATTTCTCTTCCTTCCCTCCAACAAAGACATAGCACAGAGGAAAATAATTTTTCCCTTGGTCTGATAAGGAACAGAGACAGTGGCCAAGAAGACAAATGCTGAAGGTATCACCTTCAGGGTGAGGGAGGATACAACCTCTCAGGGAGAGGGGAGATACAACCAATGTAAAGTCAAATAGATTTGGGAGATGTGTGAGGAAGCGTGAGTATGACTGGACAACAGGATAAAGAGGAGGAAGGGAAGGAAATACACATTTATATAGCACCCACTCTGTGCTAGGCACCATGATACATGCTTAACAAATATTGTCTCACTTTATCCTCATAACAACCCTGAAAGGTAGATCCTGTTTTTACCCCCAATTTATAGTTGAAGAAACTGAGGCAAATAGCAGTTATGTGACTTGTCCATGGTCACACAGTCAGTAAGTATCTGAGGTAAAATTTAAACTCAGTTCTTCCTAACTCCAAACTTAGAGAGAGCACTATCCATGGTACCACCTAACTGAGGAAAGTGACAGGAAAGAAAATGGGAAGGATGGGAACAGTTGTGAATAGTTTTTTAATGTCAAAGAGAGAAGTTTATCAAAAGATCAAAAGAGAGACTAGGCTTGGATATAGACACCTGGGAATTATCTGCATGGATAGGGCAACTGAACCCATGGGAACTGATGAGATAATTTAAGTAAAAGAATATATACAAAGAGAAGACAGCCCAGGATCAAGCCTTGGGGGATATTCACACTCGGTGAGCCTGAAATCAATAAAGATCCAGCAAAGAAGACTTAGAAAGACCTACTGAGTAGGTAAAAGAATGAAGAGAGAGTAGTAGAATCACAAAAAACACCAAAAGGATAGAGAAAATTATCAATAGTGTCAAAGAATACAGATTATTCTTCTGTTAAGTTACTGATCTTTTTTTCCAATCCTCGCCTCCATAATTCATTTATTTAATATCTTTTTAAAATTCACATTAATTTTTCTAAGAATTCTGTCCTCTCTCATGGACAAGCTATTTTTTTTCTTTTTAGGTTTTGATTATAGGCAAGGGTATGTTGGCTTCAACTGGCTCATAAAAGCAGATTATAAAATTTTCAAGTAGAGTAATTGAACATTGGAATCAACAAATGTTACAAACAAGACTTGATTTATTGTTTTGTAGGTTGTCCAAACTTAAGAAAGGGATAGAGAAAAAATAATAATGTAGTTCAAACTTAAAAATGTGTTGAGGGATTTAAGAAAGCTACGTGTTAAACATTGAGTGCACATTTATAATTATAGGTATTTTCAAGTGAGTCTTCTCTTTCAGCTTTGTGCCTTAGTGATCCCCATCATCTTAAAAATCTTTTTTAAAATGTCTCAAAGGCAGAGCCAAGATGGTGGAGTAAAAGCAGGAATTTGCTTAAGCTCCTTCTCCAACCACCTCCAATACCTGTAAAATAAATGATTCTAAACAAATTTTAGAGCTACAAAACCCACAGAGTGACAGAGAGGAATAAATCTCCTGCTGAAGGCAGCCTGGCAGACTGACAAGAAAGGTCTATCACACTGAGCTGGGAGTGGAGCATAGTGCCACATGAGCCACACCAGCCCAGACTAATGACCCAGACCAGCAGCAAAGACTAGCCAGAGCAGACTTCAGGAGAATGAATCACTAGCAGCTGTGGAGGTTTCCAGACTTCTCAACCCATAAACACCAAAGAACAAGTAAAAGGTCAGTAGGGAACTCTGTTGGAACTGAGTGAGAGAAGAGCACAGTCCTGCCCCTACCCCCAGGGGTACCTCTGGAGCTCCTGGACTGAAGATTGTAGGGGAATCAAGCAACCATTCAAAGGGTAATTGCTCTTGCTTTGACCTGCTTGGATCTGGGTCACAGTCTTGGGTAGTGGTCCTGGGGTGAGGAAAGCCAGTGTGCCAGAGTTTGTGGTGGCTATAGAGAGGGCAGCCTCCTCATAGCTCTGACAACAGCTCTCAGAACAACCACAAAAACCCCAGCAATTTGGGACACAGTCCTCTCCACTCTGGAAGCAGAGTTCTACCGTGACAAAGAGCTCAAAAGTCAAGTAATTAACTGGCAAGATGAACAAACAGAGGAAGCACAATCAGACCATAGAAACTTTTTGGGGGGGACAAAAAGGATCAAAACACGAAACCAGAAGAAGACAACAAAGTCAAAACTCCTGCATCAAAAGCTTCCAAGAAAAATATGAACTGGTCACAGGGCATGGAAGAGCTCAAGAAGGATTTTTGAAAGAAGTGGAGGAAAAATTGGGAAGAGAAATGAGAATGATGAAAGAAAATCATGAAAAGCTAGTCAACAGCGTGACTGAAGAAAATAACACCTTAAAAAACAGACTAACTCAAATGTCAAAAGAGACCAAAAAAGCCAAGGAGGAGTAGAATGCCTTAAAAAGCCAAATTGCCAAGATGGAAAAGGAATTTCAAAAACTCATTGAAGAGAATAATTCCTTCAAAATTAGATTGGAGCAAATGGAAGCTAATGACTTTATGAGAAATCAAGATACCATAAAACAGATCCAAACAAATGAAAAAATAGAAGGCAATGTGAAATATCTCAAGGGGAAAACCACTGACCTGGAAAATAGATCCAAGAGAGATAATTTAAAAATTACTGAACTACCTGAAAGCCATAATCGAAAAAAGAACCTAGAAATCATCCTTCAAGAAATTCTTAAAGAAAATTGCCCTGATATTCTAGAGCCAGAGGGCAAAATAGACATTTAAAGATTTTACCAATCGCCTCTTGAAAAAAGGTCACAAAAAGAAAACTCCTAGGAATATTACAGCCAAATTCCAGAGTTCCCATGTCAAGGAGAAAATATTGCAAGCTGTCAGGAAGAAACAATTTGAGTATTGTGGAACACAATCAGGATAACACGAGATCTAGCAGCTCCTACATTAAGGGATCAAAGGACTTGGAATATGATAATCTGGAGGTCAAAGGAGCTAGGGTTAAAACGAAGAATCACCTACCCAGCAAAACTGAGTATAATGTTTCAAGGGAAAATATGGTCATTCAATGAAATAGAGGATTTTCAAGCATTCTTGATGAAAAAAACAGAGCTGAACAGAAAATTTGACATTCAAATACAAGAAGCAAGAGAAGTATGAGAAGGTAAACAGGAAAAAGAAATCATAAGGACCTTATTAAAGTTGAACTATTTACATTCCTACTTGGAAAAACAATAATTGTACCTCATGAGACTTTTCTCAGTATAAGAATAGTTGAAGGGAATATATACAATGTGTGTGTGTGTGTGTATACATATATATGTATGTATAGGAGGGTATACGTGTGCATAAATACATATGTGAATGTGTGTATATGTGTGTACAGGTATACATAGACAGAGGGCACAGGATAAATTGAATAGGAAGGAATGATATCTAAAAAATAAAAGTAAGAGGTGAGAGAGTAATATATTGGGAGAAGGAGAAAGGGAGAGATAGAGTCAGGATAAATTATCTCATATAAAAGAGGCAAAAGAAAACTGTTACAATGAAGGTGAAGAGCAGGAAGGCGAAAGGGAATGGGTCAACCTTACCATCATTGAATTTAGCTTAAGGAGGGAATAGCATACACACTCAACTGGGTATCTTACCCTACAGGAAAGTAGGGGAGAAGGGGATATGAAGAGGGATGACAGAAGGGAGGGCAGATTGGGGGAGAGGGTAATTAGAAGCAAACACTTTTGAAAAGGGACAGGGTCAAAGTAGAAAATAGAGTAAGTGGGGGGAGGTATAGGATGGAGGGAAATATAGTTATTCTTTCACAATATAACATGTATGGAAATGTTTTGCATAACTACACATGTACAATCTATACTCAATTATATGTCCTTCCAGTGGGGGTGGGTAAGGAGGGAAGAAAGGAGAAAAATCTGGAAATCAAAGTTTTAAAAACAAGTGTTTAAAAAATATATTTTTACATGCAACTGGGAAATAAGATATACAAGCACTGGGGTACAGAAATTGATCTTGCCCTACTAGAAGGAAAATGGGGGAGGATATAAGAAAGAATAGATTAGGGGAAGGGGTATTCAGTAGGCTTGCTTTCTTGGAGTAGGGGGTAGGGGATAGACAGGGAGAAAATTTGTAACTCAAAATCTTGTGGAAATGAATGTAGAAAACTAAAATTAAATAAATTGAAACTAAAAAAAGGGCTGGGGAAAGAATCGTAAGAAGGAAGGAATTCAAACAAAATGGATAGAATCAAACTTAGGAAAAACATGTCTCTATTAATTTTTGTTGCTGAGGTATCACGAGTTGGGATCTAGGTCTCCCATACTCAGAGATCAAATCAAGTTGAAAACTTTTCCTCTACCCAGATGGTCTTTCACTGGGTCTTTTCCTTCATCACAGACACCAAAGTTCTCTCCTGTGAGCAGCCTTAATTAAAGCCTTTTCCTTTAGAGAAAGGGAGAAAAGAGGGGCCTTTTTCTTTAATCCCTGGTTAAATCTGGGGATACCTTTCTCTCATGTGAGAGATTTAGTTGTCACCTTTTCCTCAGCTCCAAAGTGGATTGGTTTCACATTAATCCATCAGGAGATATCTTCACCTTAAGGTAGTTGAGGATCTTTTTTATTTTTATTTTTCCAATCAACTATCATCCTGAGCTGAGACTGTTTTCTTCACACTGAGGTACTTCGTTTTCCCTTAGTGCATAGGTTGCTGTTGCTTTTTAACCCTGTGGTTGAAGTCTTTCAGTTTAATCTCAGTTCTTTAGGGTTTCTCCTCTTGAAGAAGCTGTGGAGGTCTTTAGTCTCTCACTTTCATTTTTGCTTCCCTACTACTGGGAATTTCTCACTGTTGAGGACTGAAGCCTTACCCTTTCACCCCTGTGGGGGTGTGGATCATATTTATTATTTGTTTAAGGAGTGAGTTGTTTAGTAATGGACAGTTTTAATGGTAAGATGGAGCTGAGTTGTACTGTTTCTTTCTACTCTGCTATTTCTGTTAATTTTTAAAAAAAACAAATCATGTAGGGGCATCACAGATGTGAAATGCTACATGCACTTCAATGAGAGCATTGTAGTATTAGTTCTATGGAACTGTTTTATTTTGCTACAAGAAGTCTCTCATGAAAGGGAAATAAACAAAACACGTAAAGAAAACTTTTTAAAAAAGAAAAAAAAAGACTCCCACCAGTGTAATAGGAATGAGAATTTGAAGATCTTCCCTGTCCCTTAATAGGCCTAGGGGAGTTTGAAGACTTTCCCAGCTTTGAACATAAACTCTGCCCCCTAATAGGCTAGATGTAATCACATGGAGCCTGTGAAGGGAGGAGTTTGCTGAAGGGTAGAGCAGAGTCCACAGGAAGCTTCCCTGCTTTGAAGATAAACTCTGTCCCCTAATAGGCTGAATGTAGTTACATGGAGCCTGTGGTGGGAGGACTTTACTGAAGGCTAGAGCAGAGCCCACAGAAAGCTGGGAGTCAGAGGTAGGAAGACAGTGGGAGAGAGAGAAGCTCAGTCAAGGAGACAGCCAGGTTCTTGCATAAATATTGATCTTTTATTGGTCTGTGAGAAGGCTAAAGGATACTGTGGCTCTCTGTGTTGTTATGGTTTATTAATTTCTTTGGTACTATGATGTAATCGGCTTTCTGGTTTGGGGATTTGGTTTTCTGGCATCTAAATAAATGCTTTGCTTCTATCCTCTATATGGAGAGTTTATTATATTTTGCTATCAAGCACCATGCAGAATATTAATATTTATAGTCATGGTCTTTATTGTGACTGTGGGTGCTGTAAATATCACATTGACACTATAACCAGCAGCATGCCATTCCAGTCAGCCATAAAAGAATTTTATCATTTAACTGGCTGAGGAGATGAAAGATCTAAAGATGTGGGATGCAGAAGAATCAATAGCTTCCAGCTGGTAGCCTCTTAAATGTAACTTTCTCAGTGACAAGAACTGATTTGGTGAGGTGTGGAGGATATCTTTCTACTCCAACATAATGGCACTGGGACCACCACTCTCTTCATGAAGTATAGATGAACTAAAGTGGGCTTGTATCCAGTATGCCTAGCTGTTTTCACTTTTCTTATAGGTTTGGCTTCTTTAGCATCAATCTTGTGAACATTATAAGGTCTCCAGCTAGCATCTTCCCCAGTGCTTCAAAAGCAACGGGAAAGATAGCCTAAGCATTAGCAAGAGGAGTAGGCTGTCATGAAGGGAAGAGGTCACCATTGGAAAGAAGCATCACAAAATATTGCACTAAGCCATCTGACCAGAATAATGTCAACAGGGATAAAATGTTACATGGATAATTAACAGTCTTCCAAAAATGTTTTTATGTGCCAGAGAGAATTGAATATTAGTCTCCCAGGTGATTAATGGTACTAAGTTAGGATATGAATTGCTATTTAAATTATTCTGTTAATATATGGAATCTTCCTCTAATTCTTACGATTGCTTTTATAGGAATAAATGGTCTGCCTAGACTAAAAAAAAAAGCTACAGAGAAGTGAGTTAGGAAGAGGATCGAGAAAAGGCCATTGGATGAGCAAATAAAATAGCACCAGTAACTTTGAATATGCCAGATGTCAGAGGATTTAGAATAAAGTGAGAAGAAAGGAAGTGGGAGATGACTTTTTTAAGTTTACTGCACAAAAATGATAGGTAATTGGGATGTAAGGACTGTATTTTTAAGGATGGGGGAGACATGGTCATGTTTGAGGACATCAGGGAAAGAACCAGTAGACAAGGAGCTATTGAAGATAGTACTTTCTTCACAAGACTAAATTTTCCTCTGTGTAACTTCTCTACTTATTGTTCCTGGTTCTGCTCTGTGGGATCAAGCAGAACACATCCCATTCTTCCATGTGACCATCCTTCAGATACTTGAAAACAGTAACATGTTCCCATTAAGTCTTGTTATTTCTAGGCCAACCATCTCTAATTCCTTCAACCAGTACTCAAATGGCAGACATAATGTCTAGGCCCAATCCCATCTGGTTCATTCTCCTTTTGATGCTCTCTATATTATCATTGTCCTTCCTAAAATCTAATGACTAGAAAAAGTCACCATACTCAATAGGTAATTCAACCAGGGCAGATTATAGCCAGGTCATCATTTGGTTTTCTTGGCTGCCATATCACACTTAGTTGACATTGAGTTTTCTGTCCACAATAACCTCCAGAGTTTAGGGTCAATTTTTTTTTCAGAAAAATTGCTTTGTAGCCACATCTCAGTGGATATTTTCAGATCTATGTGAAAAACTTTATATTTATCCCTTTTTAATTTCACCTAGTCTCTGCCCAACATTTTAATCTATTGAAATCTTTCTTGGGTTCTGACTATGTCATCTAATACACTAATTATCCTCCCTAGCTTTGTGTCATCTGCAAATTTGCTGTGTCATCAGTGTGTTTATCTGAATCGTCCTTAAAAAAAATTAAACCACACAGGACCAAGAACAAATTTCGGGGACCCTTTACATAGACTTCCTTCCAAGATCACATCAAGACATTAATGACTACTCTTTGGATTCCAGCCATTTGTCCAGTTCCAAATTTACCTGACTGGGTAATTGTCTAGCCCGCATCTCTCCATTGTGTCTATAAGAATAACATGAGAATTTTTGTCAAATGTTTTTACTAAAATCTAATGAAATGAAAAGTAAAAGGGATAAATGTAAAGTCATATACTTGGGTTCAGAAATCAACTTCACAAACACAAGATAGGCAGAGCATGACTAGAGAAAGGTTGAATAGTACACAAGAGTATGTTGCAGAGAGGATTCTTATTTAAATGCCAGTTGTATTCAATGGCCTCTGAGACCCCTTCTAACTCTGAAATTCTGTGTTTCTTCTATCTATATGCAGGTCAACCATATTGCCCTCTGTAAAGCTATGCACAAGAAGCTTTCCAGAGGACGGCTGCTGTGAACAGCTTTCAGGATTCTGATTACATAGTATAGTGAACTTTCTATTTATTCAATAATAAGACAGAGCAAAACATTCACAGAAAATCAAGGTATAGCATTCATAATATTGCAACTTATCACAGAAAATCAAAATACAGCATTCACCACTTCCCAACTCAGCAATTTATCACTGGAATAGCCACATGGTTTTCACCAAAGTGCTCACATTGTTTTCAACAAAGTACAATCATTTAGTAACTCAATCATTCAATTATTGCCTCCTTAAGGGACGCACAGTACAAAATTCAAAGTTCTCCACCCCAAGGTCACAGTAAATCATAATCTTCTCAGTCAGTACACAGTATCCAAGTAAAGTCTTCTTTCAGCTTGACTCAAGGCTGGCTCTCAGCTTCCATGGTTCTTCTTCCATGGTCCCAGCTCCAACTGTCCTCTGAGTTCAAAGGCAGGTAGTTCCCAGGTCCTTGTCCAGTTCTTCATCTAGTTCCTGTTCCATATTGAAGTTCACAGTGTCCAGTCCACCTCAAGTCCTTCACAGTTCCTGTTTCTGGGAAGACAAACCTTGTCAGAGCCACAATAATATTCATTCACATTGCCAGCACCATCATCAATTCACTTTCTGCCCATGAAATCAACTCAGATCCACCAAACAGGTCTGAGAACTCAACACAAATCATCAACATAGAAATCAACACAGACCCACAAACAAATTCCAAGAGGTCAGCACAAATGATCAACATAGAAATCAACAAAGACCCACAAACAAGGTCTAAGAGGTCAAAACAAATCATCAGTAAAGTCCCAGGACTTCATAAACCCTCCTCCAGGACTTCTGTAAACATACAACCAGAAAATCCTCTTTCAGGGCTTCCAGTAAGGTCCCAGGGCTTCTGTACAAAGTATCACTAACAAACATCAACACAGACAGAACAGACAAACAGAGTGCCTGGATACCACAAGTGTTCTCCTTCTTGACTCTGCCATCACAAGAGTCCTCTTTTCGGTTCTGCTGTCTCTAACCAAGACCTCTCATTTTATGGTCATTAGCTCCTCCCCTTCCTGTTTCAGGAGTTCAGGAGTTCTAGGGTTCACAAGTTGTGGGGTTCACAACAATGCTCAAAAGAAACTTGAACTGAAACAAGGTGTTAATTTGAAAGCTGAAACAAGATGTTGGCTACTTCTTTGCTTGCCATTACACCCTGTCTTCAAAGAGTTGGTCTTCAAAATATTCACTTTTGCGAGCTCTAAGTTTATACTTGTTCCATTAAAGCTTTCAGTGCACATCTTTTTTTTTTAGTCTCAGTCACTTTGAGAAACAGATAAGAAAGTCTTATTTTATGATCACCTTCTTTTTGACCAATTCTATTACCTAGATTGATGACCTCCCTTATTCACCAGAGGGTATCAAATAACTTTTGGCTAGTTATGTTCCCAAGGCAATCAATCAACTGAGTAGTTAAGTACCTACTTTGTGCCAAGCAGTAAGAATACAAATGGTAAAAGCAAAATATTCCCTGCTTCCAGGAAGCTCAAGCTCCAATTGAGGAAGACAACATATAAAAGAAAGTTCAGATATAAGACACGTGGAAAGACTCTGAAATCTAGTCACACAATTGTAGGATGGATGGTGAGGATCAGAGATCCTTAGTTTACATCAGGAGGTCAAAGGATGTTGCTAAGCATCTAGAGTCAGGGCAGATGGTAAGACCTAGTGGTCTTCCAATTCATTATGAGGAAAAGAGTTTATGACTCATCTTATCCAAGCAATACGAATAGTCAAGCACTCTGGATGGGTTTCTAGATCATGGGGCTTAAGAGAGGCAGTGAAGGGAACACAAAGGAGGAAGGATAAAGGGAAGGCAATGAGGGAAAGATAGCTCTGGGTTGCCCTGAATTCATCTGATTGGCCAAGAGGCATAAAGACCTTCCACTACTAGGAGACAGCGACAACAGAGGGCAAATGGGATTCTGGTAGTAACAAGTTTACTCCACTGGGTAGTGACCTCAGCAGGTAACTCAAGGAAACAGGAGATATTGGAGGAAGACACAGCTATGGTGACTTTAATATTTATTATGCTCATACTAGCTAGTTCTACAGACACCCTGAGGCTTATGTACATGAAATCAATTCAGAAGAAACATAATACTCTTGTCCAGGACAAAGTATAGGACTATATCTTTCCTTACTAAGTACTGCCTCTCTCTAGCTATAAGAACTTTTGTGATTTTATTTTCCCTTCCAAGCTTCTCTTGTTCCTCATTTTAACTTTATTTCATATGTAGAATAATGTTGGAGGGAAGGAGCAAATACAGTGTCATTTGCCTTGACCCAAAAACTGATTTCTGAGCCCTGGTACCAAAACCTCTATCTAGGTATTCTTTTTCACCTCCTGAAGATCCCTTCTCCTTTAAAAGTCACAATCACATTTGTTCCATTAAAACTTCCATTTCAATGTTGATATCCTGAGATCTGTTCAGCATCAAGAATCCCAAGGGTTTTAGCAGCTGCTTGAGCGATGGCTGTACCAATGGTCAACTCTGTAGATACAGAGGGTGCTTGAGGTGATAGGATATTAATTCTATCTTTTCAAGTGATAAAACTGAAGCCTAAAGAGTTGTTAGTTGCCCAAGATTGTAATGGAAATCAAAGGTAAAGATAAAAATAGAATCTAGGTCAACTGATTCTCAGTTCAATGTGACATTCAATAGGCTATTAAGGCATAATCTTTATGATGTTGAGAAGGGGAGAGGAGATATACAGTTTTAGACCCAGAAAAGAGAAGAATCTACCAAAAGGGACAGACATGGAAGTTTACAAAAGGGAAGGCACTAAGCAACTTTATATATAAAGCAGAACTAATAAATATTCTTAGCTATTATGAAGCAGACATAGTGCAACAGTAATTGCTCTCAGAAGAATTATTGGTTTTTTCTAATTGTCTGTCCCAGAACAATCCTGCAGACATTCTACAATCCTTAATTTCCCTGTGACATGTTCATTCCATTAGTATTTCTCCAACTGAGCTTAGGAGACCCAAAAAGAATTACAGAGAAGTTTGTAAGAAGTTATGAGAAAATAGGATAGAGTTCTAAACAATCATTGAATAATAAGTATTTTAAATATATCTAAAAATTACAATATTTATGTATATATGTGTATATTGCTTTTCTAAATAGAACATAAACTCCTTGAGAGCAGGAGCTTTTTATGTCTTTATATCTCCAGTGCCTAGCACATAAACAAATGATTAATTTATTAATGTGATTAATAAAGATTAATAAATGCTGATTGATTGACTAATTGATTGACGTTATACATGTACATTAATTGATGCAGTATGTGTATGTAAAAGTAGAATAGCTTTAAAGCTCTCAAAGCTTTAAACTGCAATATGACTTTTGGGCTACTACATATAATTGGGTGAGGGGGAATGGCACCTGAAATGGAGAACTCCTGGATTGGAAAATCCCTCAACTGACATAGATTGGCAATTCCTAAAGCAATTTGTCTTTGTTCTCACAGCTATTATGCATCAGAAATAAGGTGAGCTTGCTTCTTCCTTCCTCCAAAGTTGGCTCTCTATCTACCATACCATATTGCATCTCAAATACACATATACACAATGTATATGTGCAATATGCAGTCACATTACATATTATATACATTCTGGATAACCATTTGCAAATATCTCCCCCACTCTTCCTTATCTTTCATATCCAATCCAACTGTGAGTCAGACAAAAGATAACAGTGAGGATGCTGACTTCTTGCAGAGCTAGATATTATACAGCAATGGGGGATAGGTGTGGAGTGGTGGTGTAATCTGAATTAATTGCTACCAGAGGCAGAGCCATAGTAAGAGGATGAGGCAGCAGGCCACTCAACATGGGTAAATCTTGGAAAAGAATCACCACGCCAGAGAAGAGATATGGACCAGGAATGTCAAAAATAAAAATGACATTTTGGAACAAGCCAAGAAGACGAGACAGAGTGAGTCCAGACAACTGAGCACTAAAAGGAACACGGAGCAGAATAACAGCTCGATGACAGACATTTGGCCTGGCAGCGTGCCAGTCTTCTTGACGCTTAAATGGGAAATGCTGCCCAAATGACACATGACCTCTACCTCCTGGGTGCTTGTTACACTCAATCTTTCCTAGACTTCAGGATGTACTCAGAACACCAGAGTTACAGAGCTTTCACAAAACAGCTGTTCTGTGGTACTATTATCTATTAAAGAACTATTGCATCATATGAGATTTTAAACATCTAATATTATCTGTAAACTAATAGGTTATGAATGTTGGACCTATGGAGTATGATAAAGAAGCAAGAGAAAGTCTCTTTGCAATAGAGCACCAGCCTTGGAGTCAAGGAGGACCTGAGTTCAAATCCAGTCTCAGACACTTAACACTTACTAGCCATGAGATGTTGGGCAAGTCACTTAGTCCCAATTTCCCTGCCTTCCGTTCTGCAACAAAAAAAGAAGAAAGAAGAAGAAAGAAGAAGAAGAAGAAGAAGAAGAAGAAGAAGAAGAAGAAGAAGAAGAAGAAGAAGAAGAAAGTCCTTTTGCCCCAGTTACCTTCTCTGAGGTTTAAGTAATTCTGTGGGTCATAATCAGTTATAATTAGTCACTCACACCTTACTTGAGAGTAGGAACTATCTAATTTTATATTTTTATACCCAGTGCTTTGCCCATTGCCTGGCATGAAGTAGTTAGTTAATTATTGCTTATCGATTTATTGATTAAGTGATAATATGGACAAGTTTCTCAGAAAACAGGGACCTGAGGGAATGAGATTTTTGATGAGGGGCACAGATGGATTGTATTAGAACATGGGGTACTTCCCAGAGGAAGGAAAAGGCTCCATGAAATAAGTACAGTTATCCCTTCCACATCATGGAGTTATGGGCATAATCACCCCTGAAATACAGAAAATCTATACAAAAATTTTTGGCCTTCTCTCTGTGCCAGAAAAGAAGCCTGAATTATTATGATATTAAAAGATAAAAGCATATTGGTATTATACAATGCTATACATATATGTTATGCATTTCAGAGTTTCTAAACCTTTGCTATGTTGTCTGCCTTCATGTGTCATCTGCAACTCTCACAAAATTCCCCAAAATTTCCCATTTAATTTTTCATGCCAAACCACAATATGTCAAAACCATGGGGAAAGTCATGATATGGAAGGGATAGCTGTAATTCTAGGAAAGAGAGTGTATGAAGAAGACATGAAAGTGCCTGGATGGGGATTCTCAAGATATTGAGAAGGAAAGGCAAAAATGAAGAGCTCTAAAGACGTATTTCAAAATACTTACTGGAACTTGTCTTGGGTTTATCACATTGGCCTTTATACTTTGGGGAATAAGGGGGAGTGGAGCTTACAGAGTATATCCTTTGGGTGATTTGCCTAAACTTGTTGATTACTGGCCAAAACAGAACAAGCTTCATTGGTTTCATGTCTTAGTGCAAAACACCGAACTTTCCTGGACTGTCTCCTTATAACGTAAAATAAAGGGGATGGTCCAGATAAGGAGATTCTTAACTCTATTTTTATGTCAACGGTGAAGCTTGTGGACTGCTCCAAATAATGTTTTTAAATGGACAAAGTACATAAGATTACAAAGGAAACCACTTATATTGAAATAATTATCAACATAAAAAAAAAGTTTACAAACTCTAAGCTAAGAACCCCTTAATTAGATCCTTTGTTAGGCCCCATCCAGTTCCAAATGTTCAGGTCATGTGCTTTTTGCACCAGTGATCTTACCATTACTGAGAGGGACACCAAATAATGCCCTGGTCTTAAAAGACACTTTTCTTCTCTGTTGAGATGAGTCTGACAGACTCTCATAACTCACTTCTCCATCTTATGTGCAGTCTCTGCAGGGCAAGAGACAGGCAACATCTTTCCTGCCTGTCAGCTGACCCCTCCCAGGCAGCTTGGGATGCTCTTTCTAATTCTTTATCTTCTTAATTACATCTCATAAGCCCACCTTTACTGCTCTAGGCATCCTGGGCATCAATCATTTCCCAGTCACTGCTACTAATGTTAACTTCTTTATCTTCTGGTCTTGCTGTCACCAATATAATGACATATTAGATAAAATATCTGAATTCAAGCAAGCAAACAGCTTTTTGCTCACTATCACAATCTTCTCGAAATTCTTACCATTTGCCACTGAAGTCTAAATCTGCTGGTCATTTCCCCCTGTACAAGCATTCTTTACTGGAGAGAGTTGCCTCCAAGAGCCATATTCATCAATGTCTTTCATGAAATTACCAACTACCTCTGGCGTCAGTGTTTATTAACCCTTCAGATGTTCTTTCAATTTAATATCATTTACTTTGTAAGCAGAACAATGGTGTAGAAAGAATACTGAACTTGAATGCAGTAAGGAAAAATAAAGCATTTATTAGGCACCTACTGTGCTAGGCTAAATGTTTTATAAATTTTATCTCATTTGAACCTCATGATTAATCTTATTTTATAGATGAGGAAGCAAACAGAGATTGTGATTTGCCCAGGGTTACACAGCTAATAAGTGTCCAAAGCTGGATTTGAACTCAGGGCTTTCTGACTTCAAAACAGCACTCTATTGACTACAACACCGAACTGCCCTTAGGATACCTGGATTCCTGTCCCAATCATTCTGTACCCTAGTTGTGTGACTTTGGTTAAACCATTTAGTGTCTCTAAGACTTTCTAATTTTTAAAATGAAAAGGTTAGACAACATTATCTTAAAAGTCTCTTCTACCACTAAAATTCTTTAAATTCAGTATCAGCATTTCTATGATACAAATACTGTCACAGATTTAGAGTTGAGAGTGACCTTGGAGGCTGTTAAGTCTACTCCCTTATTTCATAGATGAATTAACAGAGGCCCAGGTTGACCAAGGTCAGCCAGCTAGAAAGTTCTGAAACAGGATTCAGACTTAGGTCTTCCTGACTCTAATTCCAGCAGTCTAAATACCAAGCCACACATTTTTTTTATCCTAAGTCAGAGTTGATAGAGTGATTATACCAGGGATTCTTGAATCTTTGATAGAGTGCCATTGTTTCATTTCCCTCCAACCTTGTTTTTCTACCCCAATGACATTTAATAACTCCAAAGTCAGTAAGTGGCATTGACTTTCCTGCCTGAGTCCTAGGCAGATGTCCTATTACAACTTAGAAAACCATCAAGCATAATCTTCCTCTATTTTACAAATATGTTCACTTGAAATAAAATCCCTTCTTTTCAGGCTTGTCAAAACATGTCTCATCTTAATGTAGGTAAGAGTTTCCATTTAATTCGGCAACCACTTGTGATACATTGTATCAGGTGCTGAGCTTCTCAGTGGAAAATGTGGTAAAACTGGTTTCTCATAAAACTTTCTTGTCTGTATATCCCAAGCACTGGGAATGCATTGCCTCTTTTGAGAAGGATCAGTTACCTAGGGAGATTAGATCTAGAAACCACACCTACAGAGGGTCTCGGGAATGCTAAGTGAGATGATTGGGAGGACCACCTAATGTCATGCCTGAAAAAAAAAATGAAGGATGGATTAAATTCAAAGAAGAGCAAAAAGATCTTAATATGGGTGGAGAAACTCCCCCACCTCACAGGCCAGCATCAGCCTCTGAGACAATTCCATTAAAACCCTTAAGTCTCTTTCTGCAGGTCTATTCTACTCAAGGTTAGTGAATTTCTCCTTGGGTATTGAGTGGAGGAGAAAGTGAATGGGCTGTTGTAATGCCAAGCAAAGGCAACTTCCAAGGTTCAGATTACCAGCATAGCAAACCCCATTTATTCACCAAACATTCACAGAACAGAAAAAGTCAAAATATAGTGTAACTCATTCATTTAGCAAGTAAGTTCTTAATTCAATTGCAAGGCACAAAAATGCCAAAGTTTTCCCACCCCTGGACACTACTGAATTACAATACCATCCGTTAACACCAAGCACTTTCTCAAAAGGGGCAGGAGAGCACAAAAGGCCATCCACCCTTAAGTTACAATAAGGTTAAGATATAGTCTC
>CM053580.1:444089507-444109796 GCA_028627135.1 Pseudochirops cupreus | reverse complement strand
CAGCACTGTCCTTCACCAGCAGGTGAATCTGGCAAAACAATGTCAAAACAGACAGACAAAATACTGGCATCACAGCCATGCCTCCTCAGTTCTTGGCAGCTCCAGGTGGCAGTTCTCAAAAGTCCTGGGCAGCTCCAACGGGCCTTTACCAGTCTTTCTCTCAGCAACTCAGGCTCCAGGATATTGGATACTACTCTCCCAAAAGTCCTTCTGGCCTTCTCTCGGCTTGGGCCTATCTCCCAATTCACAGCTCCTCCCAATTCAGCCCTCTCTCTTCATGACAACAAGTCCATCTCACAAGTGGGAATCACAAGCTCTGGGTTTTAACACTCAACCCAAAAACCAAGCCAATACAGGAGCATTTCTAAATTCCACTACCATTACAGCTGTACGTGTGTTGGGGTTTAGGCTCTGTCCACCCAGGGATGTCAAAAATTACTGAGGTTTCATGATGTGTTGTGGTGGAACCATCTCAAAGAATTCAGAGTCAGAACACCTCTAATCCAAGTATAGACATTTATTGAGATTGATGCCTCTCATGAAGTGGGCTGAGTTCCAAGGGGAGCTAGCAACTTAGAGAAAGCAAGATGGATTTTTATAGGGTAAAGATACAGTTACATAACAGAAATTGTCAATATTAAAAAGGCAGGAGGGGTTTATTAAGGTATTAGGTAATAAGGGAGGGGTCCCAGCCACAGTGGAGCTGAGCATGTGATTACCCACAATGCATACAGAAAAATCCATTGGGGGGTATGCATGTATGATAATGATATTATAATAATATCATAAGTTCACTCTAGGTCAATTTTTTACTATTACTGAGCAGGTACCTACTTAGGGAAAGTCCTTTCTGTTGTTTGGAGGTCCACATCCTTCTTGGGCATCCTGGTGGTACTGCTTTCTGATTGGCTGAGTTATGTGATCCTGTCTGAGACTAGATGGATGTGGTTGTGGTCGAGTTCATGGACACACCTACTCTTTCTCTCTCTCTCTCTCTCTATTTCTTTCTTTCTGCTTTTTGGAGGGGGGAAGGCAGGGCAATTGGAGTTAAGTGACTTGCCCAAGGTTATGCAGCTATTAAGTGTTAAGGTGTCTGAGGCTGGATTTGAACTCAAGTCCTCCTGATTCCAGGGCTGGTACTCTATTCACTGTGCCACCTAGCCACCCCACACCTGCTGTTTCTATGGGAAATATGAGGAATGGGTCTGGGGGCAGTGCCTAGCTGGAGGCAGTGCTTGGGATCCCATCACATGGACACACCTGCTGTTTCTGTGAGAAATATGAGTTCAGGGACACACCCATTGTTCTAGTGAGCAGTGAGGCATACATGAAGAAGTTAGGATATTGGGGAGGGGGCAGCTTCATCAGGATTCCATCACTTTGTACTTAGGGTGGGATTGGGGTTTTGTGGAGTTTCTTCATATCAGCTGTTAATATTTAATATAAGACATCAATAGAGAGAGGAAGTAGTCCACAGAGTGAGTCTCAGAGCAGCGCCTGAGGCAACCATCTCAGACTATACATTACAGGACCTTCATTGTAGAGCAAATTTCCTCACTGGAAGTTCTCTATTCCATTAAAATCATAGTCCAGTCTAAAAAAACAAAAACAAAACCCAGACATATGAATTATTATGTAGAATTGTGTCAAAAGAAAGAAAGGGAGAGAGAGAGGTGAACCAGAGAGAGATGAACCAGGAGAAATGGTACGAGATTTGGAATCAAAGGAACTGGGTACAAATCTTAGCTCTACTAATTATTATTTGTGTGACCTTGGGTAGATCTCTTTCTCTCTTTGGGCCTCTGTTTCATCAAGTGCAGAATAAGAGGGTTGGGGGGAAGGAGATGGTTGGACTTCAGGGGTGGGGTACTTGTGGCCTTGAGGCCACATGTGGCCCTCTTGGTCCTCAAGTGCCGCCCTTTGTCTGAATCCAAACTAGATTGTGAAGTTTGGATGTGACTTCAGGGTTGCAGGCTCCCCACTCCTGTAAGGGGATTTGTTCTGTGAAGTTTGGATTGAGTCAAAGGATCACACTTGAGAACCTAAAGAGCCACATGTGGCTTCGAGACTGCAGGTATCCCTCCCCTGAACTAGATTATATAAAAGGTCCCTTCCACCTCTGAATACATGACACTACAATCCTAAGTAGAAGCCTTCTAAGAAGCTAACAAATCCTAGGAAAAGACATATTTATGGACTAATACAGCACATGCTTTTAAATGTTTTTTTTTTCTGGAGATCTGTACAAATTATGAGAGAACTTCCTTTCCTTGCCCCATTATGTACCACGCTGTTATCCTAATCTCCTAATTTCTCCCTTAACCTTAGAGAAAAGGAGAATAGAATCTCTCACTTTGACCCTAGTTTCTACAAATAAAGACATCTTGCCCTTAAAAGGAAAAGCAATATTACTGTAGGGCACAGCTAGCAGGTAGAAGGCCCAGACCATGAATTTATGACAGGTCCTGCAGTTGATCCAGCCATCCTTGTCCCTCATTTGGATGGTCTGTGTGTGTGCGTTTACAAACATTCCATTTATTACTCTGCCTCCAATCATCTCCTGCACAACCTTTCAACCTCAATCCCAAGGATGTTCTATACTCTACATCAGAAAAGAATCAGATGGTGCAGCCTACCCTGTGGCTTTCATGCCCTATTCCACATCCCTATAGCTGTCTGTTCAATTTTATTGGCTCTAATGGATGGCCTAGTAGAACTATACCACCAACCTAAGCTACAGCCTATTCATCAAATACCTCAACACATGCTCTGATGAGGTGTGAGAGCCATTTGTGATCTCTGCTACTGCAGAGGCTATACAGACACAAGATTTTATATTATAAGCTAAATGTTCTGCAGGGATGTTCTGCAGAATTTTCGTATGTCTATGAGGGACAGAGAAGATGGTGTCAGTCTGGGGGGTCTTTAAACCTCAGCTGTTAATATTTAATTCTGCATATCAGTATGAGTTACCAAGAAAAACTATTCACTGATATTCGTTAGCCTATTATAATGAACAGCAGCTGTTCTAGCTGATTCAAATGCAATTTAATTGCAATAATAATAATAAATCTTGAATTTCTAGATTGCCTTTATATCAAAGTGTTTCACAGGAATTCTCTTAGTGAATCCTCAGAAAGTCCATGAAAATCCTCCAATGCTTCCTAATCAAATCTTGGAGGGGACCCAGGGATTTTTGAAAGCAATACCAGCAGAGAACAGACCCTGGAAGATTCCGCTAGACTGGAAAGGTTTGGAGTGTGGACCCAGAAAGACTCTTTGTGGGTCTACTGTATGAGAACAATCTACCTCTCCAATCTTGTTTCATCCTGTGCTTATTTCTGTGTTATCTACCTTACCAGAATACAAACTTCCTGAGGACAGGGACTTTTTTTATCCTTGTATCACAATACTTAGCACACAATAAGCTCTTTTAAGTAAGGTGAATTTTAGTGTAAGTAAGGTGGATTGTAGTGTGTGTAAAGTGAATTTTTGTTATTGTTTCTTCAAGTTCAGTTTCTCAGGATCCATAGCCATAACAATCTCTTGTTTCCAGATATTAGATATGAGTTCCCACAGTGAGGGTTTAAAACATCTCCACCATGTTCGCACAGCATTATATAATGATAAAAAATATAAACACCCCCTGCGACTGTACAATGAGATACAGGGATGAGGTGATGTAAACTCGTGAAGCTATTGCTGGCAATTTGCCTTTTTTGTCTGGTGCCCCTATAAAACAGGTGGTCATTGGTCAGTGAATGGGGAACCTTAGGGTTGAGTGCACAGATACTGTGTGTACCCTGATCAGCACCCATCAAGGTTTGGGGGGAATCTGTTTGCCTCAACTGGTCCCCATTGCGGCTTGAGGGGATTTAGGGTATGCACAAGTTGTGCCTGTCTTGACTGACCCCATTGAGATGTTGCAGTAATTGCCCCCACTTCTCGCCAACCCCTGTGAGAAGGGTGATTAGGGAACGTTGTAGGAGTTTGTCCTCCCATTATCAACAGTCCTCTTCTGAGAAAACTAGACTAGAATAAAGTAAGGTTATTAACCCCTTCTTAGTGTCTTTCTTGTCTGACCAGGTCTAGAGTGAACCTGTGCTAGCAGCCATGCTGTATGCTGTGTTTCTTTGTCTTACAACTCTTAAAAAATATTTGTTCATGGATTGATTCAAACATTCTGCCTCTCAGCTAAACTGGATTTCATCCTGCCCTTTGGAGGCTATGAGCATTTATGATGCTCATGCATGGGACATGCCTTCTCCATGCTTGCATCTGTTTCAAATATTCTCTACCTTTGAAACCTAATTCAGGTGCCACCTATTCTGAATAAAGCCTTGCTTGACCCTGATGTTTGCATGTCAGTAAAGGATTCTCTTTTTGAATCATAATAGTAACACATTTAGATAATTCTAGAAGGCATACAAAGCACTTTTCTCACCACATCCTGGTCCTGGCCCTGGGACTCCTCCTTGTCTCTAATTGGAGAAAGTAGAGGATAGACATCAAAGAGTTCTTCTTATAACCCCCATTTAAGGAATCCCAGTAGAGTTGTCTGACATTACATCCAGGATGTTCACTTGAATGTTTACATCCAGCTACAGGTCTTCATCATGCCCCCCAACAAATACCCTTTCTCCCCTCCCCTTTTCATCTTTTTATGCATTGTCTTTTCCCACTAGATTGTGAGCTCCTTGTTGAGGGCATAGACTGTCTTTTGCATTCTTTGTAGCCCTAGTACTTAGCACAGTGCCTGGCACATAAGTACATAGGCACTTAATAAATGTTTATTCACTACTGATATCCTGTGAGGTGGGTGCTACAATTTCTGGAATTCAACACCTCAACTGGCTTCATGATTTATAGACTGGATGCATTTCCCACTTTCCTTGGGCCTATACAAACACCATTCTTGTGCAAAATCATTCCAGTTTAGTTAGAAGACCTTTTGACACTTGGTCTAATGCCTATGGATGTTTGATTGAGACATGTTCTCATCTAGTTAAAATATCAAAGCTAAAATGGGGTGGAGTGGTTATAAATCTATCATTACAAATAAAAATCATATATAAAGCAGCTTCTTTTTAAAGAATGTAAATTTTACCATCTCAGGGAGGAGGGAAAGTAGAAAGGAAGAGAATTTGGAATTGAAAATGTTAAAAAAAAATGAGTGTTAAAAAAATTGTTTTTACATGCAATTGAGAAAAAATAAAATATTATTAAAAAAAAAAAGAATGGACACACAGAGGTTCATTCCCTGATGGAGAGTGACCAACTTTCATCATTCTAAACACTCTTCCATTCTGTGATATTTACTGAACAAGAGATCTTTCAAGATTAATTTAAAATATGCCCTGACATTAAAAAAAAGAATCAAAGCTGCCATGAAATTTCCTTTAAAAATCAGGACTGTATATCTATCTCAGAAA
The DNA here is from genome assembly GCA_028627135.1 of Pseudochirops cupreus. Classification (NCBI taxonomy): domain Eukaryota; kingdom Metazoa; phylum Chordata; class Mammalia; order Diprotodontia; family Pseudocheiridae; genus Pseudochirops; species Pseudochirops cupreus. The sequence goes on along the minus strand of CM053580.1, from coordinate 444,104,364 downwards.
GAGAATTTCAAAGTCTCTCTAGCATTTAGGGGGGAAATGATAGATTTTAAAATTACCCAAATAAGGAAAATAAAGAGGAAATAATTGAAAACTTTTTAAAAGAATATAAGCTCCTTGAAGGAAGGGAACTATTCCACTTTTATCTTTGTAATTTTATGTATACTTTTTTGCATATAGTTATATGTGCGCTAAAAAAAAAAAAGAATGTATGTTCCTTGAGGACAGGGACTATCTCATTTTTATCATTGTATCCCAGTACCTACCTGGCACATCAAAGACACTTAATATGTTGATTGATTAATTGTTTAGTTGTTAAGTGACTTACAGGTTGCCACATGATTAGTGGCCAGGAGATCTATTGTTAGAACTTTGGTTTCCTGGGCCATCAGCCAATATACTGTTAACCATTTACCAAAGCTTTGGTCCAAAGAAACAAACAGAATCAGTTTCCCCCTTAACCAAAAGTTTGTTCAAAGAACAAACAGAATGGAGTTTCCCCTTACCAAAGGTTTGACCAAGGAACAAACAGTTATCAGGTTATACATATGCTATAACATGCTTATTTATTCTCATTAAGCCAGAGAATCATGCATAATAGAGTCAGAAAACAACTCTGAACTCAGAAGTAACAAGCTGAAGGACAGTCTTTATTCACTTAGAGCAATCCCAACTCAGGATGCCTGTGTCAACCAAAATTATAGTCTCCATCTGTGTTAACCGTAATATGAGAATGGAATTTCTTAATGGAATAGGTCATAAATACAATAAGATAAGAGGATGTTGAGGTGTCAATGGAAATTATAGATCCAGGATGTCTGTGATTCTTTTATGATCAATATGACATAATGTAAAATAAGAAAACATAAGAAAAGTCTCATTCAAGATAATGTCTAGTTCAAGGTACTTTGTCCTTGGTAGTCACAAACTGAAGAATCCTTCTGGTCAGCTTCACCTGGCCTTGTAGTTGCTGACACAGGAAGGGGCATTTTGGGTTCACTCAGGGAGCAAAACAAATCACGTCTGTTATGCCAGAGTACATGACACATTATGGTAGGTTAAGCTCAGAGTGGGCCAAAATATCTCTCCTGACTGGCCAATCCAGGTTTTAGGCCTTTTTCAAATGATGGGGGCCCCAAAATGGTTTGTGGTACTTTCCTCTGGATGACAGAATATTTTCCACTTATTAAAAAGAGGACCTATAAGTCCAAGGCATTTTAGCTGGCTGTCCTAAATAGCACTTTTATCATGAGGACTTGTTTCTACTTTGATCTCCAAGGTCACTGAACAAGTTTATCCTTCATTATACATCTATATATTGCTTGTCAGTGTCCTTTCAAATAAAATCAGTTCTCTAGAGCCTATATTAAGAAAGCATCACACTATAAGTTCAGTGTCACATTCAGCCATAAACCAAACTGCACCATGAACCCTTCCATGCCTTAGGGCCCTCAACAAAGAGAAAATTCAAAATAGAAATTTTTTTTATAAAAATCAACTAACTAGCATTGCAAAAAAAGAGAGAATTCCGATTTCAATCTGTGTGGTATATTCATATTGTTTTGTGACTTGTCAAACACACTTAAGAGACATAAACATTATGAATAACAAAAACACATGACTTCTCTCAACTACTCTATGTCTAGTATAAACAAGCTAACTATTTAAGCAATGATTCAAGACTAGACTTCGTTGTTCCTGATGGACAGGAGAGATAGACATGCATGGCCAAGATTATACTGCCTTTTGACTCATCAGCTAATCAGCTAATAAAGATTTATTAAGGACCTTCTGTGAGCTAGGAATTGGGCTAAACACTAGAAACACAAATACAATAAAAAAGACAATCCTTGCCATCAAGTAGCTTGAATTCTGCTAGGGGAAGACAACACAGAAAAGGAAGTTGAAAGCCGGTGGGGGCAGGAAAGTAAAGTACCCACTGCCAGAGCATGATGGAGAAGTCCACGGAGGAGTGCTGCCTGCTAAAAAAATTAAGAGTAGCTGACCTGCATAGCTTCTTTAAATGAGGTTCATGGATGAGCTCTCCACCCTTCAATCAGCATGAAAGACCCCAGGAGCAGAGGACAATGAGATGTGAGCTCCAGAGCCGAATGACCTCGTAGAATGAAGAGTTTTCTGGAATATGATGAAGTTCAGGGTAGTAGTGCACCTCTTACCTCTTCTTGGCAGGTAGGTGGTGGTGGTTGGGGTGAGTTATGTATGGTGTGTTACATGCACTATCCAACTAGATCACTTTCATAGTTTCACTTAACTGTTTGTCTGTGCCTTAAGGAAGGATTCAATTGGGCAAGAATGAGTGAATTAATTAAAAAAAAATGTAAACAAAAATGAAGTATACAATCCTCGTTTAGTTCCAATTAAAATTCATCATATCCTAAATTCAGAGTATGAGGAGGACTTAGAGGTCATCTAGAGCATCCCTTTCATTTTACAGATAAAGAAACTAAGACTTAAAAAGATGAAGTGATTTGCCCAACATCAAACAGCTAAAAGTAGCAGAGCCAAGATTCAAAGCCAGGTCCTCCAACCCTAAATCCAGGCCTTTTTCTCTACCCTCACACTGTCTCCCATTTCAGTTTAGACACACCATATTTAGACACACAGATATGGGTCTGTCTCACAAAATATCTGTAATAGCCCTGAGACTTTGGACTAACTCACAAAAGATCTAGAAACACTCCCTTGGGAAAATGACCACCAAACAGCTATACCTCGGTGGGGAAACAGAGGATGTCATTAGGAACTCAGTAGAGAAACAGCAGGTTGGAAAGCCCAGTTGAGAAAGCAGCCCAGCAAATAGCATCAGCTGTTCCTATCTCCATGGAAAAAGAAGCCCAGGAGTTGACATCAGCAGACCAGCAGATGATATCCAGAGCTCTGAGGGAAGCAATGTGTGGAGACTTTGGAGGCAGAGAACTAGGGTAGTTGGAGTACAATCCTAGGAACCTAAATGTTCAAGTTGCATGCATTCCTCTCATTGATGATTTAAGAACCCATAGGAGGGTGCCCCACAATGTGTATGAGGTGGTAAGATTTTTCTACATTTTTCACCTTTCTCCTGTGTTTGATTAAATGTCTTTGCTTTAAGATAATGTGTCCCTTGATTTGGTCTGGCCAAAAAGGAGCACTGAGGCAGATTTGTGAGTTGTGATTTTAAATGGATGATAACTGAAAGATTACCTTGAACCTGGGACCTTTGATATATGCCTTACTATTGTTATTTGGGGGCAGAACCCTATGGGTATATTCATTCTTCCCCTGATATCTTAGGGGCTCTGGACACATTCATCAGCAGATAACAATGGTACCCTTTCAACATTGTCTTCAATCCCTACTCAGGAGCTCTGTATACTAACAACTCAAGCACCTAGATCTTTCTTCACTTACTGTACTCTCCCCACTTCATTTGCCCACCTTCCTTTCCTTTTAGTCTTTCTTCTTCCTTTTCTCTTCTCTTTACTCCTTCCTCACTGGCAAAATCCATGTGCTATTATATTAAAAGAGCCATAAATCTGGCTAGGTTAGGAGGCTGAGAGTGGGACGATCAAAGAAACATCTAATAGATGTCAGGTAATAAAGGAAGAATGTGCTAATCTCTAACCTACAAAAAAAAAATGCCATCATGCTTGGCCACCATGCCACTGAAAACAATTCTGCAAAATCCAGGTATAAATTTTGTGATTCTAGGAAAGTCTGGGACAGACTTAGAGGGAGGGATTCCCCAGAGGGAAAGAAGAATGGGTTATTGTTTCCTCATGCTTAACAATGATCAGAAACACACTTACCTAACATTGAGCGCTACTTAAAAAAATTGAAGTCCCTCCTCCTTTCCAGAAGAAGTAAGTGTCTCATTTACTGTAAATGGAACCATAGTAGGTGCAGAAGGAAAACAGGGCAATTCATGAGCAGATTCTAAATCCAAAGCATTTTATAGATTTTTCCACGTGTGCACGTCTCAATTGGCCCTGGCCTTTCATTGTTCATAATCAAGAGATGGATGAGACAAATCCTCAAGGAGAGGATTGTTCCTAAGGGAGAAATGTCCTGTTTCCATGGAGACAGCCTGTTAAGTTGCAATTTGGAACCAAGGACTGAAAAAAGTAGTTGAATGAGGATATGGAATTTTAAATCCATAATGCAGTTTTATTATCAGTGAGCTTGAACATGTAGTACATCTTGAGAGTGACTTCCCGCACCAGGAAATGTGCGTATGATAATAAGGGTAATAACAGCTCTTATTTATATAACATTTTTAGGTTTGCAAAGCACTTGATAATGTTCCTAACCCAGTAGGCAGTTTTATATTTGGAAATATCAGTGACCTCCAAGTAAGGCGGGCATGACACTGGTGTAGTTATGGAACCTGGCACTAGGAGGTAGGATGTATTTTTTACTTTGTGACTCAAATTTCTTGACATTTCTCAAAAGTAGTACAGCAAGTACTATCTGATTCAGTTCTGATTAATGAGTTTATGGATTTTCCAGCTCTTTTTCATTTCTTCTTCCCCTTTCCAGAAGCTTACTTGAGGGACATTTAATTTCTCTCTGTCGATTAGAGGTCCCCTCAAATTATCATGATGTTAGACAATCAGGCAGTATTTCCAGGTATGTGATTTACTTTTCCATTGCTCAAAAAGAAAATCTGTGGGCATATTAGCCTATAATAGCCCATAGATTATAGGTAAAATACTCAGTTACCCTGTGGGCTAGGCCAGATTTCACCATATTAAAAAGGCGAGATAAGAAGATGAATGCATTAAATTAGCTAACTCTTAGCAGTTGTGATTTTAAAAAATACTGATTTACAGAACTGAAACTACAGCTTTGTTAGAGCCCAGCTGTGTCAGTGTCACTGGAGTCCATGCCAATTGAAATAATGTGATGATATCCATCTGGACCTTACAGCGATCATTCATTTGTTCAGAAAACTTGTATTAAGTGCCTACTTTTTACTAAACACTGAAGAAAGTTGAGTTAAGACCCTGCATATAAACATCACTGTAAAATCCAATATTACATGAAAAGTGCATTACATAGGGTGCTAACACACACACACACACACACACACACACACACACACACACACACACACAACTATGTGAGGTCCAAAGGGGAAAGTTGTTACTTAGTAGTGGATACTGAGAAAGTTTCCTGGGGAAGACCATCTCAGAGTTGGGCTTTGAAGGGTAACAGTGGTTTTTTCTATGTTCTGTCAATAGTCAGGGACCTGGGTCTAGTGGCTATTAATTGTTCAACACTCCATCCTCACTGCTACATGAGGGTGCATGTATCAGAATGTTCATGTGGTTCCACTCTCCCCCCTACCGCTTTACCACTTAATCTCTTCCTTTCCAGACCCATTCCTTTGCTTTAATCACTTATTCCTCAAGGAAGGACATAATTTAGGCAATTATTTAATTAGATTGCATAATAGCATAGCTAAATGCAAGAGACAGAAGTGTAATATTCCATACTCTCCCAGTCTATCCCTCCAAGGCAAACAACCCCCTCTCTCAGATCAGAGTCCAGCTCTACCCTCCTTAGCTTCCCAGCCAAAGTGTGGGAGTAGGGGAAATGGGTTCCCAATATCACGGTCATATAACTCCCTATCTTTCAGTAAATCAGTAGTAGGAAACAGTTCGTTCACAACAGCTTGTGAGTGAGATCGTAAACCATTATGAAAATATTGGGTGATTCTCATGGCTATAGCTCCATGGACAAATAGGACATCAGGCTGCTGGCTGCATGACCAATCAATCAAAAAGCATTTATTAAGTGTTTACTATGTACAGGAACCCAGGAATTTTCCTCTATAACTGAAATTCTATTATACATCAGTCTGGCTTTATGTATCTATCTGTTTTTGAAGCCTCCCTTCCTGGGAAAGGGATGCTGTTTGAGCATATTTAGGACCAATACTTCCTGGCTCTGTGCCACCATAAAAGTCATTGCCCCTCAGTCTGCATAGTTTCTCCTTTAGAACTCCTCATTTCATGCTGTGTCTAATGACAGCCCTTTCTATTTGCCATCCCCATCAGCTGAAAGGCAGATGGGGATGTAGGACACAAGGGCAGATGAAGCTGTCAGATCATCAGACTACTATCCAGGGGCTAGAATAACTCTCTCTTTTAAAAGTACATATGACTGGTTTTGCTGCTAGATGTATCAATGAAGTGGTCTGGAATGTGACCCTTCATCTACCTTCATTCACATGCCTATCAAAGAGGATCTTGGATATGAGGTTACCCTCTATAATGCAGCCTCCAAACAGCCCCTGAGGGTGTTGGAAGTTGGAGTGGAAGAATTCCTAAAATAGTTTTGCAGGAACATGGACTCACGATCAGGGATATAACAGGAGTTCCAAGGAATTTTATAATCTCAAATCAGAAAGTTGTCTGGGATCTAGAATTAGATTAAAATCAAGTCAGAGACTGGCTCAGTAAAATCCTATTAACATGTCAAAGCAGCAGCAGATAGAAGGGACTTCAAATGATAGACTAAATATTCCTGCAGAGAACTCAGGAAATAGTTCGGAAGAGCTGCTACCCGTATCAATGGAAAAAGCATTCACAACAACAAAATCACACATCCTTGATGTGTTGAAGTCACTGCACGAAATCGAAGTTTATCTGGTAAATAATGAAGTATAAAGAATTATTTTTGTCTCCTTCTTGGTAGTACATGACCCTTTAGGATTTATTGATGAGGTACCCTAATGACTAGTAAGTCATTTTTAACACAGAATTAAAGGTTAGATGCATATAATCAGGCTCTTTGACAGAACCTCATTTATACAGTACTTTTAGTTTTATAAAGCACTTTACTCGCAACAAATTCAACAGGTATGTAGTACAAATACTATCCTATTACAGATGATGAAAGAGAGAGTCAGAGAGGTGAAGAAACTTATCCATAATCACACAATTAAATGTCTAAGGTAGAATTTAAACCTATATCTCCTGACATCAAATGCAGCACTCTGTCCCCATGCCACTCTGACTGCCTAGAAGAAAACTAAACACATTTAGAATCCCCCTTTCAACTAGATGAGAAATAAAACTCTACATTCCTAATTCCTAATTGCCAGTTTTAAGCATGAGACCAGACACGCTCTTATATAATATGTATATGGGAGCAGAGAGAGGGATAGACTTCATAGTTATATTCCCCTTCTGGGAATAGAAGGTCTTCTGTGTATGTTTCAAAGTGGTTTTCACATGAATAATTTAAAAAGATTTTTACATGCCTCAGGACTTGAGAACAGCATTTTCTTCCCAAGATGATAAAGAACAAAAGTTGGCCACTTCATTTAGAAGCTACAATGAAGTGCTACTTCCATAATGATAATTGGCATCTTTTTCCTTCAAATGGCTCAAAATAATGCTTTCAAATACACTCTGCGATGTCATTTACCTTCACAAATTTTCATTAAATCAAGTAAGGATAGATGTTTTTGCTGCATCTCCAAAGCAGGAAACTAAGTAAGGCTCACAGAGATTAGATGTCTTAAGTAAGTTTCAGTTAGTCAATGGCTAGGCAAAAGCTAGGGCTGAGGTCCCTAATTCCTAGTCCTGTGCCTTTACCTAGGGGACTTTGTTTTAAGGATTCTAATATTCTCTTTTAGAAAAAGAAAGAAGTTAATCTCTTGGAGTTGAAGTCTGAACACCAGGGTTCAAATTCCTCCTTAAACACTTACTAATTGTGTGATCCTGGACAAGTCATCAAACATCTCTCAACTTTAGCTTACTCATCTATAAAATGGATATAATAATAACACCTACTTCACAGGGTTGTTGTGATGGTCAAATGAGGTAATGCATGTAAAGCATTTTGCAAACCTTAAAGCTCCATACATAAGTGTTAATTATTGTTCTTGTTAGTGTGGGGCAGCTATGTGGCACAATGGATAGAGAACCAAGCCTGGAATCAGGAAGACTGGTCTTCCTGAGTTTAAAGCCGGCCTCAGACACTTAATAGCTGTGTGACAGTGGGCAAGTCTCTTAACCTCGTTTGCCTCAGTTTCCTCATCTGTAAAATGAGCTGGAGAAGGATAGAAAACCACTCGAGTATTTCTGCCAAGAATTGCCAAAAAAAAAAAAAAAACAAATGGAGTCAAGAAGAATTGAACATGACTGAACCACAAAAATTTGGAACTAAGTGGCTCAGGGAATAGAGTGGCAGGTCCAAAGGCAGGAAAGCTTATCTTTATGAGTTCAAATCCATCCTCAGATACTTGCTAGCTATGTGACCTTGGGCAAGTCACTTAACTGTTTGCCTCAGTTTCCTCATCTGTAAAATGAACTGGAGAAGGAAATGGCAAACTACCCCAGTATCTTTGCCAAGAAGGTCATGAAGAGTTGGACATAATAGAAATGACTGAACAAGTGCCCCTTAGCTAGTGAGTTTTTTGGGCTTTTTGAGGTAGCAAAGGATAGCACACTGGGCCTGAGTTCAAATCCAACCTCAGATACTTACTGGCTGTGTCCCCTGCTAGCTCTTTTCCCTCCTATTACTATCAAAACAGTGGTCTCCATAAAGCATCAATCAGTCCCTCACACCTTAGTGTAAACTTTTAATCAGAGATTATTGAAGTTAAAAAGAGCCTTAGAAGTCATTGTCTAAGTCCCACATTTTGTCAGAGAGTAAATCAACAAACATTTATTAAGGGGCTATTCTGTGCCCAGCCCTGTACTAGAGAGACAGAAATAAAAATAAAACAGGCCTTCCCCTTGAGAGTATTTTATTTCATAGGTAAAATTTGCACATATTTGTAAATACAAAATAAATACAAGGTGATTTGGAAGGGGTAGCAGACTAAGTCTTCCCAATATTCTTGTTCCTGGGGCCCCTCTACTGGAAAGGTAGAGCGCTCCGCCCAGAACCTCCTTTAAAGATGTGTGGGTCAGAAATCCCCACTTACCCAATCACGGAATGTAGAGGAGCGCTTGTGGTTGGACAGGAATATTTATTCTTTTAAAATACCCTGGAAGCGGGGAGGGACCCCTCCCCGCCGCAGGTCCGAAGAAAAAGAAAGAGAGAAAAAGCCCCTCCAGGAGCCCTCTTTTAAAAAAAAAACCTGAGAGTCATAAAGCCATAAAAAGTACATTCTTTCTGTCGTAGCTAACTTCTATTGGGTGAGAGCGAGGGTACAGACTCCTCGCAGGGAAAGTCAAAGGTGTCTCTGACTTCTCATTGGAGGAGGGGCAGAGTCTCATTTTGGCGCGAATTCAAAGAAAGAAAAATTCGTCCCTGTCCCACCATCCTCTGCTTCTGCTTGAGGAAAAGGTGGGGTGCACAATCTTAGGTAAAGAGGCAACTCCCGTCCACTATCAATTCATCCCCACCCTATTCCCAAACAAAAGTTCCGGTCTGCATTCCGTTAGTTAAATGAGACCAGTCTGCTTCTAGCCCACTCTAAACAAAAGTTCCGATTTGCATTCTAATACTGCCTTTTTGGAGATTCTCAACTTAAAAAGCTTTCCATTCAAAGATGACATCCAGGCCAACCATATGTGAATTCCCATCCTGGATTTCTCCATCATTCCCCATGCCAGGCCCTTTTCTCTTCTCCCTTCTTTTTTAGCTTCCTTTACATGCTGTCTTCTCTCCTGAGACTGTAAATTCTTTGAAGCAGGGATTATCTTTCTTTACATGTTGTCTTTTCCCATTAGATTGTAAGCCTCTTGAGGGCAGGGACTGTTTTTCTTTACATTGTTGTCTTCATATATTAGATTGCAAGCTCTTGAAGGCAGCGATTGCTTTGTGTAAAACATTTAGCACAGTGCCTAGGACATAGCAGGTGTTCAATGAACATTTTTTAACTGACTGCAACAGGAAAGATTTTAGGTTGGAGATGGCAGTTGAACTGAGGACACTGAAGGATTCTAAGACATGGAGTTGAGAATAGAGGGCATTCCAGCCCTAGTAAAGGCAGAGAAATGGGAGACGGAATTTTACAGAGGAGGAAACAGGTCTAGGCATGTAAGTAATTTGCTTAGAGTCACACAGTTAATTATGGGCAAACCAGGTCTAGAATCCAGGTTTCCTAATGTTCAGTCCAATGTTCTTTTTCACCTTCAAATTTTAATCCTCTCCAATCAAGGAATGAAAGGACTAATGCATTGGTAGAATATTAAAAAGGACCCTTCACCTTTAAGATTCTATGATTCTTTGTCTTCCTCCTATTTCCTGCGACCAGCACAGTTGGGTGGGTTAGCAACCAGTGAGTAAAGAGACAGGGGTGTATTCCATAGTCTGTTTATTCCAGAGCCATTTCATACAGAGCCAAAGACACAAGGAATTTACAAGGTTTATATGACCCTAGCAGAAGATCTTACATAACCAGAAAAAAATGTAGACAAAATACAAGAACCCTCCTTTGTTCTTGATTACTCCTTACCCTAGCCTAAGGCTAGTCATTCATTAAGACTTTATCCTAGGAGGACTGTCAGTAGGCACAAACAAACAAGGAGGCACAAACAAGACTTGCTGATTAACTACCCTGAATCTTCCTTAGTTATTCATAGGACCATGTCCAGAGGCATCAACAAAAAAAACTATACATCCTCCTGATTATCTGCCTTGTGACCTCACAGAAGTTTGTAAAGGAGAGGGGAACATTCCATTAGTGGGGGGGGGGACCCTGAAAGTCCTCTACACCTATTAAAGAAATTTCAAACATCAGTAAAAGAAAAAAGTGATAGAAATATTAGGGTACAATCTGAAAAAATGCTCCAGATTACTAATAATTAGAGAAATGCAAATTAAAGCAACTCTGAGGTTCCATTCCACATACATCAGATTGGCAAATTTGCCCAAAAAAGACAATAGCAAACATTGGAGGAACTGTGGGAAAACATCACATAAATGCACTGTTGGTGGAGCTGCAAACAGATCCAGTCATTATTGAAAGCACTTTGGAATTATGGCCAAAGAATTGCAAAGCCAGAAATACTACTAACAGGTCTATACATACATACATTATAAACACACACACAGTATATATATAGATATGTCTATTTCTCTATATAAATATAGTGCAAGGAGATCAGAGGAAGAGGAAGTGTACCCATGTGTGCAAAAATATTCATAGCAGCTTTTTTTGTAGTAGCAAAGAACTGGAAAGTAAGGGGGATGCCTATCAGTTAGGGAAGGGCTGAGCAAATTATGGTATAAGAATGTAATAGAATATGCTATCATGCCCAGAAAGTGATGAAAAGTTTCAGAGAAATCTGGGAAGACTTGTATGAATTGATGCAAAGTAAAGTGAGTAGAACCAGGAGAACAATTCATATTATATCAACAACATTGTAAAGACATACAACTTTGAAAGACAAGAATTTTGATTGATGCGATATTTAACCGTTATGCCAGAAGGCCAATAAAGCATGCTACCCACCTTCTAACAGAGAGGTGGCGAACTCTGGGCATTCAATGAGACATATATATGTTATTGGACATGGCCAATGAAGGAATTTGTTCTGCTTACCTATGCATATTTGTCACAAAGATTTCCTCTTTCTTTTCTTTTTTTAAAAGGGAGAGGGGAGGTGGGAGAGAAAATATATTTTTGTTAATTAAAATATATTTTATTAATAGAAATGAAATCTAATTTTAAAAGAAAAGAAATATTAGGTGACACCCCTCAAGTGATACCCTATAGCTTACTCCACTTAACATTTGCTTTTTCTATGGGTAGAGGCCTCTGTCTGATAGCCTGTAGAGTAAACTGGGAGTTGGAACTCTTGAAGATGTTACCAAGAGTCCTCAGGTAAATTGAAGGGGCCTGCTGGCCCAGATCAACTCTCCTTGGGGTTATGGTACTTTGTGGCCAAACATCAGAAGCAAAGGCAACTTAAGTGTAGGTATGATGTGTTAATGAATGCAAAGGCTTTGGTCCCTTTTCACCATCCTCCACCCCTAAAGCTTTACCCACTAGTTGACTGATGTTTGAAATTCCGCCATTCAACCATCATAGTATTTGGGTACTGGAAAGGACCTGCAAGATCATCTAGCTTGCTCATCTGTAAAATGGGTAGATGGAGTGCCAGTGACATAAGCCAGCAACACTCTCAGTGTGACCAAGTCAGATTAAAATTTCATTGTTAGTTTACAAACTAAACAAAATACAATAAAACATGGATAATGTTAATCTATGGCTTTCTAAGTCACTATATGTCCCACAGGTATGTGTGGTTTGAGTCTAACATTTGAGTTTGAGTTTCCATTTGAGTCTAACATCACTGGACACCACTGATCTCTAAGAAATCTCTGAGCTCTAAAAATTCTAAGATAGTTAAATCACCTCATTTCACAAATAAAAAATATTGAAACCAACTGAGGGTAATTGACTAGACCTAGGTCACACTTTTAGTAAAAACCCAGCCGCATTTTCCTCTTCCTACTCCTAATTAAGGGACACTAATCTGCCCCCACTCCTTTAGGTGAAATCTTTGATTCCTATTAAAATGCCAGGAGGCCTGGAGGCTTGGAAATTTGAAGATATCACGATCAGCCACTGACTAATGTGTGAAGTAAAGATCTGATAGCTGTCTGGAGAGAATATGCAGACCCCAAATACCTGAGAGGGAAGGAGAGAGGATTCCTAAGGAGCCAAGAACAACTCTCCCAACTGTACTAGTTGCCAACTGGCATTTACCTGAGGAATAGGCTTGACCGCTTTGGGGAAATGGCCCAAAATCTACTTAAAGCAAAACCTAAGATGCAATTCAAACTATTATTAGTATTACTATGAAACAAGATCCCTGCCCTCTGAAGGCTGAGGAGCATGGCACCAATAGACTGTGGTTCTGACATGTGTTCCATCAGGATGCCAGATAAGCACAGACCTTGTATTTAGAGCATGAGTAATAGCAGCTTCATCCAATTTCATTATATCTGAATTTCAGCAGATCTTCTCCTTCCCTGTCAGGACCTCCTCCATAATTTAGATTGGAGCCTGCAGATGTGCTCCCCCCCTCCACCCCCACCCAGATAAATTGTGTTGGTAATGTGAAATCACTCTTTATATTGGAAAGGAACTGACTGCGTAATTGAAAAGCTGCACTCAATTTTTTTTTCAACCCAGGCATCTGCAGTTATAAAGGTAAAACATACTCCTGGCTGAGCACAGATTGTGAAATGAGTTAGAAAAGAAAGTCTGTGATTACAGCTGCCACTTGGCTGTTTTTGATTGCTAGGACAGCCACAAGGACCTGCCTGGGGGAAGGGGAAGGGGCTATCCTGCCAGGTCACTTGTGGGGGGGGGGGGGGAGAGGAGCAAAACAAAACAAAACATAGGTAAGAGTCAGGCTACAGAAATAATTCTTGGGGCAGCTAGATGGTGCTGTGAATAGAGCACCAGCCCTGGAGTCAGAAGGACTTGAGTTCAAATGTGACATCAGACACTTAACACAAAACTACCTCTGTGACCCTGGGCAAGTCACTTAATCCCAAATGCCCTACCTTCCCCCCTCCAAAAAGAAAAAAGAAGTAATTCTCTTTTCCTTACGAATTTGTAAAGAAAAATTAACATGTTTAGGCAGGGGATTTTAGGCATGCCAGTGTAATGGTAATGGGAATTTGAAGATCTTCCCTGCCCCCTAACAAGTAGTGGTAGAGAAAAAAGGCTAATTCTTCTTAATAATGACAGGAACATTGTAAAGGCATACTCAATTGTGATATTAATAATATGTAGGGCTTTAAGGTCCACATGGCTCTTTAAAAATATAATCTCATTTGATATTCACAACGACCCTGGGAGATTGTTTAGTAGGTTCAGTCCTGTCTGACTCTTTGTGACCCCATTTGGGGGTTTCTTGGAAAAAGTACTGGAATGGTTTGTCATTTCCTTCTCCAGCTCCTTTTAGAGATGAGAAAACTGAGGCAAACAGGGTTAAATGATTCTCCCAGGGTCACGCAGCCAGTAAGTGTCTGAGGAGGGATTTGAACTCAGGAAGATGAGTCTTCTTGACTCCAAGCCTGACACTCTATTCACTTTGCCCTGTGGCCACCCTAACTGCCTTCAATCAAAAGTGATTTGCTCAAAGTCGCATGGCTAGTAAGTGACTCATGACCTATGATTCCAAACCCATTGCTCTTTTCACTACACCATGATACCTCTCCCAAATTTAAATCCCCAGATTAGAGTCACCTAAATTTAAAAAAAAGAAAAGACATTACAATGTAAATGGCAGAAATGAAATCTACCATCACAACAAATAAGACTTCCAAGCCCCATCTATGCTCCACTTATTAAGAGTGCTCAATGAATACAGCTGGGGGAGCCAAGATGGCGGAGTAAGAGCAGCAACATATCACAGCTCTCACATAGCCACCCCAAAATACCCATAAAATATGACTCTAAACTAATCCTAGAACTCCAAAACACACACAAATATACTTTCCACTAAAGTCAGCTCGGCTATGAGGAACCATATCAGCACTGCGAACTGAAACCAGCCTGGCCTGAAGCCCTGGCTGAGCCCCGGGGGGTGGCTGGCCAAGAGAAGCTGAGGAGCCTCAGATGAGTGGATTGGCAGCAGCTGCGGCAGTGTTCAGACCTAGGTCAGTGGGACTTGCCAGATCTTGGGAGAAAAGCGATCTGGCCAAAATGCCTCCAGAGTGGGAAAGTGCAAGGCAGAGGTTTTGCACCCACCTCTGCATTGCAGCTTCTGCACCCTTGGCCTGCAGACTGCAGGGGGACTAAGTGATCGTTCAGAGGCAAAGTGCTCTCATGTTGAGCGGCCTGGATCCAGATCGTGGTCTTGGGCTTTGGTCCTGTGAGTCTTCTTTATCCAGTGAGCCGGAAGTGGGAAAGGGACCAAGCACCTTCCTAAGA
>CM053580.1:444037163-444089007 GCA_028627135.1 Pseudochirops cupreus | reverse complement strand
TATATAAATGATAGCTATTATTATTATTATCACTATTATTAGCTGGTTTGGGGACAAATGAAGGAATGTTGTTCTAATGGGCCTCTAGAATAATAATAAAATAAATTAAAATGAGAAATTTAATATAGAAGGAAGACTCTATAGTCTTTCCCTCTATCCATCAATGTCACTGGCTGACTGAGGTGTCAGTTAGTGCCATGCACAGAGAGCGACAGTTTTAATTGGTTGCTCTATCATCACTTGATAGCTTGACATTGATTGATAGTGCAGTCAGCTGGTGACAGGCAATGCATTAATGCTAGAGGACAGTGTCCCCAAATGACCCAATGTGATTATGACCTTGGGATGTTTTCTGTTGTTTATTATTATACTATATCAAACCAAAGCTTGGGCCATATAAAATGAGACAAGCTCTCTTGTATTTTTCTCTTAACTTCAGGTTCATCTTTTCTCTCCAGCTATATTGTAAGCAAGGACGGGTGTGTTTTATATGGCTTTTGTTTCCCTCACATTGTTCAGGATGATGCTGAGCGCATGGAAATAGCCTACCCACACCCTTTTGCATTCAGTTTTAAATTAAGGAATCTATATATAATTTTCCCGGTTCTGTACAGAAATTCTTAACCTGAGGTCTATGAACTTATATTTTTTCAAAATATTTTGATAACTGCATTTCAATATAACTAGTTTTCTTCATAATCCTGCTGTTTCACTTTATGCATTTAAAAACATTATCAAAGAAGAGGTTCATAAGTTTTGCCAACTGCAAAAGGAGTCTATCTGCAACATACAAAAGAATAAGAACCCTTGGTATGGAGATTCTTGAAAAAGGCCAAGACTGGCATATATTAACCTAAAAAAGAACTTTTTTTTCTCTTATACAGGATCTACATAAAGTTAAGCTGTAGACTTTTTAGAGCAAGAGCCAAGCAGGTGGAACAGTGAGCACTGGACCTGAAGTCAGAAAAACCTGAGTCCAAATCAAGTCTCAGACATTTAATAACCTTGTCCTCTTTAACAGGTAATTGAACCTCAGTCTGCCTCAATTACCCCAGCTATAAAATGGGGATAATAATGACTACTACCTTCCAAGGTTGTTACAAAGGTAAAATAATATTTGTGAACTGATTGGAAAACCTTAAAATACAATTTATAATATATAATAAGATAGGTTAAGACATGATATATATGATACGATGTAACTAATATAATACATTTATAGTTTATAATAGCTAAAATGCTTCTTCTTATTATTATTATTTAAAGAATAGGAATCAGTAGAGGAAAGAATGCTGCCCTGGATTGTAAAATCTCTTTACCTTTTTTACTCAATTTCATCATTTCTAAAATGAAGGAATTGGTCTAGATCATTTGAAAGTTCCCTTCCACCTCCAATATTCTGTGATTCATTAGTGAAGGTAAGCAATACTCATGCGTGCAAACAGGGTGTTCCATGCGGGTCCAAAGGATAGATATGGAAGGAAAAGGAGGAAAAAAACATAATGAAAAAGAAAAATGTTTGGAAGATAATGTCTCTTTTCTCTCTCGGTTAGAGAAGAAACAAAGTGGTAGAGGTGGTAGCAAGGCACTTTTATATATGATATCTCATTTGGTCTTCACAACGACTCTGTGAAGCAGGTGCTGTAAATGACATTTTGCAGCACAGGAAACCAATACTGAGAGAGAAATAAAGTGATTTGCTCAGAGTCGCACAGCTAGTATGTGTCTGAAACAAGATTCAAACTTAGGTCTTCCTGATTCTTAGTCTAACATCAGGCTACCTCTCTGCAGTTGTATGGTACTAATGGCACCACAGCTCAGGTGGCTATAATGACATCATCTTAAATTGCTATGTTTCAGTGCTGACTATGGGGCAGCTAGTGGTGGTGCCACAGTGCCATAGTGCAGAGTGTTGTGCCTACAGTCTGGAAGATCTGAGTTCAAATTTGACCTCAGATGCTATCTGTGTGACCTTGAGCAAGGCACTTAAGCCTGTTTGCCTCAATTTCCTCATCTGTAAGATGAGCTGGAAAAGAAAATGACAAATGACTAAAGTATCTTTGACAGGAAAACCCCAAATAGGGTCATGAAGAGTTGGACATGACAAAAAAGAACAACAACAGTGCTTGCTGTGGCCCCCTCTGCTTGAAGAGCAAGTATGTTACATGTTATCCCTATGCCAGGGTTTTCTGATACCCTTAAGGGGACTTGGGGTGTCTAGTCCCTACCATTGGCTCAAGCCCTTACTGAGTATGTTCCTTCAGTTTTAGAGTCACTGGCATACCAGTTCCATTCAACCATTTAATAGGCAGATAAGCACTTACAAAGGAATATTTCCTTCAAAGGTATGGCAAGAGCAAAAACACAAACATCTCCCACCTCCCTCCCCAGAAGCATAACCTCCCAATACTTCCTCATGCTCTGGGGAGGGAAGAGGAATTAATTTCACAGCTCAGTTGAGTTCCTATATAGCACAATCCCATCAAGTCAAGTCCAATGACCCCTAGTACCCTGGTTTCCCAGTGCTTCCCTAATGGACTGGAAACATCTGGTCTGGCTGCATCACCTGTACCTAGAAGTGAAAAGGACAAGCAAAATATAATAAAACTGCAAACCCATTTTTCAGGGCCACAGATTCAGAAAGAGAAGGCAAGGGTAGCAGTCCTCCCTCCACACCCAGATTAATGCATGGTACCCATCCTTTGGTTGAACAGGACCTTCTCCCTAAATGCAGCTGGAAAGAAGAAAGGGACTGTCCCAGTCTGGTCATTTTAACGATGCAGCCAATACTGGCTACACAACCCATGGAAAAAGCTGCTCCTACCCACATGATAGGGGAACACAGAATGTCTTCTCCCAAAACCAAGTCTCTGGTGTCTCCCACATGGGTACCCTCCATGTCAGGAGATCTGCACGTGGCCTCAATTGCACTTGTACAAATGGTTTGCAAGAATTTTGCTGAAAATGTTATGTTATGTGTGGAAACTATGATCCTTTTAAGGAAACCATACTAAAATCAATTGACAAATTGAAATCATTTCTAATATCAGGAAGTTGTTAGAACAATGAATAAGTACTATATGCAAATTATCTATTTCTAGTATCTCTCACTAGAAATAAATAATAGGGACAGGGAGAGAGCACACATACATACACACACAAATTGGAAATTTGTTTCCTTCTGATCTGGGGGGCAGGTCATGGGAGAAATTCATGTCCTCTGCTAAATAATCCTCCACTTAGTAATCTTCCCCCTTTCACTTCTATCCCATGTAAATATAGAAAGCAAAAGTACTAAATACTAAATAGGCAAATGAAAGTTGTACCTTTAAATAATTGAAATGGCCCAGGTAAGTTGAACTAAGGTGGCAAAGATGTAAGGCTGATAAATTGATGAGGGGTAAGCAGTAGTAGAAGGTCATCCTGAAAGAGACACAAGCATCAGGAAGGGGACTTTTGTCATCAAGGTAAGAGTTCACTGTGAGTGATGAAGGAAAAGCTGGGCTAGTGAGAAAGGTACTGACTTGTACCTTAGATGATTATAAATTGTAGACTATTTGAGACAAATGATCTTAGAGGTCTTACATTTCTTTTAAAATTGCCATAAAATACCACTTTTGAAGGTAGTGCAAGTTCAATAGTGTTCATATTCATCTATTTTAAGGGTTGCACTAAAAAAATTAAGTTTTGAAAACTCATCTGAGAGTTGATTTTGAACACAATGCGCCTTCTGCAGCTCATGCAAAAGAGTGGCTTAAATCACGTTGTTAGCACCAAGCAGCCAAACCACTCTCTCCACCTAGTGACAGCATGACAAAATTGCAGCTTTGCTTTTTTTTTTTTTTGAGAAATATATCCCTTAAAGGTTGCATCTCATAAACCTAAAATGTCAGTTTTTCAGTCCTGTTGGAGATACCAACTTTTATATGGTATGCAGTGAACACAGTATGTCACTAATTTCCATATTTAGTTGCCTTAAAAGTTTAAAGTAAATTTTATGGCTATCTTTCATTTTTACATCAACTCCATCTCTTTGCCCTCTCCCTTCCCAGAAGGCCACTGCTTAGTAAGGAATAAAAAGAGGAAAAAGAATTTCAGCCAAACCAACCAACACATTAAGCAAGTCATATGTTACACAGTCATAGTGTGTCACCACCCATAGTCACCACCCATGTAAAAAGGCAAGGAGGTGAGTGGGGTGGAGGAGACCCCTGGGAGAGTGCGTTCTAGTTCTGGAGAGAAGAACTTGGTCATTATAATTGTGCCACATTCAGTTTTGATTGTTTTGTTGTTCTTTTGGCTTACATTGTTGCTGTTGCTGCGTACGTTGTTTTCTTTGTTCTACTTAGTTCTCGATTTGTATCAACGTATATCTTTCCATGTCTTTCTTTATTCATGACACTCATCATTCCTCACAGCCCGGTAATACCCATTATATTTGTGACTGTTAGATAATGAAGTAGAGAGAATGGTGGGCTCGGAATTGAAAGACCTTAGTTTACTACCTATGTGACCCTGAGAGGTCACTTAAGCTCTGTCTGCCTCAATTTACTCATCTGTAAAATGGGTTAAAAATCTGCAAAAATAATAATAATAATAATAATAGCATCTACCTTGCAGGGTTCTTAAAGAGGATCATGTGAGATAGCTTATACAAAGTATTTTGTAAGCCTTCAAGCACTTATAAATGCTGGCTATTATTAGCATGTATCACAATTTATTTAGCCACTCCTATACCATATACTTTTAAATATGAGAGCGGATATAGAGATGGAAACCATGCAATAATGTGCATGAGAGGTTCCTATCCACAAAAGGCACCTAGGAATGCATCCCCAACACCATGATATGGTTTCACTGTCTGAAAGTCTTTTGAATCTTGTAGTGTTTATGACTTCTAATTCAGCTAATGATAAGATAGATCATCCTCTCCTTTTTTTTACTCACCCATAATTATCAGTAGACAATGGAAAATGGTAGCTCTGAGATTTTTAGTTTATTTATTTTAAAGAGGATAACATAGAACAGTATGTGCTTTAATTGGGATCTCAGTCTATCCTAGACAGTGGATCCAATGGGAAGTTTATGCAGACAGTCTAATCCATTTCTTCTCATTTCCTGAACAGGTGTTTTAACTATGAACCTGGTCACAAAAGCCGCCGACCCAACCACAGTTATTTAGATGTTAATTGGCGTGTTTTGCCAGTCAGCATATGCCTAAATTATTTCCCATTAATTTCTGTTTTAATGCAGGTCACTGATTTGTATACAAGACATTTATTATTTTTCCACTAAGGCTCTTAAAGTTATACAACAAAATATCTGAACAAACACCCATCTACATACATAGTTTTTATTGACCAAAACTAATGCACTAAAGAGGGAATTAATAACAACTGCAGGAATGTTAGGCAATACAGGGAGGGGACATGGGGAAGAAAAAGGAATGGGGATAGCCATATTTGTCGATCTTAGAAAGATGCGAGAGAAATAGAATTGGTACCAAAAGCCTAGAGAGAAAAGTAAATGTCCCAAACTTCAAAAAAAGAGTAGTCTCGAAACTGTTGGACAAATATAGTTGATTTTAGTGTCCAGTGAAGTCTGGAACATACTATTTAATCACAAAGAGCCACTGTGGCCTCATGCAGAATCTCAGAGTTGGAATTTATTGTTCCATTTTGAACTTGGGAGTTCACTAAATCTCCCACTATTTTTTAAAATTGTGCTTTAGCAATGTCTTCCCCATCTTGTCCTTGTGTTATTAATCTTTAAGAAGTATAACTCTTTACATTAATTCACAATTAAACAACAACCCACTAGATTTTGCCCATCAAGATATTTTTGAATCTTGACTGTCACCCAGCATATAAATTATACCGAAGTACTTTGTGTCTTCTAGAAATTTGATGAGTAGGCTATCCAACTCATTGATAAAATTGGTAAATAGCACAGAGCCAAGTATAGATCCTTCAGCACGCCCGTGATGACTTATTTCTTATATTTTTCCCTTTTTTTCTTTTCTTCTATGATACTAGGTCTCCTTATTTTGTCCAAGCTGGAACCAAGTCCCAATACTGATTTGATAAAGAAGTTTTAAGGTTCTGGATGTTTTGGAGTGGGGAAATATTTAAGAGAGGAGGTCCAAGGGATATAGTGTTGGGCCTGGAGTCAGGGAGACTTCAATAAATACTTGCCAATACGAATAATAACACTAATATGGTTCGCCATATTAGTACAGAACTTAGTGAAGATATCCTGTTGACTTTCGCCCCACTATAGTTCAGAATATCCAAATTCAAGCTATCCACCAGCCTCAATTTCCCACTGTAGTGAGGATTACAAGAATGCACTCAGCTGAAAAATTCCTCCTGAGTTTAATGACACTTTCAGACCAGACATTCAGCCAGTTTGCAGCCCCTAGCTGTAATATTATTAAGCTTATATCTATTTTTTCTATAAGGATTTCATGAGGAACTTTATTAAATGCTTTGCTAAAACATAGTGTAAACAAAAAGCATCCCTGTAATCTGTCAATTTCCTAACCCTGTTAAAAGAGGATTTTTTTTTTTCGCAAAGTCATGCTAGGACTTCATGATCACCTACCACCTTTTTTTAGATTTCAACACCTTGTCTCTCTAGTAATATATTCTAGAATTTTTAGCAGGAATCAAAGTCAGCCTCATGATAAAATCTCCAAAGATCACTAATGGGGGCTCAACAATCCCATTTGCCAGTTATTTTAGTGCCCTTTGGTATAGTTCTTTTGGGCCAAGTAACTTGAAGGCACCAGGGGTACCTTATTAATCAATTAATTAATCAATCAATCATCAAGCACTTATTAAGCATTCACCACGGACCAGAAATTACACTAGGCCCTGGGAATACAAATACAAAAAATAAGATAATCCCTACTCTCAAGGAATTTATATTCTCTCCAGGGAAATATCAAGGACATGCATAAGCATATGCATAATGAAGACATGTAGAATAAATACAAAATAAATATAAGATCACCGAGGAGGGACAGCTTTAGCAGTTGGAGAAACCAGGAAGGACATCATATAGAAGGATGATGCTTGAGACACATCTTGAAGGTAGTGAGATGAGGCGGGAACACATGCCATGCATTGGGGATAACCATTGCAGAGCACAGAGATAAGAATTGGAGTGCTGTTAATGAAGGGGAGGCGGAGGGAGCAAATTTAGGTGATCCTTAGAATACTAAAAGGGAATAATACATATTGAGGTTGAAAATATAGGTTGGGGGGGGCAGCTAGGGAGTACAGTGAATAGAGCACTGGCCATGGAGTCAGGAGGAGCTGAGTTCAAATTTGGCCTCAGACACTTAACACAAAAACTAGCCATGTGACCTTGGGCAAGTCACTTAACCCCAACTGCCCTCCAAAAAGCAAATATATAGATATAGATATAGATATAGATACACATAAGGTGGAAGCAAGTTGTAGAAAGCTTTAAAAGACAAAGGAATTTATATATACTAAAGGCTGCCCCTCCCTCCCACATGAAGCAGAGGGGTGTCATGTGGCTAAAGGGAGACAGAATAGACATCTCTAAGGCTCTTCTCCCCAACCTTCTCTGAAAAAGTCTTTAATTCCTGCCAGGAGGGGAAGGAGGAAGTTGGGGTCAGAAGCCACCACTCTGCTCTCTTCAGAGAGAAGAGGTACAGACTAGAATTATATCAATCTGCTCCCTTAAATACTGTCAGCCTAGGAGATGTGATTTTTGGGTTCAAAATAAGTTCTGATTGCTGTTTCATTATTGGGGGAAATAGGACCCCAAGCTTTATATACAAGGCTTGACACCTTTCCTACCAAATATCAGTTCCAAAATGAATACACATAACACTTAGCCAAGAAATCCATTTGTCTAAATTGGTAGCAAAATGGAAATCAGAGACAGCATACATAAGAGCATATGTACCAAACAACACACGGTGAAAGAGCTCTCTCATTAGGAATATGGAAATGCCCCTAAGATTAATATGCCTGTTTTCTATGAGTTACCTTACAGGCAGATGCGCTGGACACAGAGTAAGCCTGTTTGCTGAAAGGAGTCAATTAGGAGACTACCATAAGCCAATCTTGCTCACTCTCAGACACATTTGCTGGTGTTCTCTGGCTGATCTTGCTGAACTGTGTCCCCTCAAACTGGCCCAAACCAACCTTGCATTCAATTCTTCCTGTAAAACATCCTGCTTCTGTATCCACTTTCTCCTGCGAAAGATTGATCATTCTTTTACTCACTCCCTCCCTGAACCTTCCCTTTCTGGTTTTCAAGCAAAATCTCCCTTGCCTCTCCTGGGCTATGCACTGCTTTGTACCTTGTACAGAGGGGCCTCATCAATAGGATCTGATTTTCCTTCTAATAAAACTTTTCTATTTTCAACCCATCTTGGACTCCTCTGCATTTTAAAGGGTGGGCTTCACCCAACTGACAGAAGCAAGATCACTTAGCTCAACCAAGAAAGTCCTAGATCTCACCCAAGGGGAAGTTTCCAAAATTTCTAATGTAACAAGCTAGTGATAGGGACATGATGGAGACTGTCAACTCCTCTCATGTTGGCTTTTTCCCAGAGTCTTTTCCTTCATCAACCTGAAGTGAGTTTGGGATCATCCATCTTCTCTCTGCAAGCCAAAAAGCACCTGAAGTCTGAAGGGACTCAGTGACTCAAAGAAGACTGAAGATCTCTCCTCTCTTGCTCTTATCAACTCCATCGCACACCTCATAGGTGCCAGCATTGATCTCCAACAATGAGGAAATCAAGACCAATAGACTTTGGAGCTGAGGTTACATATATTTGATCCTGGAAGCAATAGTCAACTTATTGAGTGAGGGAATGGCATGGTCAGGGTCTGCACTTAAGGAAGATCACTTTTATAGGGACTTGGAGATTGTTTTAGAATGGGTTGATCTATTCAAGATAGAGGCCATTGTACTGGTCAAGATGAGAATTAATGAAGGCCTGACTTCATTGAGACTAGGTCTCCTTATTTTGTAGTGATTATGTGAATAGAGAGAAGGAGTTAGATATGTTTTGGAGGTAGAAATGACAATGTTTAGACATGATGAGGAAATGGGAGGATGTTGCCCTTGACAAAAAGTAGTTTTGTAGAGCTATATTTTAGAGAAAAAATAATCAGTTCTTTTTGGACAAGTAGAATTAGAAATACTTACAAGACATTCACTTTGAAATACCTAGTAGGCAGTTTGTGATGTGCAGCTGGAAGTCAGAAGAGACCTGAGATAGATAAATATGTAGATATAGATATAGATAGATATTGTATAGATATATCTAGAGATGTATATTTCTATAGGGAATATATGTGCGTGTGTCTACACACACGTGCATATACACACTCATACATGCACATATGGGATCATCTGCAAAGAGATGAGAATTGAACACCTGGAAGATGAAGAGGTCACCAAGAGAGTGTAGAGGGAGAAGAGGTGATGCAGGACAAAGCCCTGGCAGATAGTAAGCCTCTGTCAGATGGTAAGCAAATGAAACTAAACAGGAATTGTCAGACAGGTAGAACAGCCAGGAAAAAATAACATTAGGGCAACTCCAAAGTGGCAGGACTATTTAGAATGAGAAGGTAGTAAATGGTGGCAAATACTGCAAAGAGGTCAAGAAGGATCTGAACTGAGAAAAAAACCATTAAACTTGGCAAATAAGAGCTCTTTGTGGTGACTTTGGAGAGAACTATTTCAGTTCGGTGATGAGTTTGGAGACCAGATTGCAATGGGCTGAGAAGTGAGAGGACAGGAAATGCAGAAAGTTTCTAAAACTTGCACTTAACTGACCAAGAGAGGAATTATGGGGCACTAGCTTAAGAAAATGGTAGTTTCTAGTGAAGGGGTTTTTGTTTGTTTTGTTAGCTTTTAGAATAGGATAATTTGGGCATGTTTGTAGGCAGAAGAAAAGGAGCCAATAGATAGAAATCAGATATTAGTAAGGATGATAATGTGATCAATATGCAAAAGACAGGAGAGTATGGGATCAAGAGCACCTGTAGAAGAGGAAGCCTTGGCAAACAAAAGGGATGCTTATCAGAGATTGGAGAAAAGGAGTGTACATGCCAGTGGGATTAGAGAAAAGAGAAAGTAATACATGTGAATCAACAAAATGCAGGCCCTGGGGAAAGCTCCATCAGGAAGCAGACTAGGTCTCAGGAAATCTCACCTCATGAACTTTCATCTAACTAACATTGTGGGAAGCAGATGGCTAAGAGGGGGAAGATTGCAGGACCCCACCCTACCCCCACACCTGCTGTTTCCAGATGTCAGGCCTAGCAATACTGACCAGATGTGATCCAAGGCTACTGTTGTGGGTGAGGATTGGGTACTATACTATACTCACCTATACTCTAGGTGAGTAGGGTACCTCAAGGAGCAAGAACATTTTTGGGACAGTTTAACTGGGGACCCTAATTGTGGCTTAGAGGAGGAGAGAAGTATCTGAGGTTGAACCCCTAGACAGAATTCATAAAATAACAGTAAGAAGGACCTGAGGCCTGGAATACATTACCCACAACTCAGGATTAAAACCTGATTGCAATAATAAGCTAAAAATAAAATTAAATTAAAAATGAGTAAGCAAAGGAAAAATAATCTGGTCATAGATACCATGTTGCAAAAGAAGATCTGGGTTTATATTCAGAAGAAAATAGTAAGGTTAAAAAAAAGTCACTCCTACCCCAACGAGTAACATCAAATGGTCACAAGCCCAAAAAGAATTCTTGAAAGAACTTAAAAAGGAATTCAAAAATCAAATAAGAGAGATCAAATTAATAATAGGGAAAAAATAAAGCAATCCAAGAAAATTATGAAAAGAAAATTAACTAATTGGAAAAAGAGGTCTAAAATCTCGAGGAAAAAAGTAACTCCTTGAAAACCAGACTTGGGCAAGAGGAATTGAATGACATTGGAAGACACCAAGAAACAATAAAACTGGAGGGGAGGGGGGGAGTAATGAGTAATGTAAAAATAAAAGATATCAATAAAAATTCTCAAAGAAAAATAAATTCAAACAAATAAAATCTAAATTGCTGAATAAGTTTTCTATATATCCCCAATAGCCTCTCCCAATAAGTTGTCTTTTTTCTTCCTAATTAAAATTATTTCTTTTGAATCTTCAGAACTTCATTCCTGAGAGCTACCCATTCCTCCTGGGCTAACATCTCCTGTAGAAAAATATCAAGGACAGGTTATTCCAGATTAACTTTATTTCCTATTTTGGCAGTGTTACTAGGCTACTCTGTAGCAAGAGCATGCCCTTCAGCAAAGCATTTAACAAAGTCTTTCCTGTTACCCTTGTGACAAAAAAGTGAGGGTTAAGACAGACAATAGTACAACTAGTTGAATTTGCAATGAGAACCAAGGAGAAGTCATTAGTGCCCCATGTTGACTTGGAAGACTGTCTTTAGTGAAGTGACCCAGGAATCTGTGTTTGGTTAAGAGCTAATATTCTTTGGGACAGATACCTCCAGTTCCTTTAACTAATTCTCCTAGAATATAATTTGGAAGGTCTTTACCACCCTGGTCATCTTTCTTTATGTAATCTTCAGCTTATCACTATACATATGTGTGTATGTGTGTATGTGTATATGTGTATATGGGTGTGTACATATGTAATTCACATAAAACTATACGTATATATACATGTGTATCTGTGCATGCATGTATGTACAACAGATTAGGAGTTCATAACCCCTTCTGCAAATGCAAAGATGATACAAAGCTAGAAAGGATAACCAACACACTCTTCTTCCTCATCACTATCTCCTAACTTCCCTAGCTTCCTTCAAATCTCAACTAAAATTCCACCTTCCTCAAGAAACCTTTCCTTATCCCCACTAATACTGGTATCTTTCCTCTGTGGTTATATCTAAGTTATACTTTTGATATCTTGTTTGTTTGTGTATAGTCGTTTGCATGTTATCATTCCCATTAGAGTGATTGTGAGCTCCTTGAGGGCAGGTACCGTTTCTGTGTTTTGACCTTTCTTTGTTCCCTAAATGCTTAGCACAGTCCCTGAAACATAGTAGGTATCTGATATATGCTTACTGACTTGACTTGACAGTGAGTGACAGAGGCAGGATTCAAAAACGTCTAAACAGACGGGAATATTGGACAAAATCTATTAAGACGAAATTTAATATGGATAAATGTAAATTTAATTTTTAAAATTAACTTCACAAGTGCAAGTTGACAGGAGGGATGGGACTAGGCAGAATTTTTTCTGAAAAAAGGCAAAGGGGTTTAGTAAGTGTTAAGTGGCAAAAACAAAAACCTTAGTGTTATCCTAGGCTGAGGTAAGAGTGGTTCAAGGTCCAAAATAAAGGAAATGGTCATCCCACTGTACTTTTCCCCTGAACTATGTCGTTCATTTCTGGATATCACATTTAGGAAGGGAACTGATAAGCTGAAGATTACACAAAGAAAGATGACCAGGGTGGTGAAGACCTTCCAAATCATGTTCTAGGAGAATTAGTTAAAGGAACTGGAGGTATCTGTCCCAAAGAATAAAAAACTTAAGCGTGTGTAGAAAGCAGGGAGGGAATGAAAACTATTTTCAAGAATTTAAGGGGTTGGCATATGGAGGAGAGACTAGACTTAACCCTTCTTGGATGCAGAGGACAGAAGTAAATGCAAAGGGAAGGAGTTGCAGAGAGGTAAATGTAAATTTGATACGAAGAAAAATTTCCTTATGACTACAGCCTTCTAAAAGTAGAGCTGTTGCAGGGGAGTGCCCCTCAACTGCCCATTTCAAGCAAAGGACTTCCAGCTCATAGCATGGTGCCTGGCATCTGGTAGGCATTTTACACATGTTTATTGATTGGTGGATTGAGGATGAAGGGTCACCTGTGAGAGCTATTACAGAGGTGATCCTTTTTCAGGTGTGGTTGAACTAGTTGGCCTTGGAGGTTCCTTCCAATTCTAAAATTTGGAATTCTTTAGTTGCATTGTCAGTATATTTTATTTTTTTAAAGCTGAATCAAATGGAATTAATTAAATTCCTTCATTTCCTGCAGGGTATTATTTATTCACCAGACTTGAAATGAAGATATAATAAAATGCTTTGAAAAACAGATTTGAAATCACGTCTTTTACTGGAAGCAAAACATCTGTCCTGTCTGTCATTCTATACACTCCAGTGACATGTAATTTACTGCCTTTTGTGGCGAGATATGGCATGTAAGTCTGTCACTGCTATAGGAATTAGTGCCCAGAAGGGAAAGTCAATGTCTCTGCCTGATGATATAAGGAAATAAGTTTCATAGAAGGCTATGTTGCTTTCAGACAGGTCTGGCCTCTTGCACCTTGATTTAAGAAGTGGCTAAAGGTATGTCCATTAACATCCCACTTATGGAGGACATTCTCTTGAGCACCACATAGCACTTTCCTTTTCTACTGAGAGCTCAGAAAACCTATGTGGTACATTCTCATTTTTACTTTGCAGAAAATATCATTTGCCACAAAGTATGGCTTGGTTCTTTGGTTTCTGTTGCTGAGGCTTGGTTTCCATATGAACCTGCACATTTCTTTTGCCCTCTCATTCTGTACTACTAGGGATTAGTGTAGTTTAGTGAAAAATATACTAAACTTCAAGTTAGGAGATACTGGAGTTCAAATCTGCTTCTCCCTCTTCTTAACTGTGTGATCCAGAGTAAATCCCTGAATCTTTCAAAGCCTCAATTAGGATGATAATGGATATCATCCTGTAACAAACATTTACCACACAGGATTATTGTGAGGATCAAATGAGATAATGTATGTAAAATGCTTTGCAAAGCTTAAAGCTATAGAAATGTTAGGTATTGTTATTAGGGGTCCAGGGGCAGAAACTTACCTGAATTTTTCAATTTTTCTACAAGGCAATTTTTTAAATATGGCCTTCCTTTATCCCAGTAGAGTAAAAACTCTATGAGAGCTAGAACTATATTTCCATTTCCCCCCCTTTTCCAAACCCAGCTCCAACATCAGTGCCTTGGACATAATAAACCTTTTATAAATGTTGATTGGATTAAATTAACTTGAATAGAATTGAATCCCTGAGAGTACTTTGGACTTGTGACATGCATGATGTGAAACTAAAGCATCTGTTTACTTTAAGCAGGAACTAGGGATGGTTCTTTGGCAGAAAACAAGGCTGATAACCAACCCCTACCTCCGAAGTCATTATGAATGCTGAGGATAATAAACCTTTCACTCTCACCCTGGAATTAATAATTTAAGAAATTAGTAAATCATTGACAATGCCAACCTTCGTTATCAGAATATCAGTACATGGGCAGCCAGATTTAATGGAAAGGGAATATATTGAGAACCAAGAGACCTGAGTCTGAATCCCAGTTCTATTAATTACTTGTGTGATATTGGGTGAGTTGCTTTGCCTCCCTGGGCTCAATTTCCTCATCTATGAAATGAGAGGGTTGGACCAGGGAATACCTCTGGTCCCCTTCTGCTCTAAATATTATTATCCTTTGAATCAACTTTTGTTGTTGTTCAGTTGTTTCAGTCATATCTGACCCTTTATGACCACATTTGGGGTTTTCTTGGCAAAGATAAAGGAGTAATTTGCCATTTCCTTCTCTATTGGATCCATTTTGTCAAGCAGTCAGAGGTTAAGTGACTTGGCCAGGGTCACATAGCTAGGACGTGTCTGAGGCTTGATTTGAACTCAGGTCTTCCTGATTCCAGGCCCAATACTCTGTGCTTTGAGCCACTAGCTGCCTCAAAGAACCAACTTGGGGAAGCAAAGAGATGATCTATATATACTTGTTCATTCAAGTTCATAGAACTATGGAATGTTAATAGAACTATGAAATCTCTGAATTAGAAGGAACTTCAGAGGTTACCTACTACCTGAAGAAGGAATCTCCTCTATAGGATCCCCAGAAAGCAAGCTGATATAAGGAAATGAATATAATTATATGTGAATATGAAGATAAATTAATATCCCCACAAAATAAATTGTGAAAATTCATTTCTCTTTATCCTTCCAGAAGAAGCTAGTTTACTAGTGACTGGGAATTCACTCCTTCCAGAGGAAACTCATTCCACTTAGGATAGCTCTAATTATAACTTACATCGAGCCTAAATCTGTTTCTCTATAACTTTTACCCATTGCTTTTAGTGTTTTACCAAGAAGTTAAGTCTATTCAACTTTCCATGTGATTGCCCTTTAAATATTTGAAGATAACTATCTTGTCTTCCCACTTTCCCCTGAGTCTTTCCTCCAATTCTTCAACCTCTCCTCCTTAGACTAAGCCAAGCATGGTTGGTTGGTTGGTTGGTTAGTTGGTTGGTTGGTAGCTGTTTTTAATTTTTAATTTAATTGGAGTCTTAACAGAGAAATTTGAATGTGTTTTCTGTCACACTCAGATACATGCCTAGGTTTTAGTTAACTAGTTCATTGACAACAAAATAAGAATAAAACATCTGAAGACAGGATAAAGCTGAATGATTGTGGTCAAAGGACTTCTCAAAGCTATGAATGAACTACTACGGAATGTGCATAGCAGCCAAAGCTAATGCAGACAGCATTGGACTTGGAATCTCACCAGCCAGTCATCCAGGGGAAGTTATATGACAATCAAGGCTACCCTAGATTCAATGTATCCTTTTGGTTCCATTTAAAAGCACAGTTTATAATCCCCAACTGGTGTGCTATTTTAATGCTCCATCACAGGACACATTTCGTTCAAAGTAAAAGCTTTTAATGAAATAGCATAATAAGAAAAGTAGCAATAAAACATTTCTCCAAGAAACCTGGGGTCCACTCTCCAACAAATGCATACAGTGAAAATAGTAAGCACATACTGAATAGAGCATACTTGAAGAGCAAATACATATGGAACACTTGTGGCCATGGTACACACACAGAGGAGAAACTCACACTTGCAACACTACAGAGATGCTAATGTCTTCTGGTGATGTCACTGTGTTGATCTCACAAGGTCTGCCTCCTGTTAGTTTCTCATGGAGGATAGTCTCTGCCGGGCATATGGTCTGCTTTCATGTGACCAACATTTCATGGTGCTTCACCAGTCCTTCGGTTGCTACTGGTTGCTCTCAGGCATGAATCCATTGGGCACAAGTACATTTATATCTACTCTTAAATTCAGTCGGAATCCTTCCAATTCAGGTAGACTTAGGGGCAGTTAAGTGGAATAGTTAGTAGAACAGAGGGCCTGGAGTCAGATCTGAATAAAAATCTAGCCTCAGGCACTTAACAACTGCATGACCCTGTGTAAAGCCTTTATCCTATGTCTGCCTTAGTTTCTTCAACTGTAAAATAAGGATTATCTGTTTCCTTAGAATTGTTGTGAGGATCAACTGAGGTAATATTCGTAACGCATCTAAAACAATTCCTGACACAAAGTAGGTGCTTATTAAATGTTTGGTTCCTTCCTCCCTTGGATAAGGACTTTTTCCATTCCATGAAAGAAAGAGTGAGTACCACTATCTCTCTTTTAGCTTAAAGCCCCGAGATTTCCTACTACAGTTCTTTGAGATAGGTAGGAAGGCCCCTCAGATACCCAGTGATCAAACAAATGGTGAAAATCATTAGTGGGTTTTTCCTCCTATAAGATTCTGTCTTTTCTCAAAACCTTAACTATAATGGCATTTCCTCTCCAGAAAGTGATTCCTTAATCCAAACACCAAACTAGTCCAAATACCTGTAGGTTTAAGGGTTTTTTTTCAGCTTTAACTTTCTATTAACCATGGGTAGGGTCTCTGTCCAAAGTTTCACTCTGACTTAGGTTTAGAAATTCCTACTAAGACTAGCTAATTTCTTTATGGGGAACCTTTGTCTTCAAACTTATTTCAGGTGGTCTGCCAAAGAAATCCTACAGAGCTGTATAACTCTAACCTACTATATGTTGTAGGAAATCCAAACACTTTGGATCTGCCATACAAATGAATCCAAGAAAGCACAAAAGTTACCTAAGCACAGAAGGCAAAGTCTTTGTCTTTCCTCTTCTTTCCTGTGATCCTAAATAAATCAATAAAACATTTAATAAAAATCAATAAAACATTTATTAACATTTATTAATAATTGCTAGTGCCAGGCACTGTGAACTAGCACTGACAGTACAGATACAAACAAAAAGAAAGACACCCCTTGCCTTCAAGGAGCTTATATTCTTATAAGGGAAGACTTAACACATAAAAGGGAGCTGAAGAGGGTGAGAAAATTGGATTGGGGCAAGGTGGAAAAGTAGTCTCAGAAGCCTTGGGTTGGTCCAAGCTAGAAGAGAACATGACTGGCATAGGCACTTCCTCAAATGGAGGTTCCAGGAGGAACTCACTAATCTGAAGAGCTCTAGGAAAGGTAGCATTGCCAAGCATGAGAAGAAGGCTGCTGGAGTGGTGTGCAGAGATGGACAGGTAGTCTAGGGGTCTGCCTTTAATGTGTATTTATGCAGGGCAACAGGCTGGTTGGCCCTAACTAGCCTGGTACAGAGGATAAAAGACCAGCTTCTAGGTCAGAAAGACACAGGTTTAAGTCCTACATCCAACAAATTCTGGCTACATAACCCTAGGTAAGTTGTTTACTTCCTAGCACCCCAGGCAGCTCTCTAAAATCTTCAAGTTACATAACAGTTGCCAGTATGCTTTGATAGTGGAAATATCTTCATTGGTAGAAGGTATTGCCTCACAAGAATTCCCAAAAGCAATGAATAAATGCTCTCTCTCTCTCAATATGCACATGCACACACACACACACACACACACACACACACACATCTACATGTGTATATGTGTGTGTATATATCTATATAAAAACATATATATATATATATATATATGTATTAGAAATTGGGATATTTACCTTTCTCCAATCCTATATTGGTTTTCCCAGTTTTCTAAGTTTTCCCCAATACTGTAAGTACTTCTGAAAGTGGATAGGAAAATACGATCTACAATTCTTACAATCAGTCCCCAAGTATGTAGTCTGTCTGGGTCAGTTACTTAAGTTGGGTATCAATGTCCCATTAACCATTTCCATACTACTTTTCAACCCAAAGGTAACTTCCCCTGGCAGACATGTGGAATGAAGCAGTTCTGGGTCACCAGGCCTATTGTTTCATACAAATGCAATAAAGATTGGGATTAGTGGTAATGAACTAGGTAATAATGTTAAAAACAAGTGGAATGTTATGTTTGCTAAAATTCTGCACTCAAACATTGCAAGCCATGAAATTAATTGTTCTTTTTTATAAGATTTTATAAGATTTATATGATTTGTTCTTACGTCACTGCCAGATAATGTGGAGTTGCCTAAATTACTCCAAATGTTGTATAACCCACATAAATAACCTTTTTACCTTGAATTCAAGTTGTATTTATATGAAAAATATTAGTGTTTATTAGAAATATTTGCTATTGTAAAATATGAAACCTATGATACACCCAGTCCTTTTAAAAATGTTCTTGTTACACTCTTATTGTTTGTAAATATACTCTTAATTCCTTGGAAATAACTGTATTTCCCTATTTAAAAAAATCCAAAACAAAATAGAAATCAAACCACTCTGCCTTGTCTTTGCTGTCAGTTGTGTTTCCTTCCCTCCTTTCATCCTGCTTCCAACCATTCTTTGATCCCCCTTTTTTCCAGTGTGTCTCTACGTAGCATCTGATCATCCTTCTCGTTGTCCTTAGCTCTCCTCCCCAGCTACAGCTCATGCTAAGTTATAACATACCTGACAGTATCCTTACAGGACCATGCCACACTTTTATACATGCCCTAAGATACCAGCCCCTTGCTTCTATTTCTGTACATATCTTTTTATAATCAAAATTGAGTAATTAATTCTCTATATACACACACTCATCTCATCAGGCAATTTCAGTTTTTCCTCAGTATCAAAATAGTTCCCTTTAGTGCTTTAGAATTTCATTGCTGAGAATTTCTCAACCCTGCCCAAATGACTTGCCCTCTCTATTGGATCCTACTTTCCCTTCCTCTAAACTTTTTAAAAACTGTTCTCTAAAAATGTAGAATCTATGTCTGTCTATATCCAGCTTTCCTCTTTTCCTCTAACATAAACTCAAATTCCCCACTAGGTTCCCATCAACTAAGGAGTAAAATGCTTAGAGAACATAAGGCTTTGAGTTAGGAAGACCTGAGTTTGAATCCTGTCTCAGATCTTTCCTTGTTCTGTAACTTTGGGCATGTCACTTAACCTTTACATGTCTCAGTTTCCTCATCTGTAAAGTGGGGGTAAAGATAGCACCTACTTCACAAGATTGTTGTGAGGATCAAGTGAGTTAACATGTGTAACCTGATTTGTATATCTTTTAAGTGCTATTATAAATGCCAGTCATCATCACAATCATCATCATTTTTATACCCCATCAACCAATTCCTCTTTGACAGCAAGAATGAGATCCAGACTACTATTCCCCCTTCTGATTCCTCTAATTTTTGAAGGATTAAATTATAATTAATACAAGTCAAAAGTCCTGCTCTGCTTTTGTCAGAAAGAGCCCTAGTAGACATATGTGTAATTGAAGCTCACCATCACAGCTATTCTTGTCTCCATGTCAGGATTTTGATGTTTTCCAAACTATTCATTTATTTCTTCCTTCTGTCCAGGTGGTATGTATTCTGCTCTTTTGATAAAATCACTTCTCTTTTTCTTCCCTTTGATCTTCACCCAATTGTTCCATGAATAGCTATCATTATCTCTGCTTCCACAAATCACAATGTTAACCTTAGAGATAAAGTAAAGGTTATCTGGTCTATAACCTGGACCTCAGCAAACTAAAGATAGGGATTTTTGTCATTTTGTTGAGTGTTTCAGTCATGTCCACCTCTTTGTGGCCCCATTTGCAGAATTCTTGACAAAAATATTGGAACAGTTTATCATTTCCTTCTCCAGCTCATTTTACAGACGAGGAAATGAGGCAAGCAGAGTTAAGTGACTTGCCCAGGGTCACACAGCTAGTAAGTGGCTGAGGTCAGATTTGAACACAGGAAGAGGAGTCTTCCTGGCTCTAGGCCTCACTCTCTATCCACTTCACCCTCTAGCTGCCCTTGAAGACAGGAATGGGGACTACAATAGAGCTTAATCCTTTTCTGCCTTGGTAGATGGTCTTGGTGAGTTGCTGAAGTTAAAAGAAAAAATCCATGATTTTGAGGTCAACCTGCTGATGAGCCTCTCCAAATCTAATTGGGCCAAACTTCCTCAGATATTAGATATACAGTACATCACTGGGTTTTAAAGTGCTATATAAATGTGAGTTGTTATTATAAGACTGATCCTTCTAGTACCTTAGAAAAGAAGATATTTGCTCATGCAATATTCTGTTAATATCAACCTATAAAAATGCCCAGGGCAAAATAGATCACAGAGGTCCCTCCCTGACTTTTATGTGGAGAATATGATGTAGAAATGAGATCATTAAAGCTGGAAATTACAAACAGGAATCAACCCTTATAGCCCTGTTCATCACTCTAAAAATATAGTAGGTAGGGAAGTGAGTTGGTTGAGAAAGAAGTGTCCCAGATGTTGCCACTGCCTCTCCTAGGTACATTTCAAATACTGCTCTTGTCTTAGACATATCTCTTATTAAACATGAGAACTAACTCCCAAGGCAGTAGGAGCAATAAAGGTTTTTCACAAGCAACAATGATGCTGAGCTTTGATTCTGGGATGAT
This sequence comes from Pseudochirops cupreus, assembly GCA_028627135.1. Lineage (NCBI taxonomy): Eukaryota > Metazoa > Chordata > Mammalia > Diprotodontia > Pseudocheiridae > Pseudochirops > Pseudochirops cupreus. The sequence goes on along the minus strand of CM053580.1, from coordinate 444,068,309 downwards.
TGGTAGGAAGAGAGAGAGGCCCTCCAATACACTGGCATTTTCTGCCCTCATTAACTGATGCCTGTGGTCCACTGGTAGAATACATTCATAATAGAAAGAAACAGTAACTTTCAGTTAGAGGTTAAGGAAATCAAAGAAGTCACTTTTTTCCAACCAAATTCCAACCTCAAATCTATCCATCTTAGGGGTTGGATCCAAGTTTAAAAAAAAACCAAAAACCATGGTATAGAAGCTTCCAGAGGCAGGAGACTTTATGTGGGCCATGATATTCCAGCACCATGGCTAGAAGCAGCAGGAGATAGTGGTGATGGTCATTCAGTACTTTAGCAATGAAAAGTTATAGAGCTGGCCATAGCTAGAGGCTGAATTTTGTCATGGTGATTGAAATGTGGAGAAAAAAATCATCAGGGATCTTTTCTTTTAATTGAAAATGCATGGGACAGGTAGGTGGCACAGTGAATAGAGCACTAGTCCTGGAGTCTGGAGGACCTGAGTTCAAATCCAGCCTCAGACACTTGGCATACTTACTAGCTGTGTGACCTTGAGCAAGTCACTTAACCCCAATTGCCTTGCCTTCCCCCCTCCAAAAAATAAAAATAAAATTGGAAAAGCTGTTACTTGTTGCCAATAGATAAGTAGGCTCAACAAGTTTGGTACCATTAGGAAGCTTGGATTGTTCACAGAGAACCAAGACTTTAGTTGCTTGGAAGGAGGCATTTGCAATTTCTGGTGGTCCCAGTAATTGTTATTAAAGTAACTATATCTCTATGCATCTTCTTTAGTTGGCTGACATCTAGAAGCAGCTAGGCAAATAACATTTGGGGCTTCTTTTTCTCCTTCTTTAGGTGTCTTTTGTTGTATTGCAATGTTTAGTATCATCCCCAGTGGATAAGGTTGGGTTGGGGAGGGAGAACTTGATAAATTTTTAAGTGAAGGTTGAATCTGTGATGATAAATAAGGCCATTTTAAGACAAAATACACCACAACTTGGATAAGACAAATGTCAGATACTGCCCCATCACCCATTCAGATAGCATACATTGACACCATCCAGGATTCTACTATGTCATACCTGAAACCCAGCAAAGTGCCCCTGTGATGCATTCAAAATGATATGCGAGCTACAGCCACAATGAAGACCTTAGGTCAGTCTCCCTATCACCCTTAAGTCAGCTACTCTGCCTGACTCTAACTAAAACAATAGATAAAGCAGTACCTTACTTTATCTACCTTAATTCCAAACTAGATAATTCTATCCAATCTGAAAATATTTTGCTTCCCTCTACATTCACCAAATTTCAATTGGATAAGATCATTAATTCCCCATCTTAAAGAACTAGTATGTGTTTTGGGGGTTCTATTAAACAACCAAGGAAATAGAAAACTTTCATTCCTGACAATGCTGAGAATGTAAGATGGTCCCCTCTGGGCTCCTTCAGCCTACATGGAGTCTGTAAAATTCACTGGGACACTTCAGAATGACACCATAATGGCCCCTGGATGAGTTTGAGATTTGTCCAATTTTCTCTTTCTTTCTTGATTTCAGTTAGCTATTGTCCTTTGCTGTTTTCAAGTCTCTCCTTTGGCAATCCATTATCAGTGAAACTCCCCAAGAGGAGGCACCTGGCAGACCTACCAGGAAGAAGATTGTTGATACTCAGTGGGTGCTGAACCCAGTCTACCAAGCTAAGAAGTTAAAATGATGGTTGAGGTTTTTTTCTTACACTTACCTAAATAACAGGGCTCTGAAGAGCAGTCCTTCAAGAGAAAAGAAATTGCCTTCCTTAATTGATTGGTCCTCTAAAGGATTCCAAGTAGATGGAGGCAATAACTAATATTAGGGCAATTAAACCCCATTGTTTTATTTGGCCCAGAAGAGTTGACCCACTTCTTTAGTCACCAGCCAGGGCCATATTGTCTTTCCTCCTTGTTGCAACAAAAAATATTCCACAGGGGATGTAGTCACTGACTGAAGATCCTGTCTCACTCTAGAAAGTAGGAGAGTCCTGCCCAACCTTCCCTGTTCATGTGAAGAAGTGTACTTAAAAGTAGAACAGAAAGCTGACAGTCTCTAATCTGTGATCAGTGGTCTACCAACCCCTGGGTTCACTGTTGTGTTCATCTATTCCAAGGCCAAGGATACAGTTCCAAGACTCCTAGTACTGTGCCTCTTAGAACGATTATTTTCTTGAATCTGTAGGTGCAGCATGAGGTTGTAGAAGGGACACCAGACCTTGAGGACAGAGAACCTGACTTGGAAGACCAAAACTGCCATTTACTACTTACTTGGATAAGTCACTTTACTTCCATGGGTCTCAGTTTTCTCATTTATAAAATGAGGCTGTTGGACTATCCACTTCAAAAAGCTATGTCCAGTTCTAAATCCTTTGATCCTTTCTCCTGGTTTCTCCTGGCCTGACTTGTAAAGCAACAATCCATAATTTATCACTGAAATACTCTATTACCTTCACTAAATGCTAGGATGTGAGCTCCTTGAGGACTGAGACCATTTTTTGGCTTTTTTTTTCATGCCTAGTGCTTAGTACAGTCCCTAACACTTACTAAATGCTCATGGATTGATTGATTAAGCTATTAGAGTTTCCTCTTGACCAAGATTTTTCCTTAGCACCATAATTAAGCTCTGTCAATAGAATCCAAGGCTCCTTAGAGAGCATCCAGTCCAAGCTTCCACTCAAATAAGTTCTTCCTTCTACAACATCTCTGATGGACAGTTTTCATTTGAACACCTTTATTAATGAGCTCACTACTTTGTAAAGAGACCTATTCCACTTTATTATTATCATATAATTAACAATAATTCACAATTACGTAACAATTTAAGGTTTATGAAACACTACCCTCACAACACCCTGTGAGGTAGGTAAACAAACAATACAAAAACTATCCTCATTCTATAGAGAATAAAACTGAGCTTCAGAACGTAAGTAACTTGCCTATAGTTGCACACCCATTAAATCAAGATTCAAACTCAGTTCTCCTGAGTCTAATGTTTCTTTTTTCCCTTTCATGAGTGACAGCTCTAATGATTAGAAAGTTTTTCCTTATCTTAACTGAAAGTCTGACTTCTTGTAATTTCTATTAGCATAGTCTACAGGTACACAGAACGAATCTATCACCTTATCCACATGTCAGAACTTTGTCATTCTTCTAGTCACCCAGGTTCAAGTTCTGTCCAAATGATAGCACTTTCCTATGCTTCCTGAGAAGCATGGGACTTCCACGACCCTGGAGCTAGACTCATGTCTCCTCTTCAATACCCATGTCCAAGATATTGCTATGCCCTATATTATTTATCTCCATAACACCGCTCATACTCAAGCCCTTTGCTCTATTCCCATAGCCACTATTCTAGCTCTGCTCATCTAGACTATTGTACTGTTTGTTTCAAGCCTTCCTGTCTAAAATCCATCATCCATACAAGCTCCTAAAAGGTCCTTCTAAGGAACAGGTGTGATCATGCCATTCCTTTGCTCAAAAATCTTCAGTGGCTCCCTCCTACCCCTCAGATAAAAATACAAACTCCCCAACCTGGCATTTAAGGCAGTTAACAATCTTCTGTCAACTTCCTTTGCAGACTTCTTTCACATCTGCAGACTTTTATTTTCACATTTCTTCACTTTGCACACTCTACACTCCTGTCCAGCTGGACTTAACTCTTTTCCAAAATCTCCTGCCTCGGTACATTGGCATAAGCTATGACTGAAGCAGAATTCTTCTTCATCCCTGTCTCTTAGCTTGATGGTACAGTAGAAAGGGTGCCAGAGTCTGAGTCAGGAAGATCTGAATTAAAATCCAGCCACAGACACTTACTATGTGACTCTGGACAGGTCACTTAATCTCTCTTCACATCAGTTTTCTCATCTACAAAATGGAGATAATAATATCACCTACCTCCCAAGACTGTTGTGAGGATCAAATGAAATCTTATATGTAAAGTACTTTAGTACTTTTTAAACTTTAAAGCATTATAGAAATGTTAGCTATTATTATTATTATCTTCTTTCAAATGTTCAGCTCAAGCACAGCCTCCTCTGATCAGTCTTCCCATCAGCAGTACAACTTGCTGCTAGTGCTAATTCTTGCTTCCTCCTCAAATTATATTGCATTTACTTATCCTTGTACATCTCATATCTCCCCAGAAGAACAGAAGCTCTTCTTTCATTTTTTTCCCTTTAGTATCCCCTATGGCTAGCACAATATTTTGCATACAGTGGGCCCTCGAATGTTTCTTAAATTAAATTGAACTATATTATTTGGAGATTAATATCATATATCATAGTGTAACACTCCTTCTAACAAGTCTTGAACTGGCTCCCTTGTATGAGAGTCCAAGTTATTATAAGTCCTAGGAGCTCTATTTCTCCCCACCTCAGGAAGAGAAGAAGCTAGCTATCTCAGGACTAGAACTGGAGTTTTTGTTTTTATTTTGCCATAGTAGCAGACTTTAAACCTCTCTGAAAAGGGACAGAAGGGAATAAAGTTGGAGAGAGAACTGGAGAGTATTGGCAGCAGCAGCAACAGATAGGAGATGCTTTATAGGAGAGATGTTCTATGCTTTGTAATAAACCCAACCTTTTTCTTTTCCCTGGCTCATAACTCAACTTATTTTTTTTTAATCTAGCATGAATGATTGCAGGATCTATAATCTATATTGAATGCTTACTGTCTCAAGGAGAGAGAAGATGAGAGAGGAAGGGCAAATATTTGAAACCCAAAATTTTTTTAAATGAACATTAAAAATTTATATTTAATTGGGAAAAATAAAATATTGATTAAAAAATAAAAATAAAATATGGGGCTGTGATTAGTCCACATGAGGAAGAATAGAAAATAGGACTATCTGAGGTATGTAGGTAATACTTCAAAAAAAATCTAGCAGGAAATGACTGAGTTATACCTTCTCAAAGAAACCAATGGAATAATGATGAATTTATACCACTCTGCTTCTCCTTTCTGTTTCATTGCAATGCAACAAGTGGTATGACTCATTAAGTGTTTCTCTGCTGTCTAAAAGGTTGCTTACTGGCTGTTTTTTAAAAGCAACACTTTTACTAGATAAAAATAATTTTATTTGCATCTTGATTTGTATGTTTTCCATAGAGAATGTGTGGTCATGGGAAGAGAGACACACTGTGGGTAATGGATTATGTCAAATTCAACTGACTGGCAATTGATTACTTGGTTGCTCAGAGCATTTTATGAATTTTATTTATAATCTGTATTCTTGAGCTTATTAGCTTAGAGGACAAAGGAAGTATGTGCAACTGGGAAGCTAAAACTCTTATGAGGTAATCTCATTATCTCTACACGCAGACAAATCATTTTGTACCAGGGACCTTTGGGATTTTTTCGTGCACTACAGGCAAGAGATTCTCCAATCTAAATATCAACCATTTTCTCAATCATTCCTCACACAAAAGTTTCTAGATTCTTTACTATATTGGACACACTTTAGTTTGTCAATAGCCTTCTTAAAATAGTGTCAAGAACTGAACAATGTTGGAATGTAGTTTATCCAGAACAATGGACAAAGCAACTATTGCCTTCCCTGAGTTGGTCATTGTTTTTGTATTAATAGAGCCTAAGACTGCAGCTTGCCATAGTGGAGAGAACTATCCTCAGAGTCAAGAAGGCCTGTGTTCAAGTCCTAACCTATGACACATATGGGGAAAGTCATATAACCTCTCCACGTCCCCATGCAACTCTCTGAGGTTAAAAGTTCTAGAAAAGATGCTAAGTGGCATTGGCAAAGGAAATTCCTCACCAGGTTTTCCATTTACCAATGAATTCAGTTCTAGTCCAAAAAAAGAAAGATTGCAGCAGGATTTTTGGCAGTCATGACTGACTTTGTGGTCCTCTGAAACCCCTAGATCTTAAACTGAGAACAATACGGGTTTTTCAAAAAAGTGTTTCCTAGCAAGTTTGCACATGTGTCAGTGGGCTAAAAAAAAATCATGAAATACCCTGAAATGGTTATTCATGCAAAAGGATGGCATTAGCCCACATAAGGAAATCTTACAAACAAGGCAGACAATGTGAGGTCACTTTGGGGGTGTTCTTTTTTTGGTCCATGATTCTAGGAGCCACCTTCTGGCCCTAGTGGTAGGTTTTTCTTGATCCTGACACATTTCAGCACCACTGGTAATTAACAAAGCAGGTTCCAAACCAACAGCTTCACTTGTCAACGTAGAAATAGCACTGGCAACTTTTTCAGTATTGTAACATGGTAAGGCTATTTATATACTGGCACAAAAAAGTATATTATTTGCAAAAATATTTGAGGTACTTGTGCAAGAAGGGAGGATATTTTCAAAGGACCATATTCCTATGGCATTTTTATAATTAGGACTATACTTGATTACTTTGTCATATCATGTATAAAAACAGCTTCAGATAACTATTACCTGGGCTTGCAGTTGAAATATTTATACAACTATATTCTAGAGTCTACTAGGACTTAAAAATAAAACACCTTCATGAGCATCTCTACACTTCAGGAATCTTGTGGGGGAGGAAGAAAAATAGGAGGAATTATCTAGGTCTGTGATTTCATTAGTATAGGGAATTCTTGGTAAAGAAACTCCCTCTTCCAATACTTCTCTACAATTCAGAGCAAGGACTCAATCTTTCTTGTGTCATAGGGCACTTTAGCAGATTAACGAAGCTTGAAGATCCTACACAGAATCACTAAAACACTTGAGATAACAAAGGAAATCAATTATATTGAAACAGTTCTCTTAAAAAATTCACATACCTTAATTAAGAGCCTTTATTTTAGGATATTGCCTGGGGCACTGAGAAGTTGAATTATTTGTTTGGGGATCATGCTGCCAACAGAGGGAGGGCTTGAACATAGGCCTTCCTTACTCCAAGACCAGCACTCCAGCCAATACAACATGATGCCTCTCTCAGAAAGTTTGTCTCAGAATAAGTATTTAAGAGTTTCTTTCTCCACCCTCTTGTCTTCTTCATTACTGTATTGGAATGACATATGACAACAGTACATTTAAGTACAAAGGAGGTGTTATTAAATTAAGTGCTGTGATACTTCAAAAGATCTGTGATATCATTGATGAAATAACTTCTTCCATTAGTTCAAATTTCAAGGCCTCTATACTTTATCAGACTTTCTTAGGAGTTTCCATGACCAAAATTTTTGCCGTGAACCTTGAGGTCACCTTCACACCAAGAAGTTATGTAATAGCTCACATTGTGGCAGCTAGGTGGCAGGGTGGATAGATAGAATGCAGGGTCTGGAGTCAGGAAGATTCATCTTCCTGAGTTCAAATCTGGTCTCAGTCACTTAACTATGTGATCCTGGACAAGTCATTTAACCCTGTTTGCCTCTGTTTCCTCATCTATAAAATGAGCTGGAGAAGGAAATGGCAAATCACTCCAGTATCTTTGCCAAGAAAACCCTAAATGGGGTCACAGACATGACTGATAACAACTGAACAATAATAATAAGACATTGGTTTGCAAAGAGCTTTCCTCTCAACAACCTTGGGCACATTTTTCATTTCCCCTTTACTCACCTTGACGTTCCTGACATAATTCTATTCCTGAGACATTTTGAAAACATGTTACCTCCAGCATGTATTTCTTCTGGATGAGTTTGATTAGGTCTAGCTAGCCTTCCCAATCATAGAGGCAAAGAGAGAGAGATGAGTATCTTCCCTGTCCTGACATAGTGACTTCATCTTGAAACTATCCTTCCTGTCAGCCCCACCGTGTTTATGTTTTTACTTTTGCATAGATTTTTTTTGCTATGCCATATAGCTATATTCCACAGGGAAAAATAAAGTGGTTCACCAAAAGCCAATGACAGATTAGCAAATGTCTACCCTGTTTCTAAGGTCAGTTGCAGACCTAGACTGGCTGTCCTCCATTTTTTTCTACTTCTTACACTAGGTATATTGGTAAGAAATTGTCTGTATTCATAACTCACTTGGCAAATAGAGTCAGAAAAAACACAGATAAGCAGGAGAGATTGGAAGACTACAACTCAAATGTTCTTTATCTTTAAAAGAAAAGGCAGCCTGTGTAGAATAAAGATCTTCAAGTTCATGTAAAATCTTCTTTTTTCTGTTCTATTGTTTATATGCAAATGCACATTTTATTTGGTGCTTGTTAAGTTTTAAAAACAGAAGAAAAAAAGACTCACTAACAATAAACTTCTCTATATAATCTATATAATGTAGATTATACATCCAAACTTTGTGAAATTATGGTCTTTTCACTATGATACAATTTTATCTTAGGTGCTTTTGTACCCCCTCACATAGCACATTGTGTGTTATAGTGGCAGAGTCTAAATGCATTGGTTCCATGATCATCACTAATGATAACAGGTTGCCATAATAATGCTGAAATGTATTTTCTATATCAAGCCTGTTTGGAAGCCTCCTTCCAGTCTCATCTACAAATGCACTTGAGATCATTTGGTTCGCCAGGATTATACATCAAGGCACCTGCTGTCTCATTTTCCCCTTAACTCCTCTTAAGTCTTTGGGGGAAGCAGTGCTGTTGATCATCTTCCATCATCCTCTGCCATAATGTTTTGCAAATGAGCTTGTATTCTAAAATAAGGTAGCCGTTCACCACTGTATCCAAGTTTGGCAAGGAGATTGAGTTTTTACTGGCTGAAAGAATTGTAACTAAGATGGGACAACCAGAACTCTATCTCGGCATTGAAATTTAGAGGTGCTAACCATGAATAGAACTGAGGTTAGCATTTAATTAATTAGCTAAAACAGGATGCTACTAGATGTCACATTTCTCTCCCAGGCAGTTGAACCCCATTCCTCACCTTTTTCTGACCTTCCCTAACAATAGAGGTTAAGGAACTGAGCAAAGTTACCTGGGCCTCAAACATCTGGTAGGATTTCACCATACAGATATGGGCCAATGAATATACGATGGAAATACATATGTGTGTGTGTGTATTTATGTGTATGTGTGTGTATATGTATATATATGTGTATGTATGTAAGTATGTATATTAAGCCCAGGGAACCACACGAATGTTCAGGGAGCATCCTAGGCATAAAGTCAAAAACAAAACAAAATAAAACAAAAACAAGGGATGTCTGGGGATAGTACATGGAATTTGACAGAATCCAGTGGTACCACTTAGTGAAGCAAAGTATCATTGGATGAAGCCTTCACCCTCTGTTAATTTTCACGGGGCTCTTCTAAAGTATCAATAATAACAAATGGTTTTACCCTGAAAATAAGCTCATTGCTGCTCTTCCAGATACTAGTTTTATAGCAACAGCAATAATCTGTTCCTTTCGGAAGAAAAAAACATGCACGAAGGTTAATTTTAAGATAACTTTGAAAGCAGGTGTCTTCTTCTTAGTTAATGAGATATGTGAGTTGTGATATTAGAGCATGTATATTGAATGATGTTGATGTAAAGACAAAAGTAAAGGAATTAACTCTTGTCAGCATATCTTAGAGAAATTTAGGGTAAGGACTGGGACTGGACCTGGGATTGTATCAGTATAACAAATACCCAGTTAGGAACTTTGTATATAGCACCTTCTTTGCAACTCATCTTAGAGAGCTGTTCAGAGCATTGCCAGACTAAGTGACTTTTCCAGGGTCTCAGAGGAAGAAGGTGTACGTGACTTGAACATGGGCCTTTCTGGCTCCAAGGCTAGTTCCCTAGCCATTAAAATAATTCTTCTGTTCTTTGAATTCTCTTGGCACTTGGTTTTCTATCTTTCTCATTGATTTGTGCACATTTCTTATCTCTCTTATTAGACCATAAATTCTTTGTGGGCAGGAAATATCTACTCAGTACCAAGCACAATGGCTTATATATTTTTATATGGTATTCAAGAAATATATGTTTTATTAAATTCAATTTCTCCATATAATAAAAATTATGGAATATCATTAGCCTGAGCTTTGACACCCCCCCCCCCAAATGACCATAATATCATAGAGATGTGTCTAAAAGATTTCACTCTAATCTGCAGCCCTCTTCTAGGATAAGCTTCATCACTTCTAATCTTACCACCATGCTGCTAATGCAAACCTTGATTGGCACTACCTCAGTCTCCTCTCCCTTCTGTTTGGAGGACTGGAAGGTAGAATACCAAATTCCTCCCAACACCTTCCTATATAAAGGGTAGAAACTAGAATCCCATCTCACTCCACTTTGCATCTGCTGCTCTACCTGGCATCAATTCCCTGGAATAAAATGTCCTCATTGAAGGTAAGAACCCCTTCCCCCATCTCTTGTTCCCCACTCCCTGCTTTCTTGCCTCTTTTTGTGTATTGTGTCCCCTTCAGATTGTAAGCTTCTTGAGGGCAGAAACTCTTTTATCAATTGTATCCTCAATACTTAGAGAGTTCCTGACAAATAGCAGGCACTTAATAAATGTTTATTGGGTTGGATTGAACCTTAGCCATCATTGAGTCCAATGTCCTTATTTCACAGATGAAGAAAAAAAGGACCAAAGAGGTTAAGTAACTTACACAAAATCACACAGCCAAGAAATATCTGTTGCAGGATTCAAACCAAGTCTTCCCAACTTAAGTCCCAAATTTTGTACACTACACCATGTGGCCTCTCATCTTCTAATCTTACATTGGCTAAAAATTACAGTCTCTGAATGAAAGAGAAAAAAAATGTTATCATCTACACTCTAAGTAAAAGCAAAACTGCCAAATAAAGTTGCAAAATATGACAAAACTGAAAGGAATCAAGAAAAATAGGTGGCTGAAATGTTACCCAGAAACCCGGAATCCCAGAATTAGAGAGGATCTAAGAGGTAGAACTATAACTAGGGCAGGGTTTCCTTGACTTTGCCCCAGGTTGTCAACATCTAGAGGAAGAAGTGTTTCCTACTGTTGGTGGCCCTATAGCCTACCCATCTGCTCTCTCATTCAGCCATGGACTGCCACCCTCATGGTATAATTATGGTTATACCCCTTTCATAGGGTCCACCTTCTTCCTTCCATTGCAGCAGCTCCTCATCCACACATATGTATTTTCTACCTCCGTTCCCCTAGCCCCACCTAGGGGTATCATAGGATCAGGCCACGTTATAGGAGCTTAGCTGTATTCTAGGGGATAGATTGTCACTTAGCAAAACTGTACACAGAGTGGCCTATCTTCTGTGCCAACCCATTCTCACTAGCTAAATTTGCCCTGGGCATAAGAATTCCTAGTAAGGGTTTTGTTGAGAGGTCATTTTGGACAACCTATGTTGACACAAGAGCACCTTCTAAAACATCCATAGTGAGTGGTCTTCTGCCTTTGAAAACCAATAACAATGGGAAATTCACTATGTCCAGAAGGAAACCATTCCATTTTTGAACACCTCCAATTTTGAACACCACCAATAAGTTTTCCCCTTATACTCAGTCAAAATCTGCCTTTCCAAAATTTCCACTTATTTCTCCTAGATATGTTCTTTGTGGCTAGGAATCTTCTTCCTTTGACTTTTCTACAAAATGCCTCTCTCACTATCCCCCCAAATCTTTTCCATGGCAAACAGCAGCAAGTCTGAGTTGGAAGATGTGATAATAAGATGATGCATCACGCATTTGAAATTTAGTTGAGCACAACATTTTCCCTAGTATTTCATTGTTAAATATTGTGAATTGTAAAATGACACATTTTCTCTCTCAATTTCTTCAGGAATTTAAAATTATTTTTTAAATGCCCAAACTGTTGGAATCTTTTGTTCATTACTTGCCCCTTTCCTCCCATTGTTTTCATTAGACTACAGACAGATCTTTTAGAGGAAAAACATGGTGATGATAATTATATGTAATGAGCCTTTTCTGGAATGTTTCAAAGAAAGAATGTGGCCCCTCCCATTCTTTGTTACAGTCATGGAAGTGAACAAAGACTCAAACCTTTAACTAGCTAAGTTTGCCAATAGTGTGTTTCATCAACTCAACTATAAATAGAGCCTTCCACTCTGAAGGTTTGAACGCTGGCGAAGAACATTTTCTTTGTTCAATAGGAGTATCAGCATTTCTTTTCCTCTAAAGTAAAATAAATAAAAAGCATGCTTCTCCTCAAATGCCAAGTGATTTTTCTAACTTATTCAATTGAAAAGCTGATTCTTGATACAAGCACCAAAATGTATGTTTTATTTGTTTTGTATCATTTCTGATACTCTGATGGGATAGCCTTTGAGAGAACACTATTTCACTTCAAGGCCAAGAGAAGTGCTCAGAGTAGAAGCAACTGAATTTAATATATAATTAGCAACAACAAATTAGTTAAAATAAGAAATAATTGGTGAGAGCTTGCAATCATCCATAGTTGCATTCCAGGTGAACTCATCTCTAACCTAGTCCTTCCCTAATGCCTCCTCCAGTGGCCAAGATCTCTCTCCAAGTAGTCCAGAGAATATCTGATCTCACTGCCAAGAAGCTCCCCTTCCCCCCCCGAATGTCTCCCTCGTAATAGTCTTCCTAAGGTCTGAGGTCTCACCCTTGCAGTTGAATTTGTCTTGAAAAGTTGATTTGATGGCATTTTTGGTACTGCCTGTCCCAAGAACAAGACCAACTTAGTAACATTTCTGCAGGCATAAAGGGTATACATGATAAGAACACCTTTCTTTCTCCCACTCTGAGGATCTCTGGAGGTGATGAAGAAGAGAATGGAAAATTAGAGCCTCTGGGCTGGGCCATTATGCTCTAGTTGCAGAACTTCTTACTTCCAAAGGAGAAGAGGAGAGAGAATTGTGAGTCGAGTGGGGCAGAGGAGTAAAGTCTCAAAGGTCTATTGTTCTCGAGTGGTTTTCCCTGTATGTCTCCATATTCCCCCATGTAACTTGTCCCTGGGCAAGTCATGTACCAGGCTTCATCGTGAGAAGCAGGCCTGAGACCTTAGGCAAACAGAACACAAAAGTGGATAGGCAATGATGCTTCTGTTACAAAGGTGGTAATGGCTATGTCCTTGACGATAGCTGCTGAGCTTTTTCCTTGTGTCAGAGGTCACAAAACCTTGACAGGAAGATAAGATATAAACCTTGGCAACAATCGGTGAACAAGAGAGTATTGCATATGTCAACGTTACTTATTGGGAAAATAAAATGCTAATCTCAGCATAAAATAGGTCTCGGTTCATGTCAGTTTTGCCAAGTCTACAAAAATGTTTCAGGTGCTTGAAAAGATTTTAATGCTTTCACTGACTTTTAAAATGAATGAGTTTGAAAGCTATTTGAGGAGAGGACATATAGATATGATGTTATAAATATTTCTTACTGCATTTTTTATTTAGTGATTTATGAGCAGTATGCTAGGTATTATATAAAGCATAAAATCAGCCATGATCTCTGCACGTATGGTTCACAAGCAAAGCCTGACAGAACCAAGCACAGAAAGACGATGGAAATACACTTAGAGAAAGGATGAGTGTCAGTCTAGCAAATGAGCCAGAGATATATTTAATGTTATCAAATAAATTTCTGTCATCTTCAAGCACATAAGGTCATTCAGAACAATCTTCCCAGAACTTGTAGGCATTTAAAAGAAAGAGCATGTTACCTATTTGAACACAATAATTATATTCTACTAACGATGGAGTGAGGTATATCTGGAACCAAGGTTGAGTGTGAAAAGAGAAAGAGTTAATTCAATGAAAGGAAGGAATTTGGCATAGAAATCTAAACCAAAAGGCAAAAACAAATTTAAAAAACCTTTTAGATGATGAGAGATTTAAAAAGAGATGTGCTCATTGTAAAGAGCATAGAATATTTCCTTACAGACAGGAGACGGAACACTGAGGCTGCAGGTCTACAATAGTTTGTTAGTATTTGCAGTATGCAGAGAATTGGCCAAGCACTATGGGTGATACATAAGAAATAGGCATGATTACTGTCTTCAAGGGTCTTATAATTGAGATAGGGATAACCCAAATAGAAGCAGCTAGGAAAGTCAGGATAACCCAAGTTTGAATCCTGCCTCAGATACTTACTAGGTGTGTGACACTAGGCAAGTCACTTCACCTCTGTTGGCCTAAGTTTCCTCATCTATAAAATGGGCCTACCTCCCAGGTTGTTGTGAGTATCAGCTGAGATAATAATTGTAAAGGTAAGTACAGAATAAATGCTATATGAATTTTACCTAGATTAAAGTAGAATGGAGTTAATGAAGGAAGTCTTCTTAAAGGTATGTTCTCAAGTGTGTTTTAAGGTGGGTTAGGACAGTCTGTTGAGGAAAATGGCACATACAACGGTCATTAACATGCTGAGTGAGCTCAGGCCAACCATTTAGCCTAGGAAGAAAGATGAGGATGGTAGAGACAATGATTAGACCAGCTCTTTACTCTCTCTACAACTACTCTGTCCAGATTAGAAAAGAACCAGACTAGAGCCCAGTGAGGAGAATCTCAATGAGAAAATTTATGATAGGAAGCACATTCTGGCAAGTTGAAAGATTTCCTACTACAGCAAAGTGTCAGGGAGAGAAACAAGACCCTCAGGAAATTTCATAGAGCATCCACTCTTTGGGTTTCCATGGAGTCCAATGGATGGATGTGGAGCCCAATGGATATAGAGGTGACTCTATAAAATTGCTGGTCAAAGGAAACCTATGGAAGGAACAAAATCATCTTTTGTATCTTTATTTCCTTTCAGGAAAGGAAGAATAAGTTATAACTTGAAAGAATTGTTGTGTATTTTTATTTGATCTTCCCATGGCCAGATTCCCAGGTTTTCCTGAAACATTTTGTTCAAATTGTTGAAGACAAAAGCATCCCACTCTGTTGACTGTGTCAGTGCCTTGCACATGGTCGGTGCCCAATTAGTGTTTGTTGGTTGATTGCTCATAATGAATCCCCTGCTGGCTCTGAAACAAAACTTGCTCTCTTTTCTACAAAGACTCTCTTTTCTATATGCATCCCTGAACTCTGAAGTGGAAAGAGTATTTGCTTTCCCATCCAAGGTCGCCCATCTTAGAGGAATATTTCCACCTTCCATCTCTTCTGAGAACTGAATTTTTGTTGTGATGAAAGGAAATTGTTTAAATTGAAACAAATGATTAAATAGTCATTTTAAGGGGCTTGCTCTAGCACTTTAAATCTGGTTACATAAGGAAGCAACAGGAGGTAGCAAAAAGGCCATGAGATG
Organism: Pseudochirops cupreus; assembly: GCA_028627135.1. Lineage (NCBI taxonomy): Eukaryota > Metazoa > Chordata > Mammalia > Diprotodontia > Pseudocheiridae > Pseudochirops > Pseudochirops cupreus. The sequence goes on along the minus strand of CM053580.1, from coordinate 444,053,184 downwards.
ATAACATAGAAGCTGGGCTAATAATTAAAGGTCCAATAAAAAATACAAATGCGTCCCCCAAAATAAGAATGTGCTAAGTAAGTTAACAGGTATAGAGCTGGAAGGGAGCTTAGCTGTCATAAAGTTCAACCTTTTCAATTTATAGATCAGGAAACAGAGGTCCAGATAGGTTGCAACTTGTTGAGAGCCACATAGCTAACTAGTAAGTATCTGAAGAGGGATTTGGACCCAAATCTTCCTGACTTCATTTCTTCACATGTGTCAAGACAGTCCAGTCAAAGACCTTTATGCAACTGCATCAGTTTTGAAATGGAAATTTCTCTATGTAAACTGTGACCAATTATAATACCCCAAAATAGGATTTTTCAATCTGAGAGTGATAAAACTAAGGGATGGATCTTTTCCAGATTTCTTTCAGTATTAAAAGGAGTAGTTCTGGGATCTTGAGATCCTCTGTGGAGCCACATTTCTTCATCTGCAAAATAAAGGGATTGAACCAGATGACCTCTGAGGACTCATTGAGCTATAAAATTATTTTATTTTATGATTTTATGTTGGGAAAAAAGAACCCCCCCCATAGACAATTAAGATAAAGGGGGGGAAAAATCTTATCATATCACTGAATCTCTCCTAAGCACATTCCTTTTTCAATCAAATTATTTGTAAATAACCCCACTGTAGTCAATAGCTATCACGAGGGAGCATCAGCAAAGGAATTTAGAGCATTTGGCTTCATTTTCCCTTGCAATCATCCAGTCTTATTTTGCATTTCTGCTTAATAATTACAGATCTTATTTAGAGAGATGAATTTGATAACATAAAAATAACAGGCATCACAAATTGTGTGTTTTCCCTAGAGATTAGAAACTGGTACAGTTTAGCATGCCAGTGGTGAAAACATGATTTTATTTAATCCAAGCCCCAGTAGCTCTCTAAATATCACGGAGCTATATGATTTAATGGGGATACAAGCTGCTCACTGTCTTTCTGACACTTTCATTTGAAGACTTATCAGTGGGAAATGAAAATACCTGGGGCTTCAGAGTCACGCCACTAGGTAGTTTTGTTCCACATGAGGGAATCTTCAAAGAGATCATATTTTAATCTAAATACAAAAGCAAGTCATTGCTTTGGTTTCTTTTTCTCTCACTATATTGGGATATTTTAACTTAGTATTTGGGTTTTTTCTTATAAAAACAACAAATGTATGTGGAATATTTTTTGTCTCTGACAAATAGCCAATGTATATTATTCCAACAGACCAGCCAATCAGTGATCTGATTTCTATTATGAGGTGCCAAAAATGACTATGAGAAAGACTTTTGATTACCAACCTTGCAGCCTTGATTGAGGTACCTATAGGATCAAGTAGAAATTAGCCACAACAGGATCATTTCTTATTAATGCTGAAGTGGCAGCCCCATTACAGCAGCATTGCTAGCTCCAACCTTCAGTTTTCTGTTCTCCAAGGCATGCAAGAGGCACCACTGTTATGAAATGTGTATGCAAGGTACTACCCCATTGCTCATCAGGCTTATAGTCTTCCTCAAGGGAGGACTGGATGCAAAAATACTAGCAGTGTCTTTGTGACTGATCTCTTGGGTAAACTAGCATGAGACACAGGGGACTGAGAGAAACTTGTGACATGAGGGCCTTAATTTACTTTATCTCTAGGGGGGATCTGCAAAACCCAAGAGAAGCTAATTCCTAGTAAATAGAAACTTAAGCAGAAAAGCAAAAATACGAGGCATAATTACATGAGTATTATACATATGGAGTTAGCCAATAATACAAGTGCTCTCCTCCACACAGAGCTAAACTGGCATGATGTAGCCTCTCTCTGGGCAGCTCTGAATAATTTTATTATGTAGTAATTGCATTTGATTGTCATCCTTAATTTAGTGTTTTTCCAAAATATGAAAAAGGCACTATGTGTTTCACATGGGATCATGGCCTAAAGCAAAGCTCTTCAATTGAAGGGTAAGTGACTCATGCTTCTTCTGAGTTATAAAAGCACCGACACTTTAATAAAGAGCTGCAGAGAGAAATCCAAAAAGCTTTACTCTTTCATTCTGACCTTGGCTGAAAGTGCAAGTGCAAAGTCTCCATGAGCATGCATGTAGCTAGAGTTGAGGAAAGGATTTTGATATTTGCATAGCAAAAGGTCAGGTCTACACAAGCAAGGAATCTCGGCATCTGAGAGAAATGTGAGATGGCAGCTTACGTTTATATAATACTTTTCTCATAACAACTGCAATAGAGATAGTATAAGTATTGTCCTCCCATTTTAGAGTATTGCCCCCATTAAAACAGGGAGAAGCAATAGAAAGAAGGAAAAAAACAAAACCAGCATACATACACAAAAACCCAAGTTTAGAGAAAGGCTGGTCAGAGACTCAGCCAAGCAAAGTCATCCCAAGGGCATATAAGGATGAAACAAGAAGGAAGAAAGCAAAGAAATGATGAAAGGGGAATGATCTGTAAACATTTTTATGAGAAACTCTTTTAATTATCAAGTACTGTGGAGTCACCACATTTGAACTCTGACCTCATAGTCCTAGATGTGATGCAAGAGAAAACAGAAATGGTACCTATAAAAAGTATTTTAATTAGGGCACAGTGAATAGAGCACTGGCCCTGGAGTCAGGAGGACCTGAATTCAAATCCAACCTCAGACACTTAACACTTACTAGCTGTGTGACCTTGAGCAAGTCACTTAACCCCAATTGCCCTGCCTTCCCCTCTCCAAAAAAAAAGGCAAAAAAAAAGTATTTGAATTGGATAGAAACAAACATTTATTAAGCACCTGCTATGTACCAAGTACTGAGCCAAGTACTTAACAAATGTTATCACATCTAATCCTCACAACCACCTTAGGAGGTAGGTACTATTATTATCCTCATTTTACAGTTGAGGAATTTGAGGCAGACAGAGGTTAAGTGACTTAACTATGCTAGTAAATGTCTGAGGTGACATTTCAACTCAGGTCTTCTAACTCCAGACCTAGGACTCTAAACGCTGTGCCATGTAATTGACTCTTGACAGAACAAGATAGTATCTTAAAAGTTCTTCTTTAACAAAGTGTCTTCTATGCATATATCAAAATCATTCAAGATTGCCAGACAACTTTATTAGGTGACTCTTTGTCCATTCATATCAAGTGAGGCATAAAACAAAGAGAATTTTATTTGCCAAGTGTTTGCTCCTGTTACGGAAGATGTCCAATGAAGAGGACAAATGGCAGAAGTATCCCCTATAGATTTTGACATGCTCCAGATGTTGTTGTTTGCAGATGACATTGTACTGATGGAATCAGGCACTGTGAAACATTGAAAATCCTCTTAAATAAAATCCATAATCAATGCAAAAAGAATTCAGTCTACCCATGTATATAGGGAAAAGCTAGTGGATTAAATGTGCCTATAGTCTAGACTATGACATATAGGAGCATAGGCAACCCAGAGCTCATCTATTAGTAAATATGTCTTAGACAGATACTGCAAAATGAACAGAAAGGGGAAAATGGAATGGGTTACCCTTAGGAAATCTCTGAACTCTTTAAATTACCCTATACTTTTATAAATAAAAGTCTTTTTAACACTACTATTCTTCTGGTGATACTATATGACTGCAAGTCATCAGATACCACAGTCTCCAAAGATACGGAGTTGAAGATCATCCAAAAGTCAATGGAGAAGTACATGATGAGCATCAGAAAAACTAGATATAGAGAAGTGATTGTAGAGTCAATGATGTAGGAGTTTTCTGGGAAGGAAAAATATGTTGTGGTATCTAGGGGTTCTTATAGCTAATTTTAAAAAAGCCAGAGTCCTCATCTGGAGGGTTTTAAAAGTCCTCAACATATTGCTACATATTGCAAATTAGAAATTGCCTAGAAGAAGGGATATATAGCACATTATCAAAGAGATGTATTATTGAGAGGGGAAAAGACAAACTAGTCATATAATGAGAGTGATGGTTAAATGATTACAGGTCTCCATATTAAATTGGCATCCACACAATAGTTAGGAGAACTTGAGGAAGGCCTAGAGCATGTTGGTATTTCCTATGGCCAACTGACAGGAATATATGGACAAGAGTTGCACAAGATAGGCAGGAATGGATGAGTAAGATTACAGATTCATTAAAGCGTCAAAGTAATTAGAAGTTGAATTTGTTATTTTAATAAAGACTATTATTTCATGGGGAAAAAAAAACACAAGAATGGAAATGCATGTTATAATCCAAGACTCAGTTAAACCCACCTACTAGAAATCTGACTATTCTAAAACATGAAACCATATTTCAGTCACCATTGTCTTCATAGTGGCAGCTATCCAAATTACAGGCATAGGATCTAGGAGGAAATTAATCGACTTTGTGGATCTAGACTTGCAAATTTAAATCTATAGAGGAAAGATAAACTTTATATAGGTGAAAGATTAAACTAATTTCTCATATATTTTGAAGATCATTTGGGTCAGGGACATGGTTTCTGTGGAGTACAGATGGCCAAATTAGACTTCAAAAGACAATTATCACCTCTCTTATCAAAGGAGACCTTTCCATGTATCAAGAGTACAGACTTTGATAATATAAATATGCACTAAAGTGGAACATACACCAGTCCTTGTGTTACCCCATAAAATAGAAACATAGTGGCATACAGCATTTCTCCTTGCCGGGGCCCTAGAATTTTTACCTTATAGCATTCGATAGAACTTGTAGCAAAGAAGATATGCTTCTTTTTAGGAAAGATTAACGGGATTTTTTTTAAGTGTTGAAGGCTTTTCTGAAACATGAATCAAAAGTAGAAATAGGTAGGAGAGATTACTTTGGGCCTTTTGTAATACCTCAAAAATTATCAAAGACACTGGTTCAAAAGAGGAAAAATCAAGAATGAATAATATGGCCTAAAAATATTTTTGAATTTTGAGTATGACTATCATTATCCATACCATGATAGAGAAGAAATGGGCCCCATAAAATAATTTAGTTCATTCCTCTGCCCATAGACCTAAAATATTTTTGAAAAATAAAAATACTTAATGCAAACCAGGAGAATGACTGTTACTTTAAAAAAAAAAAAACACCCTCCAGAATAGGAAGCCTGATTTTTTAAATTGGCAGTTAAGACCCCTAGAACAAGATATTCTGCCTTCCCAGAAAACTCCCAAGACATTGACTTTACAAAAGCATTTCTATATCTAGTTCTGTAGATTTAGGGATAGAGAAGCTAGAATATGTTTTTAAAAGCACAACTTGTTTTAAAAAGCAGAAAGACTAAGTGCTATATCCCACTGGCATTCTTGATAAAACTCTAAATGATTTCCTTAGAAGAAAAAGTCCAAGGTCAAAAAGACAGGATCATTTTCAGGGAGTCATTGTGGGACTGTAGAAAGAGCACTTGGGTTGGGAGTTAGGAGACCTGAGTTCTCTTCTCTGCCACATGCTAGCTATATGCCTATGGGCAAGTCACCTATCTCTTAGAACTTCAGTTTATTCATCTGTAAAATGGAGAGGTAGAACCCTTCAAGTTCTAAGATTCAGTAAGTAGCTCCCAGAGGGCAATTTAGAATTTGCCCAGTAGTCTAATTAATAACTTATATTGTGCCCCTGATTTCAGTGAATTCGAGGGGAGTCTGGGACTGGCCACGAACAGCCCAATCCTTACTAAGCATGAGCAGTGTGCTCTGCCTAATTCAGTCTCCATGTGACTTTGGTATGTACTGTTTCTAGTTTGCTTACTATATCAAAAAGAGGAACATTTGGAATGGCCAGTAAGACAGAATTGAAAGCACTTATAAAAGCCACTAACTAGATGCTTCTTTCTGCCCCTGTGTGGATGTTGTAAGCAAGAGATGTTGTAAGCTTCCAGATATGGAGAATGGTTTTAGGACTTTATTTCTCCACCCAGGCTGCCATCATGTGGCCAGTGGGCACATAACCATCTTGCTGCTTGTGGCCCATGAATGAATGCACAGCTTTGCTGTTTCCTCTCTGTTGTGTATCCTTTCCTTCTCTTAGGTGATGGAGCATGGGAGACAGAAAAGACTAGGCAACAACCTTTTGAGATTTGAAAGTTCAGAGAATCCAAGATCAAGTGAAGGCACTAAAGATACCCTGAAGTTGGTACAAACACAACAGCAAATAGGACCAGGCAGTCAAGATACTGTTTTCTAGAGAGACTTTATCGGTGATGCCGCATTTGGAAATGAAATTGGTGGGGCTATAGTTTTTAGCAATCACTTTAAGTTTGAGTGCACTGGTCCTAGTCCTCATGGAAGAGTGTGTCCTCACTTGTTAGAGAAAATAGTTTGTTCTCAATTCTTGCTATATATTTCAGTAATTATCCCTTTGTAAAAACTAATTAATATTAACTGGACACCTAAAACTGAGGCATTCATTTTTAGAAAGTGTTGTAGATATAAGGAAGAGTTTAACTATAATTGGTAATTGATACGGGAGAGAATAACCCCAGAATACAGAATTGAGTTGATGGCAATAGAAAGACACTCGAGCCTCTCAGGGGTACCCCTAAAATCCTGATGGTAAGATGTAGCCTTGTTTTGGGGGAACCCAATAAATTGGTATGAGCAGGAGTTGAGATAAACATCCCTGAGCTTGTAAAAGCTACATGAGAAATGTCCATGGTAGCATTCTGCTGTTTCTGGCAAATGTTTAATGGCAAAACAAGCATTTCCCTGGTCACCTCTGAAAAAGCCAATCCAAATCATGCAAGAATAACATCTGTTTAAAATGCCCAGTACTGTGTCCAGAAGAGAACAGTGATCACACATTTAATGAATTTTTTTGCTGAAAATGGTGATTCACATCTTTTTGTAAATTGCAGATGCTACAATTCCAAAGAGGAGAATCTTTTGGGCTTTTTAACCACACAGTCATCTGCCTTTTTCTTTCTGTCAGCACAAGGTGTTCCTTGAAATTCTTTCCTAATGTTTCTTCTTAATCAACGTAGACTTTTATTTCATCCCCAGCTTGCACAAGAACCAATTTGCAGAAAGCTAGGGAGCTTGCAGGACGAATCAATAGGCTGGTACATGCCTGTGGAGAAAAGCAGCTCCCTTGAGACTCCCAGGGAAAGTAAAGGGAATTATTATAGCAAGCTTGCACTAGTTGTTTTCAGGCTGAGGTCTGACCTCTAGTGGTTATAGATACAACCAATTTGCCTCTTGGAAAGACATCGCTTGTTGTGACAAAAAGCTTCTCTGAGCTAAGGTTTCTCTTCTATGGTAACATCTAAGTATTCCAAGACAAAAAGCTTCTCTGAGCTAAGGTTTCTTTTCTATGGTAACATCTAAGTACTCCAAGACAGAAAGATCAACTAACAAAATGAAAACTGGAAAATAGCTCAAAGAAGAGTCCTGGAAATTCAGGTGATGAATTAATCTTGGTTACATCTTAGTCTAACACTCTGGATTCTTTCCTTTCCTGTTTCAGAGTATGATAGGTTTGCCAGAATGATGAAGGGTATCAAGTCCATGGCATATAAATAGTGGTTGAAGGAAATGGGGTGTTTAGCCTAGAGATTACTATTATAATTAATCTCATTCTTCTCATCTTATATTTGATGGAGTCCTGATAGAACCAGTGCTAGAACAAGTTATCTTGTTACTGTCCTTTTTTATTTAATGTTCCATAGACTATTGCATAAGCAGACAAAATACTTGCTTTTTTGTGACTGAATAATAGTATTGGGATGCAAGCTCATCTTCTTTAGCCTCACCAAAAGAATCTTTGAGATAACTCCAGTAGTATACAGGCTGACAGGGATGATGTTTATCCCATCTTATATCTGCATGGTTTTGATTTCTTCTTTTAGGTCCAGGTTTATGCTGATGCCAACTCATACAGGATCATAGGAGCTGATAAATTTTCAAGTGTGAGCTTTTATAACTTGGAGCTTAGCAAATGCTATAAACCATTGCTTGATTTATTGTTCTGTTGATTGTCTAGACTTAAAAAGTGAGAAAGAGAATATTAAACCTAAACATATGTAACAGGTACATTTTTTAAAGGAGAGCTATTGTTAAACATTTATAAATGTATACAAGTCAGTCACTTAACTCCATGATTCTCACAAAGTCAATGCTCTGGGAAGTGACCAGAGCACCGAGTGGGCTGGGATCACTACACTACCCCAGTGTGCAAAGCCCCAAACAGGTAGTGGGGAAAAATGAACATGAGCAGATAGAAGGCTCAGCCGTGGACCAAGAAGAGAGCTAGACACCAGCAGCAAGGGTCACTCAGCACAGTTATCCCAAAGAGGGCTTAGACAGGCCAGAAAACAGAGTGGGGATATCAATGGGTAAGTTGTCCAGAGAGGATTCCAGGCTCAGCCCTGCACTTGTACCAGCAAGTAGAGAGTGACTGGATCTAGGTTTTGACCACAAGAGCTCCAAAAAGGATTAGGCCAGCACCCCGAGAATGGATTGGGGACTAAGCTCTCAGCCCAGAACAGTGGAAGATCAGCAGTTTAGTTACCCTGAATTTGCCTAGTCTTTTATTAGGTGAAAGGAACTGGGGCCAGCTACTGGAACACCACGCAGTGGACACCCTGAAAACAGGGTTTTTTTTTAAAAGCCTGTACACTATATTTCAAGTAACCATCCATGACCAAAAAGGTTTTATACCAGGAATAAAAGCTAAATATTAGGAAAATTAATGTTAGTAAAATAAAAAACATAATTGACTATACTAGTAATAAGAACAACAAAAATCATATGATTATATCATTAGGTAGAAAAAAAGCTTTTGACAATGATCAATACTAATTCAGTTTAAAACATACACACACACACACACACACACACACAAACTAACAAATAAGTGAACCCTTTCTTAACATAGTAAATCATATATTTCTAAGACCAAAAGACAGAATTAGGTATAATGGGAATAAATGTCCTCTCCAATAAAATCAGTGATAAAACAAGCATGCCTATTATTACCAATACTATGTAATATAGTGCTAGAAATGTTAATTGTAGCAGTAAGGCACGAAGTAACAGCATTGGTAAAAAAAAAAAGAAAAAAAGCAAATCATGGCTGGAAAAGAAATGTTCCACACTTCAATGACTGAAGGTCAGTTCTGATTGCTAATGTTCAAAGTATTTAAGACTTCAAGCACACAACCCTTTTTTAGAGACTACTACTGATAAAAAAAAATAAGCAAAAAAAGGCTCAGCAGGATGATGTCAATATTTAAAGATCAACCATTGATTCCATTTAGCACAGGATGCCGCTACAGGACATCTACATTTATGAGAATCAGCGGTGATCTGGCACAACTGTGAACGTGAAAGTGGTCAATAATTCCTTGCTAATTGATTTATCAATCAAGAAATACCCTTTTAAGAATTCGACTTTATTTCTTTTTTGGTGCTTTTTTGCACATTATTATGAGCTTAAAGTCATTGATCTTTAACAAGAATTAGGCTTAGAAGCCTGAGCTCTTCCTTGCTCCTTACATCCTAAGTTTGAAAGAGAGACAGAGACAGAGAAGAGAGAGAGAGAGAGAGAGAGAGATGAAGAAATAAGGATTAAGAACAGTAGCCGAACTCTCAGGTTCAATCCAATAGCTAAAGCAATTAAACACCATCAGAGTTTTTGTGGTATTTACTAGATCATCTGACTCTATTCTAACACATCACTTAAGGAAGAGGGGTCAGGCAAGATGGCACACGCTTGTTGTCCCTCATGCTAGAGAGGCTAAGGCTGGTGGATCACTTGAGATCGGGAGTTCTGAGATGCAATAGAACTGAAGGTGATTGGGTGCCCTCACTAAACTTGGCATTCATGTGATGAGCCCCTCCTGGGAAGGGGGAAGGGAGAGGCCACCATACTAGTTAAGACCCTCCCTTCTTACACAAACCTGGTGCTTGTGAATGAGTCATCATCCCATGACACGAATGCTGAAAAGAGAGCCCCCCAAAAGGGGACTTTTGTTAAAGACCAATAGTTATAGCTATGCTATGCCAATAGAAAAAGGTTGCTTCCAGCCACTTGGGAGTTAAACATAGAATGTTGATGCATGCACCCCAGTTCTCCTGTCTCTTGGAAACAGATCCATTTACCAAACTCCCATTACACAGTCAAAAAATGGAAACAAGAACTAAGAAAACAAAATGCCTTCACTTCCTCCTCCCTCAGTTATCCTTAGTACACACAATGGCAACGATTAAATGATACCTGTCTTACAAAGAAGTAACTTGGGGAGGAAATGCCCATTTACTAGGTGCTCATATTTTCCCCAAAGATAACCTATTGAAAGTTTTAAACTCTTCCCTATTTAGCTAGAAAAGTTGAGGTTGTTGGGGTGCATGGGGTGTTCAAGGAGCACCTCTGGTATGAGGGCTTGCAGAGCTCTTTTCAGGGCTGCTCATCCACCTTTGGTGTCTAACTGGCATTTAATTCTCACCTGTGGCTCCAAAAAGTTGTAGTATGTGTAGTGGCCAAACCCTGGTAAAGTGTCTGGGAAGACAGACTAAACCAAGCTGTGGGTGACCGATGGCCCTCAAAACTGTTGGCAAATTATGGGAATGTGAAGACTTCTCTTTGTAGAAAATGAGTGGATGAGAACAATTTGTTCCAACAGTCATGGAGGCAGCTGAAGCAGGATCCAGGAGCACTTGGAGTTTGGTCAATTGTCAAAGACAACAAGGTCATCCACTGCCAGTCATCTTGACTTTTGTCCTGCTACTGGACTTTGATGACTCTGGAAGTGAGAGGGAGGCTGACGACTTTGCGTAACACTGCCTCACTCGAATCCAATTCGTGTACAAGTCAAGACATCACCCTAAATATTGTCTCTCCTCTTTGAAAATAAAGGACAAACAACAACAGTTGGCTTGATGTCTTTTTTTTTTCCAGTTTATGAATACAAAGCTATCAGATGACCTATACATTTTTCATAGTATTATTTACAAAGCAAATGCAAGAATCATTTGTGTTACTAAAATAATTTACCACCTCTATCTCTACTCTTTAAACTGTTCCTAGGTATTACCTGGGAGTTATGGAGCAGTGTTATATGAATTCCTAAATTCCATCTAATTTCTTCTCTTTTAATCTTCCTCAGATTGAGGGGTTGACTCCTATTTGAACCCTCAACAACCTGGCTGGTTCTGGTCTTTCTAGTCTTCTTACACTTAACTACCCTGCATGCACTCTACAATCTAGCCTCACTTGCAATTTCTCCAACATAAAGCTCCATGTCTCATCTCTGTGATTTTGCACTGTCTTATCATGCCTGGCATTCTCTGCCCCCTTGTCTTTATGTCTTAGTTTCTTTGGTTTCCTTCAAGATTCAGAAGTCTCACTTTCTGTAGGATATTTTTCTTAGTCTCCTCCCTCACTGCCAGATTACCTTCAATCTACTTGGTTTATATGTACTAAGTTATTTATATGTTTTCTCTCCCTTTAAAATGTAAGCTCCTTGAGGGCAAGAACTGTTTGTATCTTTGTTTCCTCAGAGCTTGGCATTGTGTCTGGCACACAGTAAGTGTTTTAAAAATGCTTGTTGAGCAGGATGATTTCAGAAAAACCTGGAAAGATTGATGTGAATTGATACAAAGTGAAATGAGCAAAATATTGTAAAACAGTACATTGTACATGAGGATATTATACACAGTAATATTGTACAATGAAGAACTGTGAATGATTTGGTTATTCTCAGCAACATAATGATCCAAGACAATCCCAAAGGATTCATGATGAAAAATGAAATCCACCTCCAGAGAAGGAACTGATGTTGTCTGACTGTAGGCTGAAGCATACTATTTTTCACTTTCTTTTTTTCTTTCTTGGCTCAAGTCTTCTTGCACAAAATGACTAACAGTGAAATATGTTTTACCTCTATCAGATTGCTTACCATCTCAGGGAGGGGGGGAAGGAAAGGAGGGAAACATAGAATTTGGAACTCAATTTTTTTTTTAAAGTTAAAAATTGTTTTTACATGTAAATGGAAAGGAATAAAATGCTCTTTTAAAAAAAATTTTTAAATGCTTATTGACTGACAGTAGGATATTTGCATACATGAGACTCATCAAATAGAATAACAAACTTGAAGATATTCAACAACATTCAGATGACTGAATTTTTGCATGTATTTGGATATTTTGTATTGTGAGAACAAAGACAGAAAGGGAGTTCAGGGTAGCAACAATGATTTGCCATTCCTGAAATTTCTACCTAATACACAGTCATAGGTGGCTTTGTATAAATTTAAATACATTCAGGTGTCTAGCTCTCTCTAGTCTTGGATTCTATGGGCCTCTTGATTACAGTGTTGTTAAATCATCTTAAGTTCGTTATTTTTGATAATATTGATCTAAATATATTTCACATGAAATCAAAATGTCTACATTCTTTGGAGAGCTAGGTATCCAGGAATGCATTAAAAGCCCATATACTTGGTAGCTATCAGTTTCCTCACTTGTAAAACTGGGAGGTTGAATTTAATGATCTCTAAAGCTTATTGCAAATCTATAACCCTATAATTAGATTAGATCAGGAAGAATTTTCTTTTTTTCTCCTAGAGAAGGATAGGATGACTTGTCCATACAACAAAGAAATCTATGTGAGTGCAACTTTGGAACCATGTTTGTTGCATCTCTTATCTGTTCATCTTTATTCTTTCTCCTAATTTGGCAATGATTTTGATCTGTATAAGCAACTGACTGAGAAATGACTCCCACATGGGTAACTATCCATTTCCTGTCAGTTAAAATGAAGTCAATTTCATTTTATGAGACTGGCATTCTATCAAGGGAGAGAGCATATACATACATAGGTATATATAAACTAGATTTTAAAAAATAAAGTAATGGAGGCTTTAGCAGCTAGAAGAAGATTTTAAAAAGTCCTTATGTAGAAGGTGACACTTGAACTGAATCTTGAAGTAACTAGGGATTTTAAGAGACAGGGAGAGGAGAGGATGCATTCCAGGCTTGGGGGACAGTCAGCTTGAAGGAATGGTGACAGGAAATAAAGTGCTAAGTAAGAGTAACAGTCAACCTTAAATTTTACTTAACCATAAAATGCATGAAAGACAATATGATGGAATAAGACAGGAAAGGTAGTTCAGGTACAGGCTGTTAGGGGCTTTAAATAGTAAACAGTTTATTTCTGATCTTTGTTGGTTGTTGTTTGTCTTTTGTTCTTAAAGACGACCAATGACATCAGAAAGATGATGTCATGACTTGCAAGAGAACTGGATTTAAGTGAGGCAGGGCTGTATAAAGTCACCAGCCTCACTCTCTTCTACAGAGCCATCTGGGTCTAGTGGCAAGATATAGATCAGGACAACTGGAGATTACCCTGGATGCAGTGGGAAACCTCAGCCTTTTTAAGTTAAAATCTTTCTCCAGGCTTGGTTTGTCTGAGCAACACCCATTCAGTGATTAAGGCTAGGTAAGAAGTGAGGCAAAGAATGGCCTCTTTTACCTAGTCAGAAAAATCAATCTGGAAGGGAAAGACCCTCAGGGTTTCTTGCAAAAACAGAAACAACCGCTATTTACATTCACTCTGAGCCATCAGAACCCAAACCATACTAACATCTCCTAGTTTCACAATAGCATCTGTAATGTAGTTGTATATGGAGTGATTAATTTGTGAATGAGAACTACAAGTTTTTTTTATTGAATCTGTAGATATCATTACCAGGGTCCATAAAACTTGCCTGTTAAAATTGTTTTAGGAAAATGCTTATGGTATTAGAAAACTACGTTTATCATTAAATAATAGCTTTGTAGGAAAAAAATAGTTATATACAGGAGAAGTTTCAAATAACCTATCTTTCTGGGCAAATATTCTAACCAAATTTATTATTTTGATGCGTTTTTAAAAGGGAAAGATCCTATATGTACAAAAATATTTATAGCAACTCTTTTTGCAGTAGCAAAGAACTAGATGGATATCCATCAATTGGGAAGTATCTGAACAAGTTGTGGTAAATGATTGTGATGGAATACTATTGTGCTATAAGAAATGATGAGCAAGATGGTTTCATAAAAACATCAGAAGACTTATATGAACTGATGCAAAGTGAAATGAGCAGAGCCAGGAGAGCATTGTACATATTAACAGCAGTACTGTACAATGATCAACTGTGAGCAATAGTTATTCTTAGTTACACAATAACATAAGACAATTCCACAAGACTTACAATGAAAAATGTTATGTACCTCCAGAGAAATAACTGATGGAGTGAAGCATATTTTTAACTTTGTTTTTTTCTGGTTTTTTCCTTTCCTCTTTCTTCTTTTCTTTTCTTTCTTTGTTCTGTCTGTGTTCTCTCTTGCAACTAACATGGAAATATGTTTTGCATGACTGGACATGTATAGCATACATCAAAGTGTTTGCCTTCTCAAAGGAGAGACAGGAGAAGAGGAAAGGGAGGATGGAATTTGGAACTCAAAAATTATTTAAAATTAATGTTAAAAATTGTTTTTTACATGTAATTGAGAAAAACAAAATAAAAACATTTTTAAAAGAAAAAATGCAACTCACCTGAATAATATTAATGCATTCTTTCAATAAATATTTATTGAATGGCATTTCTCACTCATGATGGAGCATAAAGATGACTAGATTTGCAATCAGAAGGAATGGATAGAATCTTACCTCTGCCTTTTTACTACTTGTATGACCATGGGCAATTCAGTGTAGCTCCCTGAGTTTTAATTTACCTACCTATAAAATCAATCAATCAATATTTTCTTAAGTCCCTATTACATGCCAGGCACCGTGTTAAGCCCTGGGGATACAAAAAGTGGCAAAAGATAGTACCTGTCCTCAAGGAAGTTAAAATCTAATGATAAGGGGATTTTCTAAGAATCCTTCCAATTCTAAAATCCTGTGATCCTACTATGTGTAAGGCACTTTAGAAACTAAGAGATATTCAACAACTCAATTCAAAATGCATTTATTAAATGTAAAGGACTGCACTAAAATGGCAATATGAGAAAAATATAATCTATCAGATAAAAGAAACAGCATCAACTAATGATGCATTTACCTGTATGGTATCAAAATATCACTACAAATGTCTCTTGCTTTTTTGGATAATACAATATGAGGGATGTTACTATATCTTTATTTTTCTGAACCAAGATAATAACAAATTGAGGAAGGTCACATCTCAAAATCTGGGAAATTTAATACTTTACATTGCTGATGATATTTCCAGATGTGTCAAATATAAGGCCTGAGGGTTGTATGTACTCTACAACATTTCTAGTGCTTCAAGAACCAGATTAAAATGTAATTGAGATATATTTAATGATAATTAAAAAGACGATAAAACATGGCTAATGTTAATATGTGGTTTTCTAAGTCAATATATGCCTGCAAGAACGTAAGGGATCCTTATGTACCTTTCAGTAGCCTCTGTTTCTATTAGAGTCTAATACCGCTACAGAGGATTCAGCCACATTTGGATATTTTGTATCAGAGGGATGACCTGTCTCCCATGACATTATAGTTTTTGCTTATAGATAAGACTATATAAATTGAGGAGTATATGTGAGTATGAGTGTTGGAGGAAGGACCATTGGAGAGAATGGAATTGGAAGGACACGGGACTCCTAGGAGGGCCATCAGAATATCAAACTAGAGGTGAGGGTTTAATTTCTGGGAATCTCAGAAGACTCATTTGTGATGGGTAGTATTTTTACCAACAGACAAAGGTGCATTTGAATAGCAAAGGTAGAAATTATTTTTAAATGTACAGTTAGATCAAAATAACTGAGAGATGTGGCACTGCTACCCTTTTATTTCCCATTAAATTCCTCCAACTGCTGGAAACAGTGGGTAAATCGATTTTAAATCTCCTCACTCTTGTATGTATGGATAGTTTGACATTGATTTTGTTGCTTAGTTGTTTCAGTCATGTCTGACTCAGTAACCTCATTTGACATTTTCTGACCAAAGATACTAGAGTGGTTTGCCATTTTTTTCTCCAGCTTATTTTACAGATGAGGAAACTGAGGCAAACAGG
>CM053580.1:444018767-444036663 GCA_028627135.1 Pseudochirops cupreus | reverse complement strand
ATTTGAGATTCTTTTTCCATCTGGCAAATTCAACTTTTTAAGGCATTCTTCTCCTCATTGGGTTTTTGGGCCTCTTTTGCCATTTGAGTTAGTCTATTTTTTAAGGTGTTATTTTCTTCAGTCAGGTTGTTGACTCTCTTTTCATGATTTTCTTGCATCATTCTCATTTCTCTTCTCAATTTTTCCTCCACTTCTCTTATTTGGTTTTCAAAATCCTTCTTAAGCTGCTCTATGGCCTGTAACAAGCTTACATTTTTCTTGGAAGCTTTTGGTGCAGGAGTTCTGACTGTGTTGTCTTCCTCCAGTTCCATGCTTTGATCCTTTTTCTTCCCAAAAAAGGAATCTAAAGTTGGATGGCTGAACTTGGTTTTCTTCCTTTGCCTGTTCATGTTGCCAGTCAATTAATTTGATTTTTCAGCCACAGTAGAACTCTACTTCCTGAGGGGAGAGCTTCATCCCAGATCACTGGGGTTTTCGCAGCTGCTGGAGCTATTAGGAGGTACAGTCTCTGCAGCCCCCACCAGCTTTGGCTCACTGAAAACACCTCTCAGGACCACCACCCAAGACCTGGTTCCCGATCCAGGCCAATTAAGGCAAGAGCACCTAGCCTCTGAATGATTGCTTGGCCCTCCTGCAATCTGCAAGCCACGAGCTCTGAAGCAGCCACATGGAGGTGGCTGCAGGACATGCTCTTCTGTTGCTTTCTTGTCCTGAGAGTGGACGGCTGGACCCACTTTTCTCCCCCAAATTTAGCTGAGTTCCCTGACCTTTCACTTTGTCCTTGTTTCTTATGGGTTGGTAATTCTGGAAACTGCCACAGCTGCTAGTGATCCACTCTCCTGAGTGCTCCAGCTATGGCTTGTCCTGGCCACCCTGGGGCCAAACCATGGTTTCAGGCTGGACTGGGCTCCCAGCGCTCTGGGATGAGTGCTTCCTGTCTCTCCTGCTGGGCTGCCCCCAGTGGGAGATGTGTTGTTTTTTTTTTAATTTTGCGAGTTCTGGAGCTCTAAAATTTGTTTAGAGTCATATTTTATAGGTATTTGAGGTGGTTATGGTGGGAGCTGCAGAGTTTTCTTACTTCTACACTGCCATCTTGACTCCGTCCCCTCAACTAATTCTTCCAGGGAATCATTGCCAAGTTACATGCGCAACACATAAACAAAGGGGCAATAGTCAGGAGTTCCAGACTACCTTGATCATGTCACCAGACCTCTCTAATCAGTGTCACCACCCCTTTACTCTCCCCATATAGCTCCCTTTGCAAGCTACTATAGATGATCAGTTTAAAGAGTATTTGGCTACTATTCTTCAGTGCTTCCCTTGTTTACATGCCCTTCCAAATGCAACACAAATAAAACTTCTGGACTCATTATGTTTCAATAACATGATGGCATGGTGCTGATATTAAGTGCTATATGTCCATAGCTATATGTCCATAGCTGACAATCATTGTTAGCTCAGAGAAAGATCAGAGAATGCATCATGGTGGATGGGGAATCTGAGCTAGCCATTAAAGAATTGACAAGATATGGGCATCTGGAAGGGAGGGGGAAGGTCATGTCAGGCAGTAGGAAGTTGATGGGCAAAGACAGAGATGTATGGTGATATGTTTAGGGGACACTAAGTAGACTTATCTGGCTGGAGTGCCAAGTTTTTGTTGTAGAGTGCTGAAAAACATAGTTGGGCTCATAGCTTCAGAAGGGAATTTTTTTAGTAAGATTTAAATACAGCTTCCAACAATGGCTAACTGTTGCTTAAAGACTGCTTAGCTCACCACCTGCTATCAATTTACTTGTTAGATGGAATGCTGGGAATCTCGCTTATTACAGCCAGAGTGTCAATGCTGAAGGCACTAAACCCAAGACAATATTTCCCTCTATTAGACAAGTCAGATCCAAATAGATGAGCGGCAGAAGGGAGGGAATTTTCAGTTCTCTTTTGGTTCCAATCTGGTAATTGAATACAAAATACAATCAAGTTTCTGGTGAGAATAAAAGAAAGAGGGTGTATTTAGGATGTGAATGACCTTCTGCGGTCTCTCTGCTCTGAGTCTTAAGAAGAAGATTCTGAGAAGATGGCAGAGTAGGTCAGAAAGCTTCAGGCTCTGAAAATTTTCTCCACCAAAAAGAGAAAAACATCACCTCAAAGTGAACTTAGAATAGCAGAACTAAACAAAAGTCAGGGTAAAGCAGTTGTCCTCCTAACACAGCTTGAAAAGAAGCCAGGAAAGAGTTGACCTTGGGGTGGAGATTTGGCTGCAATGAAGTGGAAATACCTCTAATCTACTCTATAGGATCAACAAACAACAAAGCCTGGGGACAGCTGGATTGGGGAGGCAGCCTCAGGAAATTTCACCTCATAGACAGTGTGGGAGTCAGATGGTTGAGTAGGAGAAGATTGAAGAACATCCCACTGTTGAGGGACTCCAAACACAGCTGTGCTGACCAGACATGGTCTGGGGCTGCAGCTGCAAAGGAGAAGGAGCTAGCACACTCCTGGTGAGTGTGACAGCAGAGGTGCAGGGACCATGTTGGCTATGGGTGCTTGTAAGAGAGCAGAGTCTCTGATTTCTAGGACAGAAAGGACAGTTAAAGTTTGCACCCACCAGAAGGACCACAGAGAGCAGGAGCATTTGCTGGACAGCATGGCTGGGAGCCCTAGCCATGGCTTAGGAGTGGAGAGGAGTGCTCAAAGTTGGGCCCTGTGACAGAACTCAGAACATAACAATAAGAAGGACCTGGGGCTTGGGGCATCATTCTCCACACTTTGGAACTGGAACCAAATTATAATAATGAGCTGCTAAAAAGAAAATAAAACCAAATAAAAATTTAAAAATGAGGCACAAGGAAGGAAACTACATCTTGATAAAAGGTATCGTAGACAATGAAGCGATCAAATTAGAAAAGCAAGGAATTATCTACCTGCCAGATGTATGGGGAGAGGAAGAATTCATGACCAAATGAGAGATAGAGAGCTTTACAAAATGTAGAATAGACAATTTTGATCATATTAAGTTGAAAAGCTTTTGTATAAACATATCCAGTGCAACCAAGATTAGAAGGAAAGCAGAAAGCTGGAATACAATCTTTATAGGAAGTGTCCTTGATAAAGGCCTCATTTCTCAAATATGTAGAGAACTAAGTCAAATTTATGAGAATATAAGCCATTCCCCAATTGAAAAGTGGTCAAAGGATATGAAAAGGTAGTTTTCAGATGAAGAAATCAAAGCTATCTATAGGCACATGAATAAGTACTCTAAATCATTTTTGATTAGAGAAATGTGAAATAAGGCAATTCTGAAATACCACCTCACACCAGTCAGATTGGCTAATATGACAAAAATGGAAAATGATAAATGTTGGAGAGGATGTGGGAAAATCGGGACACTAATGCATTGTCATTAGGGTTGAGAACTGACCAACCACTCCGGAGAATAATTCAGAACTATGCCCTAAGGGGAACCAAACCATTACATACCTTTTTATTCAGAAATACTACCACTAGGTCTGTATCCCAAAGGGGTCATAAAAAAGGGGAAAAGATCTCCTGTGCAAAAATATTTGTAGAAGCCGTATTCATGGTGGCAAAATATTAGAAATTGAGGAGATACCCATCAATTAGGGAATGGCTGAACAAGCTGTGGTATAGGAATGTAATGGAATACTATTGTGCAATAAGAAATGATGAACAGGCCCATTTCAGGGAAACCTGCAAAGACTTGTACAAACTGATATAAAGTGAAATGAGCAGAACCAACAAGACACTGTACACTGTATCAGCAACATCAGGTAATATCCACTAAGAATGACTCAGCTTTTCTCAGCAACACAATGTTCTAAGACAAGTACAAAGGACTCATGAAAGAAAATGCTATCCACATCCAAATAAAGAACTGATGGACTCTGAATGCAGATTGAAGCATATTTTTTCACATACTTTACTCTTTTTTGAGTTTTTTTTTCCTTTTGATCTGTTTCTTCTTCCACAACCATGATGAATATGGAAATACATTTCACATGATAGCATACATATAAACTATATGAAACTGCCTAACATTTTCAGAAGAGGGAAAGTGAGGGAGGGAGGGAGAAAACTTTGAAACTCAAAATCTTGTAAAAATTAATGCTAAAAATTGTCTTGATATGTAATTGTTGGGAAAAAAAAATACTATTTAAAGTTTAAAAAATGAGTAAGCCAAGGAGAAAGAACCCAGCCATAGATAGCTACTATGGGGATAGAGAAGATCTCAGTTCATATTCAGAGGAAGATAGTAGAGCTAAAAATGCCACTCCTTTTTCAAGGAAATCTCAAATGGTCACAAGCCCAAAAAGAGTTCTTGGAAGAACTTTTAAAAAATATATAAAAATCAAATAAAAGAGATTGAGGAAAAATTAGGAAAACAAATAAGAACAACCCAAGAAAATCAAGAAAATTTTAAAAAGGAAGTCAAACAACTGGTAAAAGAGAGTCAAAATTTTAAGTAAGAAATAATTCCTTGAAAACTAG
Organism: Pseudochirops cupreus; assembly: GCA_028627135.1. Classification (NCBI taxonomy): domain Eukaryota; kingdom Metazoa; phylum Chordata; class Mammalia; order Diprotodontia; family Pseudocheiridae; genus Pseudochirops; species Pseudochirops cupreus. The sequence goes on along the minus strand of CM053580.1, from coordinate 444,032,157 downwards.
AATTGGGCAAATGGAAGCTAAAGATATTATAAGACACCAAGAAATAATAAAACAAAATCAGAAAAATGAAAAAAATGAAGAGAACATGAAACATCTCATCAGAAAAACAACTGATGTAAAGAACAGATTAAGGAGAGAACATATAAGAATTGTCAGACTACCTGAAAGCTATGATCAAAAAAAGAATCTTGATACAATATTACAAGCAATTATTAAGGAAAATTGTCCTACAGTTCAAGAATAAGAAGATAAAGCAGAAATAGAAAAAATCTTATCTATTGAAATTCTTCCCTTCGTTTAAAGCTAAGTTCAGGTGCCATTTGCTTTGTTAAACCTCTGATGCTTGCAGCACAAAATAATATTCCCCCCTCCTTTAATTTTCCTCCTAATTTTCTTGTTTGTCCCATCATATCCTAACTTCTACTATAAGTATTTACATTTTAAATCTGTCCTAGTAGACTGTAAGCTTTTTGAGGACAGAAATCCTCTTGTTTTTTATCTTCATATACCCATCATCTAATACAGTACCTTATACACAGTAGGTACTTAAAATTATTTGTTGAAGTGAATTGACATTATCGTCTGACTTATGAAATTTGGTGCTCATGATTACAGCATTCTATCATAAGCTGAAGTCTTGAGTCAAGGAAAGGTTACTCAAATGGCTTCCCAACAGGTCAGTCACAATCTACCAATAGATCTTGACTTAAAAGAGAAGTCTAGGTCAGTTGTCCAGCATAACCATCACCTCGCCCTATCCCCATTATCACTTTGCAATGTCACCCTTGCTTTTCATCTTTTTAGCCCTTGAAAAAAATATAAAACCCCAGGTTAAGGGTTTGGGGTGGTTTTATTTTTTGGCCTTTCTTTGTTTCACTAGCACTTAGCACAATGTCTAACATACAACAGATGCTTAATAAATGCTTGTTGACGTGACTTAAAAAGCCCTGATCTATCCTGATCTCTTCTTTTTACAAATGAAGACACTAAAGCTCATAGGGGTTAAATAATTTTTCCAAAGTTACCTTGGTAGTAGGATTTGCCTCCAGATACACCATATCACCTTTCCTCTTGTCACTACTTCCTACTGAAATGTTGTTTGGAGGAAAAAAAAAGACAACTTGTCTAGGCTTCTAAAGTACTGGGTGGGGTCTGTTAGTCCTTTCTTAGGCTTGCTTTCATAATCTCCTGCCAGTTATAGCTTGGCTGACTTTTTATATGTTATGCAGGGACTGCTGTTGCTTGTAGTTCAACAAGTTCTGAATTGGCACAATTCACTGTAGTCCTGGGGCCTTCAGGATAGGGATGAGGGAATGTGGGGGTGGGGAGAGGGTGGAGATGGGTTTCAGAAATGTCAGGAGCCAATGACGAAGTTTGTGGGTTTTTGACTTAGCCATCTTGGCCAATGAATGGCCTCAGTTCCAGAGCTGGTTGTCCAGGCTCTGGTTCTGGCTGGCAACGGTACATACAGTACATCTGGTAATACTGTCCTCCTCTGTGTTAACTTATTTTAGGCTTCATGGATATTACACACAGTCAGAAGCCAGGCCTTTCATTGGTAGAGAGAAGCCTAAACCTCCAACCACAGGCATATTTTTCTCTGGGGCATAGGGCAAATGCAATCACATCTGTGACCAATTTGCACAGCTGGGAATGCAGCCTTCTGACAGAAACATTTATCTGAGATTTGATTCTCCAAGGAGCTGGAGATTCATACAGGAAGTAGGCTTCAGAAAGCATTAGTTGTCTCTGTGTGAAGGTAAGAGGGAGCTTAATAAAAATGTTGTTTACTAGTGCCTTTGCAAGCTACCAATGAGGGTCAGCCTTCTACTCAGCCCCAGGCAGTTTTCTAAAAAAGAAACCACAATCACAGATAAACAAAGAGATGTAGCTGCTATTGGCCCAAATACAGCACTTACACAAAGCAGTAGTGGAGAGAATGCTGGCATGGGGCTTGGAGAGCTGGGTATGGGCCCAACTCTGCCCCCTTGATCCCTGAGTGACCTCAGGCTAATCTTTTTGATCTTTCTGGTCCTCAGTTTACTCATCTGTAAAATGTCGGGGTTATACTAAGTGACCCCCGGATTCTCTGATGCTCTTGAGGTTGTTGGGTAATATCAGCAGGTATTATAGCTGAGTAAGATTTCTTAGTAATATTGGATAACCCAAAGGGTGAGGTGGGGCAGAAAGGATCATCATGTTCTAAATGCTGGAGAAGTGTGGGTGTGTTTACATGCTACTTAGCTGTGGCTAGAATGAAAAAAGATGTTGTATTGTTATGTTGGATAAACATCATGGTTACTCAGGACTAACTTCTAAAACTAGTGCTGGAATTGGAGAATATAAAGGAATTAAACCAATTCCTGCCCTCAAAGGGCTTACAATCTAGTTGGAGAGATAAGGCCTGAGTATAAAGGGGTAAATAATATATTGTTCCACTTTCCCATCCAGACTTCAATAAACTATTTTTCTTAATATTTTATCGATATCTTGTTTTTACATCATCTTCACTTCCAAATATGTCCTTTCTTCCTGTCATCCTTTGTAACAAAGGATTAAAAAAAGAGAGGGAAAAATATTCAGTAAAACTAACCATGACACCTTCAAGTCTGAAAGTATATGAAATATTCCATACCCCTAATCTCCCAGTCAAAAGTATTTATTAAGACATTACTACATGCCAAGCACTAAGGGTACAAATACCTTAAAAAAAAAACATTCCCTGCCCTCAAGGAGTTTACATTCTAATAAGGGAAGTTGAAAAGGGGAGAAGTATGGCGGCCAAAGTCAGGAGAATGAAGGATGACTGGTCTGGGCCCTCTCCTCCAAGTAGAAATCCCGGGAGTAATTCACCAATGCGAGGAGCCAGAAGGCAGCTAATGCATAACAGAGGCTCAGCGCACTTTTTTTTTCTATTTTAAAAGGTCAGGCATCAACAAACATGAACATTTTCATATACAAAGAAGAACAGAAAAAGATTACACAGGAAACCAACGTGTGTGTGTGCACACATACATATATGAGCATGTACGTACATGCACACGTACACACATGCCTATACACAGACACACATATATGTATAACTATGTGTAGGTGTGTATATATTGTACAAGTACATTTATATATTATCCCAATTTGTATATATATGTATGTGTATGTGTGTATGCATGCATATGTGTGCGTGTATGTATATGCATGTGTATGTGTATATGTATGTGCATGTGCATGCATGTATATGTATGTGCATGTATATGTATGTGTGTGTATGTATGTGTGTATGCATGTGCATGTACATGTATATGTATGTGTACATGTCTGTGTATGTATATGTGTGTGTGTGTGTATATGTGTGTATTGTATGTATATTTATGTGTGTATGTGTATGTGCGTATGTATATGTGTGTTTATGTGTATGTGTGTGTATGTATATGTGTGTGTATGTATATGTGTATGGGTATGTGTGTATGTAGGTATGTATATGTGTATGTATATGTATGTGTATGTGTGTGTGTGTGTGTATACAGTTTGGGTTTTTTAAAGTATGCTCTGCTTGTTTTCTGGATGAACTTCTTATATGAACTCCTCTTTCTGATAAATGTTTTGTTGATATAATTCCTTTAAAAAAAATATTTAAAAAATTTTGTATTTTTGTTAATATTTTTAATTTATGGTATAAAAATCACTTATATAACATAGTGCAATAATTGTTTTTTAAATCTTTATCAATAAGTCCCACTCTCTCTCCTCCCCACAATTCTCCTAAAATCAATGCCTTTTAAAAATATCGACTCAAAGATATTCGGTATTAGAGTCAAGAAATTGGAGTTACAGTTAAATTCTCTGAGTCTCAGTTTCCCCTCATCTGTCAGATGTGGCTACTAATACTATTCCTAACTCCTTCCTGGGGCTGTTTTGAAAATCAAATGAGGTTGCATACTTAAAGTATATAAATCAATGTAAGTTATGATCATGGGTATAAGGTAAGGAGTCTGTAAAACAATTAACTCTCTTAGGGGAAGTGTTCAATGTCCCCAGATGTCCCATGTTTTCTCCCTCCATGTCCTTCCTTTCTTCTCTGGCCCAGCTCTGAGACTTACTGTGGCTTCCACCAGGGAGTGGCCAGGATACCTCCTCCAATCCAGGGCAGAAAAATAGTACTAGGCAACTGAGGAAAACAAAACATAACAAAAGCCAGGAAAGACTGTAAATGAATAGATAAGAAGAAGGCAGATTCTTCACTTTAAAATAAAAAAACTAGCATCTTAAAATCCTTTTGAGTCTTACCACAACTGTTTTCCCATTTCTACTGTACTCAGCAAGTCACAAAAACATTTTCATCTCTATATCTGGAACATGTAAATAAACTGTAATATAAATCTCAAATAAATTATACATAAGAATCCCTAGTGAGTCTCATACTGACTCAGAAAACCACATATTAAAATTATCTATGTTCTATTGTATTTTTATTTGGTTAAGTATTTCCCAATTACATTTTAATGTGTTTCAGTTGCTCTCAAGAGTTGTTGCAATGTGGCCCATATTATGTGTCTGACAACTATGTTGTAGACTATTTTCATACATGGTCTGGAGTCCCCTGTGGTCTCCATGACCCTTTCTGAGAGTCCTCAAGGTCAAAACTACTTTTGTAATAATACTAAAATTTCTAATATGATAAATATCAATAGTTATAACGCACATAAGCAAAACCTCTTGGTGGGAGAGGAGGTCCTCAATAGCTTTTAAGGGTGTAGAGGGGTCCTGAGATCAAAAAGTTTGAGACTCAGTGTTGTAAATGTATACTAGCTGTCAAATTCTTCTGACCTGGCCCAATCCCTTCACAAAATCATATTTAGAGTGAGAGGTAGGGATACTCAAAGAAAATGAGATTAGGACCAGTCAACCACGGTGACAGCACGACCATTCCCCCTAAATAAATAGGTTAAGTTCCCTACAAAGAGAGAGAAAGTTGTGGAAAAGATCATGATTCTGGAGTTGGACCTCAGGGACAATCTGGTCCAACTTGTCATTGTACAGGTAAGGAAAGCGAAGGCAAGAGGTTAATTGATTGGTACACAGAGAGTCAGGGACAGAAACAGAGACAGAAACTGACTCCATAGCCAGTGCTTTTTTCACTATACCAAGGCTTTGTATATCAAAATGTATATCAAAGACTAGTTTTGGAAGCTGTGTGACCTTGGACCTATCACTTAATAATCACTTAATTGCTCTGAATCTCAGTTTCCTCATCCATTAAGAGGGGGTGATGATATTTGCAGTATCTACCTGGAAGGTGAGGGAATACTCTTTGCAAAGATTATATAACAGTATTTTAAATGTCAGCTGTTATCAGAAGTTTTGTTTACCAACATTTTCCACTGTGAGTTGAATAAGATGCATGGCTTTTGCCAGACCACCCAGAACCAGCTGCACCCTGGAGTTCACAAAACATTTTCTCATATATAGCTCAATGACTGGCTTGGGTGGTTTGGGCCCCATCTTTTCAGGAAGAAAACTTCCAGTTAGGTATTTTTGTAGACTCCTTAAAAAACATTCTGAGTTGTGGCCTCTGCATCTTCTTCTCTGATCTTTGCAGGAAAGGTTCCAGGGATGCCTTGAAGTTTGGACACATTTGCCATTGACCTTCCATTGTTAGACAGAAACTGCCATGATCCTGCATCTGGGAACAACATCAAGTGGGACCAACAACTTCAGAAACCAGATAAATAAGCATCCCGGGGCATAGACACACTGAGCAAAGGGGGCTTTTGTGCTGGAGTCTAAAAAGGTGAGAGGGCCATTCAAAGGCTGCCAGCAGTCAAAATAGGCTGGCCCAGGCGAGGCTGGTGGATGGGATCCAGTCCTTAGCAAACATCCCTTCCCAAACTCCCTGAAGTGCACCATTGACAAAATGCCTGGAAAAGAGGGTAGATGACACGGGGAACAGCACTGAGAGAATAGCTTTAATGAGCCAAAAAATGTGGTTTCAAGAACCCTCAGTTTCAAATGCTGGGGCTCAGCTCTCTGCCAACCAACGTGGAAATTTGTTTCCATTGAAGCAAACACCCAGGCCTGGGAGGGGGCTCTTGTCAGCTTCACGTTCAGCTCCTTGTGAGAAAAGACATGTCTGAACTGAGAGAGGATTGTTGAGAGGTCTGAATATGGAACGGGGTTTTAGGAGCCCAGGGAAATCTTAGCTGAGATCTTGAAGTTGTTTGGTCAGGGTCTTATAGAGGGTGTTTATTATACAGTGAAGTATGGGTTATTCATTGGGCTGGTTGTTGTTGTTGGATTAACTGACTTTCGATTTCTCCTCCCATTCCTCCTTTAGCGTTTACTGCCCTTCAACCCATTCACTGTTTAGCTGTCTAGTGAAGGGGAGGAAAGGAATCTGAAGAGAAATTCAAAGGCACATGTTTCCTACTCTGGTAGCAGTTCTGGTAAAAGGTCTGGTTTGGGAGGAGAGAGGCCAGCTGTCGGAGCCCCACCTCTGTTTTTCTACTATAAGACTAGCTGAACTCCTTTGATTAAGTTGCACAATTGCAGAGTGTGGGAGTTCTAATTAGATCTCAACAGCAACAAGTATATATTAAATTCCTACTATTAACCAGGCACAATACTAGGCTTTGGGGATACAAGGACAAACAATGAAAGTCTATCCTCTATCCTTAAGGATCTTTTATTCAAAGACAATGGTTCCGAACTTTTTATTTTGTTCTTTTAACCTCTTTCAACAATAACAACAAAAATGTGTTGTGAACCCAAAGTGTAACTTCAGATACTACTTATAATATAGATATATTTTTTGCTTTTTGGCGGGCAATTGGGGTTAAGTGACTCACCTAAGGTCACACAGCTAGTTTTTGTGTTAAGCGTCTGAGGCCGGATTTGAACTCAGGTCCTCCTGACTCCAGGGCTGGTGTTCTATTCACTGCGCCACCTAGCCACCCCTACTTATAATATTTATGAACAATTATTTAGTATATCATCATTGTGAAGTCCACTAAATAATGAGAACCACTGTTCTAAGATATAATATATACAGAAAAATAAATACAAGTAATTTCAGAAGGAAGAAAATACTAAAGAGGAATTGGGAAATGCTTCCTGTTAGTAGGAGATGGCCCCTGAGCTAAGGCCCCTAAGCTAAAGATTCCAAGAGGTAAAGGTGAGGAGGGAGGGCATTCCAGGCATAGGATACAATTCATACAGAGGCATAGAGATGGGAGGTGATTATACCGAGTTCTGAGAGCAGTCAGTAGTTCAGTTTGGCTAGAGTGGAGAGTGCATGAAGAAGAACAGTATGAAATGTCAGGAAAGGTAGATGTAAGCCTGAGTGTGGAAGCTTCGTATAATGTATTGCTTAGGAAAAGGAGATCTTGGCACACCATCAATAATTCTGAACATGGAGAGAAGCAAGCACCTACAGAGACCTCTGGAAAAGCAGACAGGACCTGGACCAACACTAAAAGCAATCTGGAATCATTCAGCAGGGAGGCCTCTTCATCATAAAAAGAAGCATGGGCTGTTCCAGTAATTAAGATTCCTCCCACAGCTAGCTGCCTTAACCTCAGGGCCTCAAAGCACTCTCCTGGTAATGAATGTGTGACTTACTTCTGGTAGCTTCACCCAGGAACTGGATTAGTGGCAAGCCATAATTTAGACACCAGACTGAGGAAGCCTGCTTAGAGGGATGAAGGCATTTGTTGTAGGTTATAACACACGTTAGAGCATGAGAATGAAAGGAGAACAAAGGTGAAATACGCTAGATATATCATAGTAAAAACTTTTATCCTATACATCATAACCTTTCCTTCCCATTCCCATTTAGAATATGGAATTTTAGAGCTGAAAGGGACCTTAGAATCCAACTTGTCCAACCCACTTATTTCACAGATGTGGAAATTAGGCATAGAGAGTTTAAATAATTTGCCCAATGTCATACTGCTAATTAACAGTAGAATCAAGCCTGATACCTAGGTTTTCTTAGAGCAGTACTCCTCAAACTCTTTGGTCTTAGGACCCCTCTAAGACTTTTGAAAAATTAAAAATTATTAAATAACAAAGAACTTTTGTTGATGTGGGTTATATCTATCCATATTTATCTTATTTGAAATGAAAACATCTCCCTATTATTATGAAAATAGTTTTGACTTCTTGGACCCCATCAAAGGACCTCCCCAGGGATCCCTGAACCATAATACATACTTTGAAAACCTGGATCTATCTAAGACCAATCCAGCATCTCTCATGGTTAATAATGTCAGTTGTGACAGATCTCATCCCATCATATAGAGTGTAGTGCAAAGAGATGTAATGTACTAATGTAGAAATCAGGGACACCTGGGCTCTTTTTACTTGTTCTTCCTCACAAGTTCTTCTTTCCCCTGCCTACGGTTCAGGCCTGGAATGCTCTGCCCCTCACCTTGGGCTCTTCGTTTTCCTATCTTTCAGATTCAGCTCAATCCCCTCCTTCTACAGGAAACCTTTTCCTTTGTACTTTATAGTCACAGAGACTACATAGGGGCAACCAGGAGGTATGGTGGATAGAGCACTGGACCTGGAGTTAGGAAGAAGAGCTCAAATTCTACCTCAGGTGGTTACTAGCTATATGACCTTGGTCAAGTCATTTAACCTCTATCTTCTTCATTTTCCGCAATTGTAAAATGAAGTAACAGTAATGATAATAACAATATGTTACAGAGTTGCTGTGAGGACCAAATGAGATATTTTGTAAACTGCTTTGCATTACCTGGCACGTAATCGGTGTTTAATGCTTGTTTCCTCATGGTGCTAAGGACTTGCCTGTGTTCACACGATTAGTATCAGAGGAAGGGGCAACATGAACCAAGATTACTTCCTGACTTCAAGGCTCCTTCTCTCCCTTCTCTGACACGAAGCCTTGTATGATACTTATGAGTTACTGTTTATATTTTTATAATAGGTATTACAGCTGATGGTAACAAAATTCCATTTATTTAAGCATTTTATAATTATATTTTAACTCCAAGATGGCACTGTTAGCCACTGTCCTGCTTCTATTCAAAAGGAAGGATTAGGAGCTGGGCTGATGTTGCACGCTCACCTTGGTGGTTATGTGGGTCTATCTCCACCGGTAGAAGTACCAGTCTTTCTTTCTATGATTCTGAGAGAGTGAACAATGCTCTATCCTTCACCTTCACTGCTCTTTGTAGGTCAGCTTTGATTTGCTATCTATGGGCTGTCTCTAATGGATTAACCCAACGTGAACCAACTTTAACTCTTGCTTCTGGCAAACCCTAACTCTTCCCTGTCTTTGCAATATTTCACAGAGACCTATCTTATGATCCTGGCATGATGGAGTTGACTCCCAACATGAACAGACAAAATATGTTTAACTACACACAGTGTTTTCCGCTTGGCACAGAATCAATAAAAACAAATAAACAATTATATAATATTAAAATAATGTATAATAAAACCTCCACTGATAGCCTCTTTCAGACACAGGTAGTTCCCAGACATACAGAGGTTACTTTGAACACATTGTTCTCAGAAAATGCAGAGTCAGCTGGCTAAGTTCCCATGGGTGTTCCTTCTTTGAGTCAGCAAGAGATTTTAGCTAATCCAACTGATTTGAAACTGATGCACAACTCATGCTTCCAATAGGACTGGTCATTAGATGAAGACTCAAAAGTTCTAAGGTGCTCTGGACTTGGGACCTATCCCATCCTGGTAACTGAAGACTGGTGTGAGGCTAGTATTTTCAGGAGCTGAAGTCTCTGACTGATTCTCATTTTGGTTAGCTCATCATTTTGAGGATATAATCAGGGAGAAGTGTGAGCAACAGCAAGTTAAATAGGGAAAGAATCTCTCTCTCTCTGCTTCATTTACCATCTTACCTCCTTGGTCCCTATTGTGTCTCTGGTACTGACACCTTCAATCCCAGTTTACAGCGGCCAAAAGATTTATCCCATTACCTCTGCCCCTTTGGTTCTCTTAGCTTTTCAGCTTTATGGGCAGGGCCAATTCCAGTCATAGAGCCATCATCATAGGGTCACTGACATTTAACCATCTTGATACATTAATTGTTTCTTTAAAGATAATTTATAATTAAGACTTTGAAATGAATGACTAATTTTTCCACCTATAGCTCTTCCCCATCCTATTCCTCTTTCTTCTCCCATTAACTTCTCCACTATACAGAACTGATGAGGTATAACTGATTTGGTGGCTTAACAGAACAACTCCAGCCTAGACTTTCATTCCCGTTCTATAATTTTACCAAACTAGCCAGATAGCCTCTAAAGTGGAGGGTTAGTTCCAAGTTAATCTGTTTGCCACTAGCAACTCCCTTTGCCCTGGAGGTGCTGCAAAGAAAAGCCAACTTGGACATAAAATCATGCTCTTCAGATCTCGTCCTTCTTAGGAAATTAACTCAAGAAGGAAGCTGGAGTCTCCTTCTCATAATCAATCAATCAATCAATAACCATTTATGAAGTGCTTACTTTGTGCTGAGCTCTGAGCTAAAGCTCTTTCAAAGAAAGGCAAAAGACAGTTTCTGTCCTCAAGGAGCTTATGATCTAATGGGGGAGTAAAGTAAAAAAAAGAAGGGAAGTGTTTCAGAAAAGATTGGAGGAGGAGAGTGTGAAAATTAGAGAGGAAAACAATCAGCAAACAGCAGTGGGGATGAGTGGAAAAGAAGTGAAAATGATTTGCAAAAAGATATGGAGGTCATTCTTTAGTGACACATTGGGGAGTATGAAGGTCATTCATTGTTAGTAACTCCCAGTTTAGTTCTACAAGCCTCAAGGAAATGGAGGATCTGCAAGGGAGATGTCCAACTCTTCTTTTTTTTTTTTTTTGGTAAAATTTCTTTTAGAACAATGATACTATCAACATTGCAAAACCAGTTTAAGGAGGGCAAAAACATCCCTCAAGTCCTGGATGATGAATCTATACCGTCACCAAAGGCCACATAAGAAAAGGAACAGTGACAGAATCAGGAATGACAAGGAGAAGACATTTGGAGCTGCTGTCATCTCTAGACACAAATCTCTGAGGACATGTGAGTATGCCCTGGGGATGACATCCTCCGCCAATGGAGGAGGAAGCATATGTTCAAAGCAGGACCAAGAAGCTCTTTGGAGGGGATGAAATGACTTGAAGCTTTCTTATATACCTAGTAAGATAATAATAGACAACCTGATCTCTCATATGTGTCTCTAAAATAATAGTAGAAAAACCTAAATCCTGACTGGTTTTTGAATGCAAATTAATTAAATATGAGATAAGACTTTGCATCTGGGCACTACCCCATGAGCTGGCCAGTATATTAAATAAGTTTGGTAAAATGGGCTTTTGGCTAAGTGCTTTTCCAAGTCAAGTTGAGGAGATTTATGTTGCTGCATTTGATACTTTATGCTTGCTGAAGTAACAGCTAATAAATAAAGACCAAGAATGTCCAGGCCTGCCCCTAAGTGGAGCTGGCTGCTATAGCAACAGAGAAAGCTGAATCATGGCACCATTAAGAAAGCTCAGAATTACACCATGGTAGAATGGATATGGGATGATAAAAGGAAAAGTAACCCTAGAATCTCAATTTTACCTCAGGGAGTATTTTGACAAGTAACTAACCTATTTCCCCTCCTTCCTCTAGTCCAGTGGTTCTCAACCTTTCTAATGCCATGACCCTTTAATACAGTTCCTCATGTTGTGATGACCCCTAACCATAAAATTATTTTCGTTGCTACTTCATAACTGTAATTTTGCTACTATTATGAATTGTAATGTAAATGTCTGATATGCAGGATGTATTTTCATTGTTACAAATTGAACATAACCCACAGGTTGAGAACCACTGCTCTAGTCCCTCCCCCAAGGAAACTTTACAGCAGATTAATTTTTGTGTTGTTGTTGTTGTTTGATGGCATTTCAGAAACATGTAATGGTTGAAGATTACTTCATGGTGCCTTTAAAGAGTCTGTTGAAGTAACATCTGAGTGACTCTGTAAATCTCAGCATTCTGAACACTTGAATGCGCGCAAGAGAGAAATGAACATTGTATTTTATCAGAACTATAAACAAGTGAAAATACAATTCTTGTCCTACAGAATAAAATCTATTTTAAAATGGCATCATACCACGTGAGTCACCATATCCTGCCCTGCTTACCAGGCACATTTCCATATGGAGACTGGAGGAAGGAGGTAGAATAAGGGGAGAGTCTTTAAAGATAAGTGCCACTGTATCCTTGTTGCCTATCCTTGCTACATCAGGGCTAAGTAACCTCCTTTTTTTTTAACTTTTCAGTGATTTACAAGTGCCTCATTTCATCCTGAAATTGAACCTGAACTAACTGTGTAAATGCTGTGAGGCCCTTCCTAACAAGAGGTTTCTTAGCAAAGGCTGCATGACCACTTCTCAGGTATTTAGTAGAGGGAACACTTGTTAAGGTTTGGATTGAACTAGATAGCCTTTTTTTGTATCTTCTCCAACTAGAGATCGTGTATGATTCTGTGAATAATTTTAGAAGATCTAGGTTCTAATTAAATTTGGTACTGATTAAAAAAAAAAGAGTCTGTTGGTCAGTCAATAAACATTTATTAAGCACCTACTATGTGCCAGGCACTGTATTAAATTTTACAGATATGAATACAAAAAAAAAAATGGATCCCTGCCCTCAAAGAGCTTACAATCTAGTGGGAGAACACAACACATAAAAGGAAGCTGCAAAGGGGGAAGGGGAAGAAGGGAAGGTGCTCAGTTCAGGGGCATGATGGATAAATCCAAAGGTATACAGTTGGATGAAAAATGAACAGGAAATAGCTAGTAGTGTCATGTCCCCTTCAACCTACGATATACAGAGGCTCTTCTATTCCCAATCAGTCCTTCAACAACTTATATCCAGTGCTGGGTCATGAGCCTTCCTCATATTTCCCATATTGAGATCAGAAGTTTCAAGGAAAAGCCAAAGGATTACCAGGATTACAGAAAAAATCATAATTTTAGAGCTAGCAAGGACCTCTGAGGCTCTCTGGTCCAATGCCCTCATTTTATAAATGAAGAAACTGAGATCCAAAGAGGTTAAGTCACTCACTCATCCAAGGTCATGCATGTAATAAGTGACAAAAGTAGGATTTGAAACCAGATCTTTCGACTTTAGGACCGCTGAATTTTTCTAATACACCACACTGCCATTTTTTTTATTTTTTAAAATTTTTTCAGTTACATATTTTCTCCCCTTCTCTCTTCCACCCACCGCCCCAAAACAGCCATCCCGGTGCGTCCCCCCTCCCCCAGTCTATTCTCTCCTATGTCACTTTTTGGTAGGGCAGGATGGATCTCCCAAGTGCAGTGCCTGTGTATCTCAAGTTCCAGTTGGATATAGTCAATAATAATAATAATAATT
>CM053580.1:443989331-444018267 GCA_028627135.1 Pseudochirops cupreus | reverse complement strand
CTCATTTCTCTTCCCAATTTTTCCTCCATTTCTCTTATTTGGTTTTCAAAATCCTTCTTAAGTTCCTCTATGGTTTGTAACCAGTTTACATTTTTCTTGGAAGCTTTTGGTGTGGGAGTTCTGACTCTGTTGTCTTCCTCCTGTTCAAAAAAGAAAATCTAAAAAATAGAAATCTAAAGTTGGATTTCTGAGCTTGGTTTTCTTCCTTTGCCTGCTCACGTTGCCAGTCAATTAAATTGATTTTTGAGCCCCAGTAGATCTCTGCTTCCTGGTGGGAGAGCTTTGTCCCAAATTGCTAGGGTTTTCACAGCTGCTGTCTCTGCAGCCCCCACCAGCTTTGGCTCACTGGTCACACACCTCAGACCATCACCCAAGACCACAATCCCAATCCAGGCAGGTTAATGCAAGAGCACTTAGCCTCTCAATGATTGCTTGGCCCCCCTGCAATCTGCAGGCCACAAGCTCTGAAGCAGCCATGTGGAGTGGCCTCCACTTCCAGTGCTTTCTTGCCCTGGGGGCTGGTGGCTGGACCAGCTTCTCTCCCCCAAGTTTAGCCAGGTTCCACTGACCTTTCACTTTGTCCTTGGCTTTTACAGACTGATAATTCTGGAAAATGCCACAGCTGCTGGTGATCCACTCTCCCAAGTGCTCCAGCCACAGCTTGTCCTGGGTTCCCTGGGCCTAAGCAGCAGTTTCAGGCCTGGCTGGTTTCAGCTCCCAGTGCTCTGTGATCGGCCCTTCCTGTCTGCCTGCTGAGCTGCCTTCAGTGGGATGTGTGTTTTTCTGTAATTTTGTGGGTTCTGGAGCTCTAAAATTTGTTTAGAGTCATATTTTATAGGTATTTGAGGTGGTTATGGAGGGAGCTGAGGAGTTTTCCTGCTTCTATGCTGCCATCTTGACCTAGATAACTTTTTTTTTAAGTATGGAAATTCCTTTGTACCATTTCTGAATCTATTATTTTCCCTGTAAACCAATCCCATTCCAAAATGTGCTCTCTGCATACATATGTCCAGAGCCCAGAGGGTCATCCTTTTTTCAAAGGGAACCATGAGCACATAAGAGGTTTCATGGGATAATAAAGAATAAAGATGCCAATAAGTTTTTTCCAAGGCTTGAATTTCTGATTTAACTCAACTCTCCCAAATCATCCTGTAGACTCCAAAATATGCCATAGGCTCAATAAACCTAAACTATCATGTTAGCTATATCCCAATATCCACTCAGAAATTTTCGTTCATTACTTCCTATGCTGCGGGATCTTACATACATGGATGGGACAGCAGGTAATTGCTCATTTGCAAATGCATCCATACATTTCTTTCCTCAGAAATTTTATCTTAGTTTTATTGATGCCATTTGCTTTTTATATCTCCTTCATTCCTGCTATGTATCCTTTTCCCTTGCCTTATAACAATTATTTTAGAAAAGAGAAAAAGAAGAGCAAGAAAACATTAGCCTCATCTGACAGCATAGGCAAGATTCCATACCTAGAATCTGCCACTTCTGCAAAGAAGGGAGGGAGGTGTATTTTCTGAACTCTTTTCTTAAGCCAGTATTAACGAATACAATTTCTTACAGAAAAATGCCCTTTTGGTCACATTCACAAAAGGAGGGTGGAACTTGCAGTTGCAAATATCTTAAATGGAAAACATGGGTGCATCCTGGCAGTATGGTAGAGAGCTGGCCTATGAGAGAGTAGGACATGATGTTCATGTCTCTTTGCCACAAATTTACAGATTCACCCTAGGCTGGTTATTTCACCTCAAAGTGCCCCCAGGCAATTCTCCAGGACCATAAATTGCAGGGAAAGTAGCTGATCTTCATTGGCGGAAGAAGTTTCTGGACAAGAGCTTTATAAACCAACGAAATTAAAGGTTAAATTTAAAAAAAACCCACTTCCAATGCATTATGGGAAAGCATGATAAAAGCAGTTAGAAACCAGACATCAGGGAATGAAATTTGGCAGTTGGAGTTTAGCCACAAAGGCAATAATTCAATTACTTTGAAGTTCTCTGACTCCCATACTCCACTCCCAGCTTCTCTGGCACCCATGGGGAAAGATGGTGGTGACAACTGCCCAGGTAATACCTGTGGGATCCAGGAAAGAAATGAGTGTCAGGGAAGTCCAGTGAAAGTTTGTTAGTGAAGCTGAAGAAGAAAAGACAACTAAATGAATGTTCATAAATCCTGAAATTTCATGTTTCAGGGTAAGCTCAGCCTGTAGGGCTTGTAATATAAACTCTGTTGGTCCTTAGGCCAGTAACCACCACAAACAGAAGGCTTTTATGTGAAACAATTTTGGGTCAGCTACAGTTTTCATTCCCTCCTACCAGTTAGAAAGAGGAAAACATAAGAATATCAAAGCAGGCCCTTCATTTATTTATTTGTTCATTCATTCATTCATTAGCTTATTTTTTTGTTTATTTATTTTGCCGTCTAAATGAAAACATAGTTGTTCCTTTGGACTTTTGGAGTCTGCCAGGGTTTTGTAAATACTCTGACAATCAAGCATGGCATTCTATTGCCTAAGGGGGAAAGAGACAGAGGAGTGTGTCCCTCTTCTTACTGCTGACATTTCAGATCTCCCAGCTGGAGACTCTTGTGGGCCTCAGGCATGATCTTCTCTTCAGTTGTGTCTAAAACTTTGTTTGTTTCCATTCAAATTTCTGTTCTAGAGAAAGCAGTGAAATCTGCTCAAAGTCCCTAATGTTGGAACTCAAGCTTTTGTTTTGTGAACTCAGATGGTTTGTATTCCTCAAAATAATTTTGCCAGGAACCAAAAATGAGCAGACTGCTCTTTAGCTCATGCACTGGCTTTTTAAATGTCCATCATTTTAAAACATTTCTTTTCTGAGTTCCTTTTCCGAAATCTCTTATTAAAATATAAATAATGTCCCCTCCCCCCAAGAGGAAAAAGGCAATTCACTAAATTTCAAATGTGCCTTTTGTCCAAACCCAACATGATTCCCTCCACCATCTCTAGTAGCCCATGTGGCTCCTGTCATATTTACAAAATGGCTTTATTTATACCTCATCCACACAGCGTCTAGACTAGAAAATTTTGCTACATTAATCAACCATGGTAGTCCAAGCTAAAGACCAGCGGTGGTGGAAAAACATTGCAAATTATTCTATCTGTTCTGATATCAACCAACCAGGGCAGGTCAATTAGGCCCTCACTAAGGGTATGACAAGAGGTCCATTCCCAGAAACTGAGTACTAGCTTTATGACCATGGACAAATCACTTACTTTTCTGAATTTCAATTTCCTCCTTTTAAGATGAGGAATTGACTAGTTGACATTTAAGGTTTTCAGCTCTAAATCTAAGATTCATTTGTAGGCCCAGCAAATGGAATGGGATGACTTAGCTTGAAATTGGGAGCATATTTAAAGATTTGTTCTCAGTTATTAATGTTTTGATTGTAAGTATTTTTTAACGGTTTGTAATAGCTAGGTTAAGGCCTAAGTATTTAGAATGAAAGACTGAGTAGTGAGAGTATAACAATTTATAAGACTCATTAAGATCGTGTCTTCTGGTTTACAGTGTTATTTTCCTCATGATCTTATAAAGAAGGACATTCAAATATTATTATCTCTATTTTATAGGTGCGGAAACTGAAACTTAGAGAGGTTCAATGACTTGCCCAGGGTCCTATCACTGGGAAATAGGTCTCAAAATTTAGGTATTTTGAGACCAAGTTGAATGTTCTTTAGGTTACCCCAATTTTTTTTCTGGGTAAGTGAAGGTAATGCAGTTAAGGTAAGGTAATAGCCTTTTCAAAAGTTCAGGAATTTACAAACATAGATTTGCTGGTTGCATAGCCAAGCACTAGCTTTCATCAGCTAACCCACAGTGTAATAACTAAGGCAGAGTGATCAGAGCTTTGTCTCAGGAGCCAACATGGGGCAGGTGCACTTCTTTCCCACCCTAGCTCCAACATCTCATGCTTTTCTGTAGGCCCTGTAATGGTCGGTGGTTTGCAATATTTGACTCACTACTGAATTCAGTCTTCGATCTGGTTCTCCACCAAATTTATTTCTGTATTTTGATTTAAAACAAGAATAAATTGAAAATGCTCATTCACACAATACAAATGTTAAGGGAGAAAATGGTAGGAGAGTTTTATAAACCCACTTACTGAGAAATAGAAATTTTTTTTATTTTTAGCCACCAAGCCACTCAGTGAAAATAATATCTAGTTATGATGTAAATATTTACTTTTCTAGTAGCTAATGACAAGCACTACATTAAATGATAAGGTACTTAAAGTTCCATTACATACATTGCTTCACGTTTAGTGACATTTCTGTACAAACTATCCTTTGTAATGAAAGAATCCTTCAGAAATGATTTTCTTTTCTTGTACCACTGGCACTCTAGCTACACTGTTACTTGAAAATCTGCCAGATACAAGAATAGTAACCTAAGTAGAAGATAAGTTTAAATGGGAAAATAATCTTAGTTTTGCAACTGTAGACAATAGAAAGTCTGTTTCTGTGAAGCATTTGTTATAGTCTATGATGGTTTCAAGATGGCTTGTAATGCATATGCCCAGAGATAACGGTTTTGAATCAGCTGAAATTTGTGCTGCAAGAACTCAAACATTTGTTAGTCAGTCAATAAACTTCTTTTAAGCACCTACTATGTGCCAAGTACAGTGCTAAGTGATAAGGATAAGATTTTTTTAAAAATAAATATAGTTCCCATCCTCAAGGAGCTTACAATATAATAAAGGCAGACAATGCACACAAGAAAGCTGAAGAATGTTGAGGGGAGGGGTGGCAGGAGAAGAAGCTACCTGGCATAAGGAAATAGTGGAGTCCAGTCCATTGAGTACAACTTGTAGGAAATGAAGAGTTGACTACTCTATGAGCCTCTTTCAATGGAAGCTTTGGGAGGAATTCTTTCCTCTGCCTTCCTGCCCTCAAATCAGAGAGGCAAAGGGTTTTGAAGATACTGAAGGAGTCTGAGTACCAAAACCAGGCAATCTTGCAATATTATTAATTTCCTGCTGGAAAGGTTTCTTGAAAGTATGATGATAGCGGAGCCTAGTCTAAGGAGTGAAGCTACTGGGAAATGTTAGATTTGTAATATCTTGATCATATGATAATATTGCTAATGAGGTAAGATTAAAAGATAACAGAAGAAGACAAGGGAGCTACTCTTGTGCATTGTAGCTAACACAAAGGAGGGTATATGCATGCATCTAACCAGATATTGGGAATTGGTTTCAACCATTGTGGTAGTTTGGAAACAATTTGATGACAGGTTAAGAAAGTATAATAACACAGTGTTTAATCAGAAATGCTCAGAGTTTCATGTAATCATTGCATGAACACCAAAATCGTTGTATACATGATTAGGATGTTTTCGAATAACTATGGAAAAAACCTACAAAAGCACATAGTTTTTTGTCAAAGAGAAAATGATATATCTGCAAGAGTTGTGCAAATTGTAACCACCCCCAAGGGAATCTGCAAACTGCTAACTAGGAATCCCTGGAAGAGTGGACAGAAAAGTGTCCTTGAAGCTAGGAAGAACTCTGTTTGAGTCCAGTCTGTAACACCTACTAGCTGTGTGACCCCAAGGAAGCTACTTTACATCTTGGTGCTTTTACCCATCTTGGTACCTTAATGCCAACTGAGACTGTGAGTTGAAGAACAGATGCTGATTTACATCGATAGAGTTCCTTCACTTGAAATTTCATATACCAATAAAACAACAAGCCTGGTTCCTATAAAAGTAATAATACCATTTGCTTACTAAGGGCCACATGGTCAAATGCAAATACATTTATGAAGAAAAAGCTTTTATTAAAGACCTTACTATGTGCAAAGTATAGTGCCAAGTGCTAGGGATGCAAATAGAGAAGGAAGATAGTCCCTGCCCTCAACAAGCTGCCATTCTAATAAGGGAGACAACATATACAGGCAGTTTCTAGAGTAAATCAGATGGGAAGGTTTAGGGTTCTTAGGATGCATAAGACTTGGAGTCACAAGACCAGAATTTGAGATTTGCCACTTATTAACTGTAACTCACCTCTGAGGTTAAAATGAGATAATAATGTAAAGCACTCTGCAAACCGTAAGTACCACATAAATGCTATTATTATCTGTACAATGAAGTTAAAAATATTTGTTTTTTCTCCCTCACAGAATTATTTATTGTCAAGATCAATGAGATAATGTGCTTTGTAAACTGTTGGTGTCATATGCCTGTAAACTACATTGTAAAACACTATGAGATCTTTAGGGGAAACAAAGCCCCCTTCACGTCTTCCATAGAAATGATAAATGGTGACTCCCATGGGCCTGATGCTTTATATCATGGCCTTCAACACTATAAGCTTCCAATGAATGTTTATAATCAATTTGTAATAATAGCTACCATCAATCACTGCTGTCACAGAAGGCCAAAAATTCTATCTGGAACTCTAGGGAAGAAGTGGGTCTGTGTATAATGAAGTCCATGAGTCATTCTGCCATCAGAGACAGACAGGGAATAATATTCCCTCCCCTAAATCCCACAGGGTTTATTAAGCCCACGAGAAATTGTTCTTCTGGAATCTTCCATTACATATTCCATTAAGGGGTAGGCATAAAGATCTTTAAGAAAAAAATCCTGAAAAGGCATTTTCGCCATTCAATTTAAATGGATTTACACTTTCTTTCCTACTAAAAATGCTTGCCATGTTGTGGGCCTTTGTAGAGGACTACAGCATTAAAGGCTGAATAAAAGATAATGTAAATAGCAGACAGCCACATCAGCCACATGAACTTTAGCGGAGTCAGAATGGTGCAACATCATCTGCTGCCATGTCTGAACAATCTGACCTTTGTAATATTTCTAGCATACGCCCCCTTCTGTCTTCTGGCACTACCACTACTCTGGTGCCGGCCCTCATCATCTCATGCCTAGACTATGACAATAGCCTAGTACATGGTCTCCCTGCCTCAAGTTGCTTCCGGTCCATCTTCTATTTAGCTGTCAAATTAATCTTCCTAAAGCACAAATCTGATCATGTCATCTCCTTTACTCAATAAACTCCAGGGACTCCCAGTCACCTCCAGGATCACATGTGAAACCCTCTGCATGGTGTTCAAAGTCCTTCACAATCCAGTCCCCTCTTACTTTTTTCAGGCTTCTCATACCTTACTCCCTCCCATATTCTGTGTATCAATGACATTAGCCTCATTGCTGATCCTTGCACACAGCACTCCATCTCCAGACTCTGGACATTTCTAGTGATTTGTACCCTCTGCCTGGAATACTCTCCTTTCCATCTCCTGGCTTTCCTCACTTCCTTTAATGCCACCTTCTACATAAAGCCTTCTTTGCTTTTTGCGGCAGCTAGGTGGTGTAGCTCTTCCTGGGCTCAAATCTGGACTCAGATGCTTATTAGTTGTGTGAATCTGGACAAGTCATCTGGGCAAGTTTGCCTCAGTTTCCCCATCTGTCAAATGAGCTGGAGAAGGAAGTGGCAAATCACTCCAGAATCTTTGCCAAGAAAATCCAAAATGGGGTTATGAGGAGTCAGGCACAGTTGAGAAAAGACCAAACAACCACAACACAGGAAGCCTTTCCAGCTCCCTCTTAATGCTGGTGCATTCCCTCTCTCGATCATCTCCAATTTAACCTGTTTGTAGAGAGCTGCTTTCATGTTGTCTCCAGCTGTCAACTCCTGTGATTAGACTATGAGATCCTGGAGAGGAGGAACTGTTTTTTCCCTTTCTTTTGTATTCCCAGTGCTCAGCATGGTGCCTGACACAGAGTCAGGGATTAATAAATATTTATTAGCTGACAATGGAAAGAGCACTAAACCTGAAGTCAGACAACCTAAATTCAGATCCTGGTTCTGCCATTTATTACCTGTGTGATCTTGGGAAAATCACCTGACCACTATGGGCTTCAATTTTCTCCTCTATATAATAAAAGATTGGAATTTGAAGACTTCTAAGATCCCTTCTTTCTTTAAAGCTGGAGAAATTTAGGGGCGGCTAAGTGGTGCAGTGGGTAAAGCACCCCCCTGGAGTCAGGAGGACCTGAGTTCAAATCCAGCCTCAGACACTTAACACAAAACTAGCCATGTGACCTTGGGCAAGTCACTTACCCCCAATTGCCCTGCATTCCCCTCTCTAAAAAGTGAAGGAAAAAAAAAGCTTGAGAATTCTACAATATAATCTAATTTTTCTCCCAAGATTAGGGGCCAGAATCTCATGATCCTATGAGGTTATTAATCACAGTAAACTCACACTTTTAGATAAACATACAAATAAGTTTTACAATTTGGAAGAAAGGAAATTAACATTTATGAAATATCTTCTATTCACCTTGCACTTTGCTAATACTTTCTCATTTGACCCTTACAACATTCCTATGAAATAGGTGATATTATTTTGCAGATTGAAGAAACTGAGAAGTAAAGTAATTTGCCCAGGGTCACATAGCTGAAAAGTGTTTGACATCATATTTGAACTCATGTCCTCCTGACCCTAGGCCCAGCACTCTATCCACTGAGCCACCTTTTGGAAGTGCCATCAGAAGATGCAGATAGCCACCCATCCATGCCATCCCATCTTCTGTGATGGCCTCCCTTAAATTTATCACCTGACATCCTCTTGATGTGCTGGAGGACTTTGCTTTTTTGTGACACCTGGGGAATACCAATGGGGCATTTGACTTTCTACCTCGGTCAGCCCATCTTCTCTTCCTATCTTACACTTATTTGATGGCACCTCTCACTCCCTTTTTTCTTCAAAGTTCCTCATTGGTACATTCTGTGAGGCAGCCTGCTCATGTTCACCATGTACCTCTCCTCTGTCCTCTTTGTTATACTAATTTTGTTTCTTTGGAGACTGCTTGTGTTTTCAGATTTGCAGTTGTAAAACCACACAATAGAATATTGTTTCCAAGAAAAGTTTGGAGTTGTTAAAGAAACTGCTCCAAGGATGGGGCTTACCAACAAAAACCTGAACCATCTAATTAAAAATTCACATTTGGCAATTGGTTCTCAAAGGCAAAACAAGTGATTTGAGGAACAATCCTGGCCCACGTGTAAAAATGAATCTCTAGCCCCCACAGTCTGAGACCCAAGTGTGCTACAAATCACCTCTTCCCCAAGATTCTTCAGTATCCTTAAGGGAGTTTGGAAGTGTCTTGTTGTCATTGTTGTTTAGTCATTTTCAATTGTGTCTGACTCTTTGTGACCCCACTTGGGGTTTTCTCGACAAAGATACTGGAGTGGTTTGCCTTTTCCATCTCTAGTTCATTTTACAGATGAGAAAACTGAGACTTGCCCAGGGTCATATAGCTAGTGAGTATCTGAGGTCACATTTGAACTCACAAAGACAAGTCTTCCTGATTCCAAGCCCAGTGCTCTATCCACTGTGCTACCTAGCTTCACAGTTGAAAGTGCCTAACCTTTGCAATTGGCTTAAGACCCACTGATTGAGTTCTCCTAATTTCAAGGGGGTGGGGAGGCTAGCCCTCCAATTCTATTTAACCTCTTAGCATATTAGCTAAATACACAAACATTATTTTCAATACCTAGGGGACATAATTCTTCCCTTTATATAACCTCAGTCTCTAGGGATAGGAAGAGTATGAGGTTTATAGCTTATCTCAGAGCCTATATAGCACAGCCCCACCTTGGGCCCTGGTTTTGGCTGCCTTGCCAATGTCTTTGACCTTTTTTGGCTCATAGATTCAGAGTCTTAATAGAATTGGAAGGGACATCTGACATTTTCTAGCTGAATACTCTTGACAATCTATCAGACAAGTGGTCATCTGGCACGCTTCCATCAAAGACCCTCCAGATGTCTAAAGCTAGAGCCTGCATAGAAGAGAGTAACAGAAGTAATAACACCATGGGAAGAATAAAAAAGCATTTATATTGAACCAAAAAAGAGTTCTTCAACCAGTCCCCTACCTCTCTGGATGGCACAAGAGGCTGGAGGTAACTGATCTACTGTAATGGTAATGGGAATTTGAAGGTCTTCCCTGCCCCCTAATAGGCTGAATGTAGTCACATGGCCTGTGGTGGGAGGAGTTTGCTGAAGGGTGGAAGAGAGCCCATAGGAAACTGGAAGTCAGAGCACTTAGAGCTAGAGGGAGGAGAAGATACACCCAAGGAGACAGGTAGGCTTGTGAGTGTTTGTTTGTGGGAAGGCTAAAGGATGGTGTGGCTCTCTGCTGTGCTATGGTATATTAACTTCTTTCTTACTATGATGGATTTGACTTTCTGGTGTTGGGACTCACTTTTCTGGTGTCTGAATAAATGTTTTGCTTCTGTCTTGTATATGGAAAGTCTGTAATATTTTGTGATTGAGAACTATGCCGGCATATTCATAGTCGCTGTTGGTGCTGTGAATATTGCACTGGTGCTACACCTGCAGAGGTGAGTCCCTTCTTATTCTAGCCTTCTACTCATTATGGTTTGCCTCCAGTCTCTGCCCTATTTTGATTCAGCCCTCATCTTTCTGTGTTTACCCAGTCATTATTATCTACTGGCTCTACCTACTATCCACTCCAACCAAGCTTTGTCCCTGCCCCATTTTGGAGCCCCTAGACCACCTATCACCTAGTCTATCACCTAGCTACTAAGAGCTGCCACTTCAGAAGTCAAACAGCTTACTGTACTATATACTGGATTGAAACTTAAAAACAGAAAATGTGATTCCAGGAGTGGAGTCCTAAACTAAGTCAATGCACTTAGTATTAAATGAAACCCCAAGACTAACTCACATTTTTTTCTAATATGTTGAGATTCACCAAGGTAGGATTTCCTTCACATGTAACATATCCAAAGCTCCTTGTGCTGGCCTTATAGACAAAAAAGGATCCCTTAAGCATTTTCATCTGGTACTTTCTGTTCGTAGTGCCAAAGAGCACCAATCTTTCTCAGGGGCAGCCTCAGTCATTTGCATCTGAGGAGGTCTGAATAGTTTTCCTGGAAATGAAAGAAGGACAAATCTGTGTACTCTTGGCCCCAAGGAAGTTAGTAGCTAGCAGAGTGTCTTGGTTAACTTTCTAGTCTTTATATTTCAAAGCAGAACATGGGGCTAATGAAGTTTTACTTTAGCTGAAAGAAGAAATGTTCTTAAATCTCTCAAGCCAACTCTGCCTCTGGCACCATTATAAATGAGTATGTTTCTGCTCTACAGATGACTATTCAGTACTGTACCCGGTCTCTGAATCAAAATGGGCAACCTCTGCAAAAAACATCCATTTTCCAGTTAAATGTGAATGAAAACCATCTGCAAGGGATTCATTTAGAAATTTTCCATTTGGAAGAAAGAAAGGGGTTCTTGAAGTTTAGTTAATTTCACTTTCTAAACCTCAAATTACATTTGAGGATCTAGAGTAGCTGGCTCATTATACCACCCAGACACAAACAGGGAGTCTGGAAGTCCACTTGTATTTACTTTTTATATATTCCATGGGCATACATGCACATACACAAACCCTCACAAGAGCTATTGTGAAGCTGGTTTCCTATCAGACTAGGCTGCTACGTGTGGTGCCAGCTGGAGGCAGAGGATAGATCACAGTGTAATAGTCTTAGTACCCTGTAGGGGTCAGTGAATGTTCAGGTTGATGGACCAATGAGGTCCAAGTATGGAGAGGTAACTGGCATAAGACTCCAAAGTATAATAGAGGTTCTTCAACAATTTTTTTGTGTGTGTCATGGATCTCTTTGGTAATCTGATAAAGCGTATGTACCCTTTCTTAGAATAAAGTTTTTAAATGCATAAAATAAAATGCATAGGTTTACAAAGGAGACTATTATATTGAAATACATTAATCAAAATATTCAAAGTTCCAAGTTCACAGACCTCTTGAAATCTATTCAGTTTCAGAACTCCTGAAGAGAGACTCTAGAAAAGGAAAGGAATTTTATAATTATCCTAGAAATTTCTGCTAACTATGGAAAAGTTCTTGGGAATCCATCCTGAATCTGAAGTCCCTGAGGCTTCTCCAGGAATGGCCCTGAACCAATATAATGCACCCCTATCCTAGAGATCCTTAGAATGGGAGCCAAACCAAACTTGGAGTAGATCTGAGATAGCTTTGAATTCTCTATAGTCACTTCAGTCATAATGGAAGCTCCTAGTTGAGAAAACATTGTTGTTGTTTTTTTTACTTTGATATGAGGGCAATCTCACCAAAGCAGCACACAGCACAGGTACATTTTAATAGTTACACACACGCACACACACCCCTAGAAATATTGGCAATCTTCAATTTAATCTATTTTATTTTTTCCCCAATTACATGTTAAAAATTTTTTAAACATTTTATTTTAGGTTTTGAGTTCCAAATTCTATTCCTCCCTCCCTCTTTTCCCTTGCCCTTCCTTTGAGACATAAACAATGAGATATAGGTTGTGCATATTCAGTCATGTAAAACATTTTATACAATATGTAAAAACATTTTATTCTGGAGATCTTATACTCTATGTTTCACAGAAGAACCCTAGAGTTCTCTGAGACATCTCCAGAGGTCGTTGGGGGAGGTAGGGAGTGGAGATGTGACCACAAGTAGAAATGTTGTGGCCACTCCATGACCCACAGCCCCAGTCCACTAATAAGGCAGGATTTTGGGATATAGGAATAAAAACAATGCAAAAAGATTCTGTTTTCAGAAAAAAATGAAACCTATCAGTTTTCAGCATAATAGCTCACAAGCTTTTTCTCCCCCAGTCAGTATTTGCTATTTTAAGATACTACTCAGGCTAGGCAGAAAGAGACTACAGTTATTGTCTTCCCTATCTCAACTTTCTCCATCACCATTTTGATATAGCATGCGTTGGCATAAGAAACTAAATGGGAATTTTTATAGATACTGGAGCAGTTTGTCGTTTCCTCCTCCAGTCCATTTTACAGATGAGGAAAGTAAGGTAAACATGGTAAAATGACTTGACCAAGGTCATACAGCTAGTAAGTGTCTGAAGCTGGATTTGAACTAGTTAAGATGAATCTTTCTGACTCCAGGCCAGGCATTCTATCTATTGCACCACCTAATTGCCTTAGGGCTGTCATAGGCACCAAAGTTTAGAGGTACACCACTTTTCTCTCTCTCCTCTCCCAGCTGGGTGGAGGTGACAGACTATTTAGTTACTGATAATAGATGTTAAATGGGTCAGACTAACAAAAACATCTTTCCTGTCCTTAAACCACTAACCTAAAGAGTATGATGTTTCCTCATATTTGGTGCTAACTTTTTCTGCTTTCAATAGTCTTGAAAATTTGTTATTCACTAATCTATTCTAATCTTACATATCAACATCAAAAAAAATCCCCATTTATTCTAAAATGTTCCAAGAAGGTTTTTTGGAAGAAAACTTCAGCAAATAATTGACATCTACCCTGCAATCAGTGTAAAGGTTGTGTTGCAAAGTTACAACCACATTTACCTTATCAACTGGGCCTTTGGAGGTAACCTCTGAGATATAAAAATAATTGTGATGTACAAGGCGTTTGGCCTTAGCTCCTAATAAACCCTAAGCAAGGCACAGATGCTTTCATTAAGAAAAAAAATCCTTTCTGGAAGGTAGATCTCCAGACTGTTTCAGAAAGCTTCAGTTTTAATCTGCTCGAGATACCTCAGCAAGAGGGTGGTTACCATAGGAACCTGGATGCAGGTCAATGGAGTTTGGAGCATGTGGTATGGGGAGAGGGGGAGGGGAAAGGTGAGGGTACTAAGGTCTTAGTGTATAAACTGAGGCCTCAATCTCCTAACTGTCCCAGTCCCTTACCTCCCCCACCTCACCAGTCAGACATCCAGGGTAATGACCCTCACTCCCTTCCTCAGGGCCAGGCTGCTCTTTTGAGGACACCCAGCCTGTCTGCTACAGGTCCTTGGTATATCCATGGATCAAGAGAGAAGATATCCAGTGTTTCCCTTTCTCTGCTCCCTCAATACTCTCTACTTATGGAGAAAGAGGATTGAGAGTCCTCAAGGGTCATGGAACTTTATTGTGGAACAGGTCACACACCTGGGAAATCCTCCCTCCAAACAGCAACCAACAAACTAGCAACGAGGGAGTTGGTTAAATCTGAAGGGTATCAGTGGTGGGAGCCTATGGGATTCTATGGTGAGTTTCTCCCTGGCCTGTCCATCCGGCCCCCCTCCTAGTAGGCCCCTTGATGTCTCCTGAGGCTCATGCTCCCTGGTTCTAGGTTCCAAAACCACTTACTTTCAGTTCTGATGAATTTCACATATAATAATGATTAAAACAGCATAAAAGAGGCAGGTCAATGTAGTGGATAGAAAACTAGCCATGGAATCAGAAAGGTCCAATTCAATTCTGACACATACTGGCTGTGTGACCCCGGGCAAGTCACTTAACTTAGCACTTTAGGAAAATTAGTTGCCTATATGCTTTGGTAGAGAAAGTTCCTCACCAGGAGCTCGCCACACTAATTTTTTTTTTCTAAATTACCATATAACACAGTCCTTTAACCTTTGGAGTACATGGCAGTGTATTGCAGGCCACCAGCTAACCCCTTCCCCACATATACTTCTAGACCTTCTTTCATTTCTCTTATTCAGCCTCCTCACCAATTCTCACCAAAGGCAAGAAGGGTAGCCACCTCTAGGGAACTGGGTGTCATTGACTGACTCAGTAATGTAACCTTCACTGTTGTTTTCTTCTTTGCTGTTTCTAAGGCTGGAAAAGGTAGTAGTCTTATAGGTGACCTTTCTTCCTAGATGGCCTGCCGCCTCCCCCTTCCAGCCTTCTTTAGGAACTTTCCCTTGTCTTCTACCCTGCTCTGTATCAGGGGTGTGGAGAGGGGAGGGGCAGAAGACTCTGGTAGGGAGGACAGTTCCTCTCTGAGACTAAATGACCGTTCCTAAAACATTTTATCCTTTCTGTAGTTTCATTCCATGCCTTTTTAGTGGCGGTATAAGTTTAAATCAGCTTTTGTGCCAGCATTATAAAAGCAAGTCTGCCCACAAAGAAAGTAAACAGCAGGGTCTCAGACAGTTACAAGGACTCAAGAGAAGTTGACTCATTTCCTTGTGGTTTCAGTATCACTTGGGGCAAAGTGTCTGCATTTTTTCCCTTGATTCTCAGTAACTGGGAGGTCTTTCAGTGCCAACAACAGCTCAGACATAGGATTGAAAGCAGTGCTTAGAGAGTGCGGGTTTTAGTTTAGACTTTAGTTGAGCCTTTAGCACAGAGCTAAATTGTAACTAAATTCAAATCTCTTGCAATTTTAACTTGTTTACAATGGGAAGATATGTCGACATTAAATATCAGCAAGCAAATAGCATTTTGATAGGGAAATGAAGCAAACACTTGGATTCAATTTCTTTCAGAAACGCACAGGGTGTTGTTTCTTTTTCATTTAGGAGGAAAACTGGACCTAGCCAAACCCCAACCTGTGGGGAAAAAGCAGCTTGCAAAAATCACATGAAGCAATTTCTGATCTCTAGCTTGGATTTAGAAAGAAAATGGAACTACACTCAAGTCTGCAAAGGAACTTCCTTTGAATATGTCACAGATTCTCATGACCCAGGTACCTTTTGGAAGAGTTTGACTCCTCTGATTGTTATCATCCAACCAGGAAACCTGGGAAAATGTGTGCATGGTATCTCCTCAACATACTGAGACCAAATGCCCATCTTAAATCAAGTAGTTTGGAACAACATTGCAGAACACAAATTTTTATAAAAAATTTTTTTTCTTCTCTTTTGTTTTTATATCGTCTGCATTTTCCAATAAATCCCTCTCCTTTCCCCATCCCGAAAGCCATTACTTATAACAAAGAATTTTTTCCATGGGGTGAAAAAGTTCAGTAAAACTAATCAAGAAAACAAAAAAAGCCTGATATTATATATGTTAGGGAATTTCTCAACCTAGACTAAGACCCTCTGGAAGAGTAATTCCTCCCACCTTGGTCTCTGACTGGAGGTCAATAAATTAGGAGACAAGGCTAGAAGCCAAAAAGTTTAATCAGCCTCAGCTGATGGATAGTTGTCAGCAAGATAGCAAAGGCCTGAACAAAGGGAGATGTTTACCTAAAGGACTTTACCTAATCTTTGGAACGTACTACTGGGGAAGAGGAAAGTTAGGTGAGGCTACTTGACAACTTCCCTTGTTTGAGAGGTCCAGGAATAGGGACAAAATGCCAAGCAGTTTGGGGATGAATGTGTTAACCATGAAATCTTAAGAGTTGCCTAAGACCAGGTCTGTTCTAGTGAGATAAAAGTTTCTTTGTTATTCTTTTGTTTTTCTCTCTAGCTAGTCATATTAGAGTGTTTTGTTTGGGCAATAAATCTCTACGCGAGTGAAGGTTTCCTCTCAAGAGAGTATCAGTTCAGGATCGTCCTTTCCTTGCTAGACTGAGGGTCTCTCTTTGCCCAACCCTGTAGCTCTGTTCCTCTGGCCTCTTTCTAGGGATAAGATGTTTTCCCCAAACTCACTTCCCCCCCTACTTCTTCCACATGTGCAATGTTGAATAACCATAATCCCCCATTTTTATTAATAGGAGGAAAACAAAACAGATGTCTTTGAATGAGGTCTAAGAAAAGAAAGATACACTCCATGGAGCAACAATCTTACGATGATCTTGTGGACAGGATTCAACCATTTACAGTCTGCACTGGGCAAGACAATTAACAATGGGCAACGAGGTGGTGCAGTGGATGGAGCACTGGGCTTGGAACCAGGAAGACTCATCTTGAGTTCAAATGTGGTCTCAGACACGATTCAAGGACACTCTCAAGGACTTTGGAATGGATTGCTCAGCATGGTGTGCCCACTTCAGAGAAGGCGCTGTGCTCTATGAGCAAAGCAGAATTGAAATAGCTCAAAGTAAATGCAGGACGTGCAGATTTAGAGTGCCTATCCCAAATACTCACATGAAGTACTTGTGCCTGACCTGTGGTAGAGCATTCTGAGTTCGTATTGGTCTGATCAAGTCAGACACGCTGAAAGTTGCTTGACTTTAGCATAGTGATGTCATTTTGGTCCTCTTTGAGAACAAAGGATAACAACCAACCAACCAGCTCTGTGACTCTGGGAACGTCACTTAACCCTGTTTGCCTCAGTTTCCTCATCTGTAAAATGAGCTGGAGCAGGAAATGGCAAACGACTTGTGTTTTTGCCAAGAAAATCCCAAATGTGATCACAAATCAGTTAGACTCAACTGAATTGCAACAGCGACAACTGCCACCCTCCTGCAACGTCTTATTGGCTCAAGGAGCAAGCAAGACCTTCCTCCCTATCGCTTCTATTTCTGGAGTTTTGCATTGCATGTAGCAGAAGGCACCAAGTGGAATAATCTCTCAAGGATTCTCTTGTAGGTCCAGGTGAAAGAAAACACTTTGTTTCGGTTCTTCTAGGTCCCAGGGGTCCGTTCTGAAATTGCTGTCCATCAAAGTGGCACCGGTGTGACTGCCAAGCGCTATAATCAGCATTCATTTGGAGTTAATTTCTGTTTTGGGACATATAGAGGGGAAGTTCCCCAGGGTGTACCCCTTCAGTCAGGAAATGTGGTTCTCCTTGTGTAACAAGTTTGATGCAGCAGTGTTTGATGCAGGGAACTCCAGATATCTTCTCTCTTTTAACTAATGCTTGGTCTTATAAAACCATGGCCAGGAGTGCGGATGTTGCCATTGTCAAGCTCTGAGTATCCCGGTCACCAGCACCAGATTCAGAGAAAATAAATACAATCCTAATGTCCTTTCCCCACTTCAGGCACTTCTAAGGGTGTCCTGGGGCCAGCAGGAACAGGCTGAGAAGGGAGAGTTAAATTTTCATTGTGAGCATTTACACCTCAGAAATCAACAAATGCTACAAATCAGGGCTTGATTGACGATTTTATCGATTGTCTAGTCTTAAGAAAGCAATGAAAAAAATGTTAATAATACAGATTAAATTTAAAAGTGTATCTTGTACATCCTCCCCTCCTCCCCATAACAGCCATAAGAGAATTGTTAAACATTTAGCATCACAGCACTTGGCAATCTCAAAATAATGTTTCCCCACCTGAGTGAAACTTTACCACTTGTTCAAGAGTTAACCGAGACCCCTAGTTTCTCCTGAATTAGTTCTTTTAAATTCTGAAGACTCAGTGGGACAATTGAGTAAGATTATTCAAATCTCCCAAGGCTAGAAGCTCTGTTTTAGATTTTTTTTAACTTATGGAATAAAACAAACTTTTCCATAACATAGTACAACGATGATTGCACACGAAACTGCAAATCCATTATGTACAACTTGCTATTCCTTTTAAATATATAATAAATTTATCATGTAAATTAAAAAAAAATTTCCCTCTCCCCCCTCACCCTAAATATGTATGTACATACACATACATATATAAAAAATCATTCTGTATATGCTTCTTATTATCAGTTCTTCCTCTGGATTTTTCCTTTGTAGTTAATTTGGGCATTTATAATAATCAAAATTACTTATTCACTCAAAGTTGTTTTTTAAACAATATTGCTATTACTGTATACAATGTTCTTGGTTCTGCTCATTTCACGCTTCATTATTTAATGCAAGTCTATCTGTGTTTTTGTAAGATTCTTGAATTCATAATTTATTATGGCTCAGTAGTATTCCATCACAATCATATACCACAATAGAGATCCTTAACTTTTTTGGTGCCCTGGATCCCTTGGGCAATCTGTTGAAGCCCATGGACCCCTTCCCAGAATAAGGTTTTTATATGCATAAAACAGAATATACAGGATTATAATGAAAAACAATTATGCTGAAATAAAAATGTAATTTCCTCCCAATCAAGTTTAAGGACATCCTGCAATCTATTCAAAGACCCCAGTTTAAGAAGCCCTAGCCTACCCTTTTAGTGGGGCACTAACACTTTCATTCCTTGGAAGAAAAGAAAGAAGAAACAATTTTTATACCCGGCTACACTAGTACACTTGAGAAGACCTGGAAACTTTCAGTCCAGACTCCTTTAAACTTTTAAATATAATATTTCTGACCAGCCAAATAGTTGTAGAGGAATGGGCTGGACCAAGAGCAGGCAGATAGGACAAAGGAGAATAAAACTGTATCTTTCCCTTTAACTCAGAATCAAAACTGAAATACATGATTATTATAGGTTAGGGACAAGTTTAGGGGAGGGAGGATAGAGTCCCTTAGATTTCAGTCCCCTTACTTTATTTAAGATATAAATGCTTCCAATCACAGTCACATCGTATGTGTGATGACCAACCTTAATAAACTGGACTCTTTTCAGCAAGGCACAGCTGTAAGACAACTCTACAAGTCTCAGGATGGAAGGAGATGTCTACATTCAGAGAAAGATCTAGAAAGACTAGAGTTTAAATGGAGACTGAAGCAATACATGCTATCGTTCTTTTTCATGATTGGTTTTGTTTCTTCTTTCCCATTGTTCACTCATTGGTTACAACCTTCTATACAACCAGACTATTGTACAATGTGAAAGTATTTGCAGATCCTATACATGACTGCACGCCACCATGGGGGAGTGGGGGAGATGGAGGGGAGAAAATTTGAAACTCAAGGGATTGTGGAACTGAATCTTGTAAACTGAAAGTAAATAAACAAGTCAA
The DNA here is from genome assembly GCA_028627135.1 of Pseudochirops cupreus. Taxonomy (NCBI): domain Eukaryota; kingdom Metazoa; phylum Chordata; class Mammalia; order Diprotodontia; family Pseudocheiridae; genus Pseudochirops; species Pseudochirops cupreus. Next base: position 443,998,705 of record CM053580.1, on the reverse strand, counting down.
TGAAAAAAAAATAAAATAATTAAAAAAAAAAGATATAAGTGCTTCTCCTCAGTATCATAATTGTCAAATTCCTGGAAAACTATCCTAGTTATTTGGTCATTTTCAAATGTCTTTTTGTGTTTAGGGAGCCAAACCAAAATGTAGTCAGTGTTCATTTCATGTGATCGTAGATTTGGAACTTTAGAGAGAACCATGATTATTTAGTTCAGTCCTTTCATTTGGCAGATGAGGAAGATGAGGGCCAGAGATCCCAAGGTACTAAAGATTCCACAGGGCCCAAGATCACACTGGTACTAAATAATTTTCCCGGGAAACTCAGGTCTTTGGATTCCTAGTGTTCTGCACCAAGCCACTCTGTGTCTTCACAATTAAAAACAATTGCTGCAGCCAAATGAACTGTGTGAAGGGGGATCTGTATTAGCTGTTGGAATGAATAAACATTAGGGGAAATAAATGGATCAGGGCATTCGTTCACCAAATAATATTTATTGAGTACCTCCCACGTGCAAGCCATATAGCCATGTTGCCATCTATATTCATGAATAGAGCAGAATTCCCCTAAATGAGGGCCTAGTACAGCACAAAATAACCCAAGGGGTCTGTAACCAACCCATAGAGGCTTGGAAGTTGCAACATATCCCACCCTTCCCACAAGAGCCATTCTTCAACTTCTCTCCAATGCAGCTACACCATCACTTCATTGTTCATGACTCAACATTCCTCCCCCTCTGCTCCCTCCCACCACAGTCCTTTGATGGCTAGGGCAGACATGAGCTCTTCAGGATAGTTATAACCTGTGACCCCGGCACCTGCAGAAGCAGGTGTTTGGATCAAATTTCCTTCCACCGACTCAGCACCCCCACATCCTGCTCCCCATTCATCTCTGCAGGCAATGGGATAGAGTCCCACCGTCTTTTGTTTTGCAATCTGCCACAATCATCTCCTTGCTTTATCTTTCTCTCCCAATTCCCCTCTCTTGGAAACTTCCCTATTTCTATCTAAGGTGCTACTACCTAGGTTCACAGTCTCAGTGTTATTCTCTACTCCTCTTTCTCGCCAGATTTATATAATCAGGTGCCAAATCTTATCATTTCTACCTCTATCACATTTCTTATGTACGCTGTCTTCTCTTTACTCATCCAGGCAGCATCCTAGTTCAAGCCCACATCATTTCTCATGGGGACTATTGCAATTGCCTTCTGGTTGGTCTCCCTGCTTCAAGAGCTTCTTCCCTTTTCCAATCTGTCTGATACACAAAGGACTAAGAAGTAATCTCCCTAAGGTACAAGTATGACCTCATCACTTTCCTACATTAAAAAAAAAGATCCAGTTATTCTCTAGTATTTCTAAGATCAGATATTATTTCATCTTTATCCTTTGAAAAACATCTATTTTGTAGTGTATGTAATTATGTCCATGTATGTAAAAATGTGTTTGTAGTATATGTAAATATTGTTATAGTACATACAGTAAGTGTAGCATATATATAGATACATGTATAAATATAAAATTTAGAAATAAATATACATGTTAGCCATGCATGCTTGAAACTTTTTTCCTCCTAAGATGGGTGTACAACAAAAAAAGTTTGGGAACTGCTGGCATTGTTGTTCAGCTGAGTCTGATTCTTCATGACCCTGTTTGGGGTTTCCTTGGCAAAGATACTAAAATAGTTTGCTATTTCTTTTTCCAGCTCATTTTAGAGATGAGAAAACTGAGGCAAACAGGGTGATGTGACTTGCCCAGGATCACACAGCTAGTGTTCAGAGGCCGGATTTGAACTCAGGAAGATGAGTCTTCCCGACTTCCGGTCTAGAACTCTATCCACTAGGTCACCTAGTTGCACAGAGTTACTGTTTAATCAGGCCTGCACAGCTTGCTGGACTCAATGCTGCCTATGCCTGGGGCACAACAAAGGATTCACTCTTCATATAAAGAATGTTTTCTTCTACATTTTCCCAGACCACTAGAAATCCTTTGGCATGGGGCAAGCTACCTGAGGGCTGTATGGTTGTGCTGGCCTGGTTTAAATCTTCTCCATCTTTCTTCTTCCCCGTTCATCCCTGCCTCCCTCAATCACTCAATCAGCTCTCTAACCGCAAGTCCTTTCTGTCCCTTCTTTGACATTATAATCCTATTCCCCTCCACAGTCATACCACTGATTCTATGGGCCTGTTAGATGCAATTAGCATTTTTGCTGTGCTGTTTACTTAGACACCTGCTGTTTGTTTTTACTATTTCAGATGCTGGAGAAGCTTCTCAAACACCTAGATTTGGTTTTTCTTTTAATTAAATGTTCCCTTTACCTACAGTACAAATACAGTCAAGAAAGCACATGGAGGCCAGAAGCTAATTTGTTTAATCTTATTAAAGGTATTGATGAGGAAAAGTCAAGCTTCAGGACTAAATGTTTTTTTGTTTGTTTTTACTAATTCCCAGGCTCAAGGAGGAATTTAGCGGCTGCACAACCAAACTGGATTTTCAAAACATTTCAGTAGAAAAGTGATTCATAGCTCATCTCCAGTAGGAATGCCACTAGCAGCCTTGGTTCTGAGCGTTTGGGTGTTTTGTGCCTGTGAATCCTGTGTCCTGAGATAGGAGTTCTATGCCAGAGGTGTGTATGCTAGCTAGCAGCAAGACAATGCCACCAGTCAGGTGTTAGCTGGGCATTTTGAAATGGCAAAGTGACTTTGGTTTTCCCAGAAGAAATGATATTTTGTAGTAGGCATAGCAACTGTAACTCACAGGACTTTGGTGTGACCATTTGAACAAGGATTTTTAACACCTACAGGAAATTACCTGGAAGCTTTGAAAACCTAGGTCTTACTTCCACTTTTGCTAAGGTAGGGGATAAGAGAAATGTTCATTAATACTCAATGATTTGGGGAGATTCAGATTTCTCTCTTTTTCTTTTATCCTCATTTCCAGACCTCGGTCTTGATTAAACTAACCTTCTCTTTTATCCAGATGCCACCCAGGTAGGGCTGCCGTTGTGAGCCTTCAGGTTTGGGAGTCAATACATTCTTTGAATGGATTCCCCAAGGCTGGTAAGTTAGAAGTAAATGACATAATCAAAGTTTATTTGAATAGGTTCAGCCCCTCATTGTAATATTCATTTGCTCATTAATTGTTAACCAATTTTATTGGTTAACCAATTTTATTTTTTTCTCTCTTATCTGACATGTTGTAGTAAGCTAAAGTTAGTTCTAACACTGGATATCCGACAGATGTTGAAATCAAGGTCATCCTTAGGAAAGAGTTGTGCAGTAAACAAAGTTCTTCCATATCTCTTTTCAGAGCCTCCTCTGACCCCTGGTGACCCTGCCCTTGCTCAGGGTCCACTCTCCTGGGTACTAGCCCTTAGCTGGCCAAAGCCCCTGACTGACCCTCCAACCGTATGCACCTGCCCTTTATCAGCCTGGCCCTATCTGTCAGCCTCCCCTCTATTAAAATTTACTGATGTTTTCATCTTTTCTCCTATGGGAAATGAACTAATAAACTAATTCGGTCAATGAATAACATTGAGTTGGGTGGACTAACTCTCCCTAAGTTATTTTCCCTTTAATGAGGGGAAGTATCCCTTGTATGAAGTGTCAAGGTGACCCAGAAATTTGAGATCTGGGCTCTAGTCCTGGGTCTTCCAAGAACTTAATGTCATCTTGGATAAATGCCATGTTTTCTCTTTTGTTGTTGTTGTTGTTCAATTGTTCAGACGTGTCTGACTCTTCATGACCTCATCTGGGGTTTTCTTGGCAAAGATACTGAAGGGGTTTGCCATTTTCTTCTCTAGTTCATTTTACAGATGAGTAAACTGAGGCAAACAAGGTCAAGTGACTTGTCCAGGGTCACCTAGCTGCTTTCTCTGGGCCTCAGTAAAATGAGGAGGATTGGGATTCTTGCCGGCTCTGGCATTCTGTAACTTTGTGTTTTCATTATTCTGTGATTATTATCGTTATTTTTAACTCCAGTGGGATGGGTTAGCAGACTCTGTGCCAGGTTGGGGGCAAACATATTTTGGGAAGGAAGCCCCTCGAATCACAGCACATAGGCAGCCAGCCCATCTGTCAACAGGTCACATACTTGTGAAGCAGAACAAAGTATTGGTCGATAAACCTCATGAAAGTAGGAGCTCTTGTATGTCAGCTTTCTGTCTCCTCTTACAACTAAGTACAGGGCTCAGCATCTAACAGGAACTTAGATGGCTGCCGAATTGAATTGGTTGACATTTACAAGCTAAAAGTCATTTGTGCCTGGAGGCAGAAAAATAAAAATGATGTGAAACTTGGCTGTTGATCTTGGCTCAAAATGTGGCTGTTGATATTGGACAGTGTGAGGAATAAGTTGGCTTTAGCATCTTCATGCTGATATTATTCCTTTGCTTTCAAACTCTTCAATAAATTAGATGCTATTTTGCAAGTCTGCCAGTATTTATGGAGAACAGTAAACCACCTCCCTATTCCAGAAAAAAAGTGACCTTTCTAGAAATAAACGGAAATGATTAGTTTACTTCCTTACTTCTAAATCCTGCCCGACCACTTTATGTAGCCCTTCTCCCTTGACAAAGCAAAGTATACAAACTTTTAACCAAGAGGAGAAGGAGGAGTGGTATAGTGCAGTAGACAGGGTCAAGGATTTGTCTGGAAGTGAATTCGAGATTCATCCCCTGCATTGGCTCTTACCTAGCAGCCCTGGGTAAGGTAATTCACTCTCTTAGCACCCAATGCTCCAACTGTTTTCCTTTGGATAATAGTACTCATGATACTTATATTCCTTTGGATAATAGTACTTGTGATAGAATGCTGGCTCTGGAGTTAGGAAGATTTTCTGAATTCAAATCTGGCCTCAGACACTTACTAGCAGTGTGACCCTGGACAAGTCACTTAACCCTGTTTGCCTCCGTTTCCTTATCTGTAAAATGAGCTGGAGAAGGAAATGGCAAACCACTCCAGTATCTTTGCCAAGAAAACCCCAAATGCGGTCACAGAGACTCAGACTCAACTGAAACAACTGAACAACTACACAAAAAAAACTTTTGTATTACAATACTTGGGAGAATGGTCCTCAACCTTGCTCAGCACCAAAATTTACCATCAAAAATTAAAACAATAAACTTTTTCAATTTTAGTTTTGGTTTTTTCTCCTCCTCCATCTTTTTTTCTCACCCCAACTTTTAAATCCAGTCCTAGAACAGCTTTTCAGGCTCCCCTTGTCTGCGACTGGCACTGACTTATACTGACTTCCTGCCCTTAAATTGTTTGATCCAATAAAACCTGGACTTAGGTGGATGTGCACAGACCACTGGGCCTGCCTGTTCTCAATTTCAGCTGACCGCAACTTAAAGAAGATTCGGGTACATCTTTTCAGAGCTTGGCTTTTGTGGCTCATGGAAGAAATGAAAAGAGAAAGAAAGGGAACTAATTTTACCACTCTGTAACACTGGCAGGATAATAGAGCAATAAAGTCCCGAACAGTCTCAGTTGATTTGTGGAGGGGAGTAGGGGCTGATGATTGCTTAACTGACCTGTAAGGAAAGAGTAGGCAGGTTCAGTTTTTGAGGACAGGCTGCTGAAAACAGAGACTAATGAGGCACAAGGCGCACAGAACACATCCACAGATCTGGCCCCACTTGTTACTGAGTGATTAGAGCCCAGACTGCTTGTGGGAGATTGCTTGATCCAGAAATAGTATGTGAAATGCTGCCTAAAAGGTTTTATTGCCTTTCTTTCAAAAACTTCCCCAAAAGCACGATTTAGAATAAGGCATGTTATACAGGCAATCAGTGTCTTCCTCCTGGGATAACTGAGTCTGTGCATCGGCTTTCTTTCACACCCACAAACCACTGCCTTGTCCCTTCTCTTTCCTTCTATCCGCCATTTTTCTTGACCTAGACAAACCCCTACAATTAATTGAGGAGGAACTGGATTTATTTATCACTTCTACGCAGATGACTCCTGGGTCTCTATATCCAGCCCTAGTCTTCCTCCTAGAATGGAATAGAAAACTATTTGTTAAGGTCTTACCTTTGTGCCAATTACTGAGCCAAGCACTGTGGATACAAGTTCTCACTGGGAGGGACAGCAGATGCATAGCTTGAGAGTTCAGCTATCGGGAGAATGGCAAGGCCCAACTGTCCTTGAAGCACATTGTTGGGAAAGAAAGATTCTGGTGGACTCTGGAGGACAAGGTGCATTGTGGGGACAGTTCCAAGACAAAGAGGTCCCATGGTAAGAAATAACAGGATAACATGTCAGGTAGGAGGCTGAGGGATAGTGGATGGGGGGGCAGTGTACCACATAGCCTATGGAATTCCATGTATTATATACAAGAGGGCAATTATATTGTATCTATGTGTGTGCATGGTAGCAGGTATCTGTCATGTGTAGTATCTTTGAGCTATAAGTAGAAAGACTGCTATCAGGTTACCTGGGCTCTGATCCTGGATGAAGTGTGACCAGGGACAAGCCACTTGACATCTCTTAACTCTCAGTTTTTCCTTTTTTCTTCATAGAATAGGAAGAGTGACACTTGTTCTACCTAAGAGAGGCTTCTAATGAGGATCAGATAAAAAAAAGGCATAAAGTGTCATGTGAATGTAAGTTACAGTTTTAAATGTAAGGTCTTATGATTACTCTGTGTAATCTGTTCACTGATCCACTAACTGATCCAGTGGATCACTGATCCACTAACAAGTAGCAGCCTTTCTGGATTTAGGCACTGCCCTAGCTGCGACAGGAAAGGGATATACAAAATTATGGGATATGAGTAATCATGGGGTGATGGACCATAGTATCTAGAGCAGGAAGAGACCTTGGAGGCCATCTAGTCTAACTCCCTCATTCTATTGATAAGGAAAATGAGGCCCACCCAAGAAAGCTAAATGACTTGGCCAAGGTCTAACAGGTAGTAAATATCAGAGATGAGATTTGAACTCAGATCCTTTGTTTCCAAAGCCAACACTTCTTTTCCTTTGGACTTGTAACATAGCTGACTTTTGTGTGACAAAACTACTCTCAAAAATTAATACAACATACAACTATACTATATGTTTCAGGTGAAAAAAACCCCTACCAAATTATTCAAAAGCAATAAAAAATAATGATAATGCCCCACATAGCACTGCCTGGTGTTCAGATCCCACATCCTCCCTCATATCATCTATGCTTTTTTAAATAACAAGTGGGTGACATTTTTGCAAGGCTGTCTTTATGTGACGTTAGTGTGTGGAGCTCTATTCCTGGCACTATAACAGTGGAAAAATCATCACTTCCTTTATTTTGTGATCTTAATGAGTCTTCATTTGGACTGCAGGTCTCTCAAACTCAACTTTGAGGGAAGGATCAACACGGAATCTCTCCAGAGGAGATATTTCTGAAAATTTTGCTGTTCTCGGTTTGGTGAAGGGTACTGTTTTTGCAATTGATTATGAAGCCACTGTCATCTGCAATCTACTTTTTAATGATACAGATTCTGCCATCTAAGTTATAGATACAAAGGCAAGGCAAAGCAATGGGCACTATTAAGGGCTTACTATGTGCCAGGCACTGTGCCAAGGAAAAAGAAAGACAGCCCCTGCCTTCAAGCAACTGACACTCTAATGAGGGAAAGGATATGCAGAAAGGAGCAGAAAAGTGTGTTGGGAGGGGTGCAGAGGTAAGGTTAATATCCTTGATGGGGTGTAGTGGTAAAGCCCTAAGAGTCAGAAGCAGAATCAGGAGGGGGAAGAATGGCTGGCTGGGGCACGAACCCAAAACAGAGAACCTGGACTGAACTCAGCAATGAGAGAAGGGGGCTGCAATGCAGACCAACCACTACAGTCCAGTTTTATAGCTCCTAGCAAAACCTTTCTTTTGCAAAAATGAGTGAGGAGCACGCCAAAAAAGTCATCTTTACTTATGTTGTAAGTTCTCTGACAAATCTGGATGGAGATGGTTGAGTTACTTCCCAATTAAGTAAATTAATTGGACTGACTTCTGTTGTTAAACATGGAGTAAAACATTTAATAGTAAGAAACCTGTGAAGTTTTTTGGCTAATCTCCAGTAGTTTGCTTCAGGGCATCTTTATTATTCTGAGCTGACTTTTCAGTTAGATTACATGATAGAAGGTGATAAGAAACCGTAGTGACAGCTTGACTAAGATCCTTGTCCATAAATTTCTTAAACTCATCTCAGGTAAAAGCAGTCTGTCAGGAATGATATTTTAAATTCATATGCTACCAGAAACTGAAACTGAACCATGATTACTGCAGAAAGATATGAGATGGAACAATGGTGAAGATTGTTTTTTTATTATTAATTTATTTATTTTCTTGTTTACATCATTCATTTCCACGAGATTTTGAGTCACAAATTTTCTCCCCATCTTTCCCCCACCCACTACCCCAAAATAGCCATCCCACTGTATAACTCCTCCCCCAATCTGCTCTCTCTTCTGTCCTCCCCCATTGCCTCTCTGACTTTCCAATAGGGCAAGATGGATCTCCCTACCCCAGTGCCTATGTATCTTAATTCCCAATTGCATATAGTTAATAATAATAATAAATATATATATATATATATACATATATATTTTTAATATTTGATTATAGAACTTTACATTCTAGATTCTTTCCTTTCCTTCCTCGTCACCCACCCCCACTGGAAAGACAAGCAATTCAATATAGGTTGTACATGTGTAGTCACACAGAACATCTCCACAATGGACATATTGTGAGAGACTGATTATATGTCCCTCCTTCCTATCCTACCCTGCCCCTTGTTCTATTCTCTACTCTGTCCCTGTCCCTTTACAGAAGTGTGTGCTCCCAGCAACCCTCCCCCCTACCCTGCCCTCCCCTCCATCATCCCACCTCTCATCCCCATCCCCCCTACTCTCCTGTAGGGCAAGATACACAATTTAGAGTTTATGTCATTCCTTCCCTAAGCCAAATTCAATGAGATTAAGGTTGATCCTTTCCCTTTTGCCTTCCTGTTCTTCCCCTTAATTGTAGCAGTTATCCCTTCCCTCTTCTATATGAGATGATTAATCCATTCTGTCTCTCTCTGTTTCCTCTCATTCTATTCCTCTCCCACCTCAGAATTTCACCTTTTAAAGTATCATCCCTTCCTATTCAATTGATCCTGTGCCCTCTATGTACACATATATACACATACACAGATATGTATTCATACGCATATATAAATACCCTCCTATATAGACATATGTGTATGAATACATATATACATTTATATTCCCTTCACCTATCCTCATAATGAGAAAATTTTCATAAGTTACAATTATCATTTTTTCACATTGGCATGTGAATAGTTCAACTTTGATAAGTTCCTTCTGATTTCTTTTCCATGTTTACTCTCTCATGCTTCTTGTATTTGAGTGT